>CAWUFW010019381.1:0-188207 GCA_963921515.1 Calotriton arnoldi
CACCCTAACGTCACAACGAGTTCATGAAGAACAGACCCTTAGGCTGCGGGAGTTTCTCTAGTCCAGGACTATTGATTTCTTCAAGGACTCATACATTATGCATGAACCATTATTCCTTAGGGGGTTCATTCATGACGTCTTTCGCTGTCCAACTCACGTCAATACTAACATTCTTAGGTGCTCTCAGGTATAAATATACCTTCCCTAGCCCCTGTAAACCAGAGGAGACCTCGACTTCAGAGGAGCCCGTTTCCCGGCCTGACGCACTGAGAGGACGCTGCCTTCCCTGCACGCAGAGAGCCCAGCTTCCAGTGATCTGACTTCCCTTGTGGGGTGTTGGAGTTCGAGTCTGGCAAAGAGATTCCTACCTCTCTCATTCTTCAGGTATGGAGCTGACTAGAACCTAGAGGGACTCTTGGCATACTAGGCATACTAGGCATACTAGACTTAACATACTCTTAGTATACCATAGTAAGGAATACTTCACCTACTTCTTCCCTCTTCCTACACCTAGGTCAGGTTAGGTACATTGGGGTAGAATTAGCTTAGCAACGCATCGTATGAGTACTCGCATTTTTAGTCTGTGTTATTTATGTAAATGCATATGTACTAAAAGATAATGCTATCGCAGTATTATTTATTTCTACTGCTCACCCTGTACATTATTTATCTCGCATACTGTCTTGTGATCGTAACAGCACATTTAACTTACACCAGAAACAAGACTGTTCAATAAATCCTTTATTGAAACGCAAGTCTATTTCTTTCTGTGTAACTTGGAGAAAACTAAGCATGCACGACTGAGCTGAGTGAAATAGTTATCTATTGTTTCCACAACTCTGGGACACGTTCTGATTCTAAAGGGAAACACAGTGGTCATGTTTTGCGTCTGCCAGAAACTACTCCCTTCTTGTTGTCAAGGAGTTTCTAGTGGCCTCTGAGCTAGCTGGCACAAGTAATTAAGTTTAATATACTCGATAGGGACATACTGACCTTAGTCCTATGTCAAACCTATAGGATATATTATTCCAATGCGCAGAGCCTATTAGGGAAATAGGAGCTACACTACATGGCTCCCAACGGTTTGGTAAGGCGGTAATTCAACGTTAGATACTGAGTAACTCAGCCGTGGTTTTTCTCTCAAGAGACCCCTACCCATATACTCCAAAAGACGTCTGGAGTGGGCAGGGTTAAGTATCCACCACGGCTACATAGGGCAGTACCCTATATATTAGCTGTTTGGTTTGCTCATCGTTGAAGGATACAGTGTTCCACAATATTGTGCACCTTATCTTTGTTTCCTTGAAACTTGTTTTTCATTTTGCAAAAAAAAAATAAAAAAATGACTGAAGACGCCGGAGACGGTGTAGCTGCGGCTGAGCCAGCCCTACCAGCAGTTTTTAACTTTACAGGTTTAAATGAAACCGAGGAGGGTGTCATAGACATCCCTCAAAACTTAAGAAGAGCCATCACTCTAAATCTTATGAAACATGGCCTACCACCAAGAGGCGGTAGAGCAGTTTTCGTGATAGAGGCACATGAATCCTTTCAGACAGAGGTATTCTATTCATGGGTAATATTTCCTGAATCAAATTCAGTAACACACATGTTTCACTTCTACAAAGAAGATGAACCACCAGAGGAATACAGTCCTTTCGAGGATATAGAAATTCCATTAACATACCAAGAGCATCAGCTCTGGTTTAAAGGCGCCCTAAAACATCACTAAAACATTACTAGGCTCGGTCCACTAGGTAGACCAGGAGCAACATGGACGATTTTAGCTGGCTACACACCTCATCCTGACATTGAAGAGATGTCAGATGAGGAGTTACTTACTCAACTCACAGAGTTAATAAAAATTTACAGACAATTGGTCCAATATGTCATGCGGACTTTTACAGTCCGACCACCATTGACATATCCAAATCCAACTCCCCAACAGGGGAATACACTAAAAATTACACCACAGACTCTATACGCAGTCATGGGTAAAATGCCCACAAAACGTGAGCAAATTCCATTTTGGATAGCTCAAAAAATTACTCAAATCGAAGCAGTATTTCAAAATACTAGCCCGCATGAGAAACACAGAATCCTAACAATCAGTTTACCAATGGGGATCACACCACAACTGGAAGACTGCACCACTTGGGACTCAGTCTTTGCTGCCATCTATACTAAAACACATGGTATTCCGTCAATTGCGGTAATACCTGATGTCCTAAAACAAATTCAAAACGAATACGGGGCAGAGCCTGCTCTAAATTTAGGTATGAAATTACAGAAAAATTTCGACCAGGTCTCAACAATAATATTAGCTAATATTAAAGGGGAGGCAGCAGCAGTGGCGATCCGCCAACGATTAAGGGAATTCGATGTTACAGAACATCAAACTGAGCTACCCAGAATAATAGAACAATCTTATGCAGAATTAGGCAGAGATAGTTTGGGTGGAAGACCAGTGAAGCCGAAACTATCTGAAAGTCCTGAGAAGGACTCAATAAAACAAACTCCTACATCTTCTAAAAAGAAGTGGGAGTCTACTAAACAAAAATCAAATGAGAAACGTTCTCAATCCTGAGGTAGGTCTCCTCAAAAGGAGCCCTCTGAAAGGAGGTATAACCTCAGGAATAGGGATAATTTGAGAAAACCTGATAGGTATCAAGATACTGATACACGTTCCTCTCGTCCCTTTCAGATCTCATCACAGACTTCGGAAAGAAGAGGACGATCAGAACATAAAGAAGAACGCGTGAAATCGAAAGACGACAAACACGCTCCAAAAAATAAAACAAAACCTCAATTCTCCAAAAAGAAGGTAGCAGGTCTGAAGATCAGACATGCCGAGAATACTGAGAACACAACGCAAGAACAGAGAATGGGCTCAGACCATGCTGGACAGTGCAGCAGAAGTCACAATAGTTCGCCAGAACTTGAGGGAACTTCTGGAGATAGTGGACTTGAATGAGTACATCACAGTAGAGACTGTAGACACCAGGGTTAGTACTCCACAAAAGTTATATGAAATAACACTCCGGATGGAGGGAGACAAACCTAGACAGGTGAAAGCACTTTTTTGGGAAAGACTATCAAAAGGCTATGACATACTTTTAGCAGAAAAGGACTGGCCACCACAATTTGTCAGGGAGTGCCCACACGGCGAGGACATTATTCTGCCTGCCTTCTCCAACCATATTCCAATTCACCTGAAATATACATATGCCAGGAAATGGGCAGTGGCCCAGGCCCCAGCATTATATAAAAATCATGTAGGATGGGATGAGGACTCACCTCACCATAAAATACATCTGAAACATGAACCAACTGCACAACGGCAGTACCCAATAAAGCAAGAAGCTAAAAAACAGGTCAGGGAGATCTTAGATCAACTTGAATACCAAGGGGTGATTGAAACATGCACCTCCTCAATGAACAATGCTTTGTTTCCTGTCTCCAAACCAGACAATACATATCATCTAGTTTTGGATTACAGACACCTAAACACTTGTTCTAAAACTTTTGCAGTGCAAAATGCACATAGCACAGCATTAATGAATAAAATTGTGCGTAAAAAATATAAAACCACATTAGACATCTCAAATGGTTTCTTTTGTCAAAACATAGCACCTGAAAGCAGGTACTTAACAGCATTCTCCATAATGGGGACCCAGCGTCACTTTTGTCGACTCCCACAAGGGTTCAAGAACAGCCCAGGTTTATTCTCAGCGAGGGTAACGGAGTTACTACAAATTTATGACAATGAGGAATTGTCCTATGTCGATGACATATATCTGACAGACGATGACCTGGACAAACACTTGAACAGGGTGAGCACCATTATACTGGGTTTCGCCTCTGAGGGCTACAAGTTCAACTTTAAAAAGTCCAGAATTGCCCATCTCAATGTCCTATTTTTAGGATATGAGCTTTCAAGTGAAGGCAAGAGCTTGGCAGCTAACTTTTTAGAAAAGTGTGCGCTGCTCCAACCTCCAAAAACGCTAAAAAACTTACAATCCATCCTGGGTTTCCTAAACTTTGGAAGAACATACATTCTAAATTATGCAGAAAGGGTTAAACCTCTCTACGCATTAATCAAACCTGATTTTTCAATCAAAAATTGGACACAGGAACACACAGAAATCTTGCGTTCACTCCAGGCTAACATGTTAGCAACAAATCACTTACAAACACGCGTAAGTCAACGCAATTTGGTGATCCGAATAATTTCGGATCAATGCGGATTCACCTACTTAACATTTAATGAGGGTGAGAAAATACCAATTGCATACAAATCTCATTTGTACACACAAGCGGAAATACGCTTCAGTTCAACTGAAAAAATTCTAACAGCAGTTCAAACCGCTGTAGCAAAAGAAAGAGCCTTAGCCCAAGGGAAACGCATTATTGTCGTAACCCCAGTACCGGCTTTAGAAGCGGTCACAAAAGCAAGCATTCCAAATGCTAAAGCATTACATCCAAGATGGATACAATGGGTTAATTCTCTTGCTGCAACAGATGTTGAATATGTTTTTGATCCAGATTTAAAAACACAAGCATTCCTACAATATGAACAAGAATGTCCTCTGCCTACTGAAATTCTGCCTCTTGATCAGTACGAATTTATAATTTACACTGACGGATCCGCACAATCCGCAATAGGGAGTAAGCAAGCTTACAGTGCAGCGTGTGCAATCGTTTAAGGTTGTATGCGAGATGGCATCTTCAGACCTATGGTCACAAAAACTCAATCTCTAGGGGATTGTACAGCTCAGCGAGCTGAACTACAAGCATTCAAACTGGCACTTGAAAGTACAGATCGAGAATTCCCCACACTAATAGTGTGCGATTCCTTTTACTGTGTTCAGTCGTATAATGACTATATACAAAACTGGCTTGAAAATGGTTTCAAAGATGCGAAAGGTGGCACAATAAAGCACAAATTGCTTTGGGAACAAGTAGTTCAGTTGAAAAACGAACTACCAAAGGCTCACGTGATCCACACACTGAGTCATCAACGAGATGGCGTTCACGTTGCAGGGAATTCATTGGCTGACGAAGCCGCAAAGGGGGCTGTGCAAACGGCTTCCGTAGCTGCGATCACTCGTTCAAAAACAAAACTAGAGGGCGTGGCCAAGATGGCGGAGCGGTAGGACGCAGAATCGCGTTCCTCCGGCACCGCCGATACTGTGCTTTGTTCTAGCGCCTGTCCCGGGACTCAGCGGATCGCCTGTGGCGGTGGACGTCCCCGCTATAGACCGGGCGTTGTGCTGGTGCGACCCTGGGACCGAAATCGGCACGAGCGAGGTGCGGGCCCGGGTGGACGGAGCCTGAGAGGCCGAGAAGGCGCGACGCACGGCTATGGAGCGGTGAGGCGTCTACGGAAGGGTGAGACCGGGGAATGCCAACCGGCCCCCGCGAGGCGCTGTATGCTGCACCGGAGGTGAGGGACGGTCCCGGTTGCGGTGGGAGGAGAGCTGCGAGGCCGGAGAGACCCCTGAGACAGGGCTGCGGGGGACGGGTCGCCGCCATTTTGAGGCGACGTTCCGAGAGGCCTGGTGGTGCCTGGAGGTCGGGCTAGAGCAGAGCTACGGGGGCAGATCGAGCCGGAGCACAAGAGCGGGAGCAGGAGAGCTCGGCGCCCAGCGGTGTAGCGCCTGTGCCAGGGAGGCTGCCCCCTCACAACGGGAACCCGCCGGGAGGCAGAGAGGAGTTGCCGTGCTGGATGACCAGGCCTGGCGAACCAACGGCCTGGAACCCTAGGAGCTGCGGCTGGGCATAGCAGACCTGGGAATCCGACCAGACCAGCTGCGGGCTGGGCCTCGCAGTGCACTGAGCAGATCTAGGGCAAGCCGGGCGGAGTGTGCCCCAACTTGTGGTAGCTAGCGCTCTGGTGGCTGAAGGGGCTGTGGTGGAGCCGGCGGTGCCCGCGAGGCCCTGCTGCGAAGCGACGATCAGAGCCGGAGTTGGGGCATGTGCCCCCCCAATGAGACTGTCTGCGCCAGAGCGCCCGCCGACCCAGTAAGAAGGTGAGAGTGGCTGAAGGGGACCGCTGATAACTGCTGACTGGCGGCCGGAGTGGATGGCGACAGAGGCATACTGAGCAGCGGTGGTGTACTTGAGGCCCCTAGCATCCCTGCTCAGGTGAGGAGGGGATATCTACGGAGCAGTCTGCGGGGGACGAGAAATTAGCTGCAGGGCTCGGGCTGCGGGGCTAGGATTGCTCCCCCACATGTATCAGGGGTTGCACAAGAGAGAACGCAAGGGCTGGCTGGGTTCGGCGGTGAGTAGAAGTGGTGGACTAACCCGCATCCTCGACGATGGCGTTGGAGCGGACTAGCCCAGCGGAACAGAGCACGAGGGGTATGGCAGTGCCACGGGGCCGTAAGGATAAGGCGCTGAAGGATGCCCTTTCCAAGCCGATGGGTCAACCTGGGACCTCGGGTGAGGCAGGAACAGGCCAGATGGAGGGCGACGAGACCCCGCAACGAAAGCCTTTATGGTTGAGCTTTTCGCGACCATGAAAGCTGACATTCAAGAAATCAAGTCACAGCTGGCGGCGGACCTGAGAGAGGTGCGGCGTGACGTGGATGAGGTCGGGGAGCGAGTTGCGACTTTGGAGGAGCACGACATAAGCAGGGCAGAAGAAGTGCACCAACTACAACAAGAGATGCTGTGCCTCCGGGAGCAAAACCTCGATCTTCAAGCCCACACCGAGGATTTGGAGAATCGCTCCCGGAGGAATAACGTCCGCATCCGAGGCGTTCCGTGGAAGGAGGAGGGGGACGACCTCCGTGCCTATGTTCGGGCACTGTTCCAGCAGCTCCTGGGAGAAGGTGAGGAGACAGACATCCAGATGGATCGGGTCCACCGAGTGGGTCTCCCCCGGGGTCTGAAGGCGCCCCCACCAGACATTCTGGTATGCATCCATGACTTCCAACTGAAGGAACGAATCCTTCGTCAGGCCAGGGACTCTCAGCCTATTCTTTTTAGGGGTCACCGGCCGGCTCTCTTTCAGGATCTGGCGGCCTCCACGCTCAGCAAACGGCGAGCCTTCCGTGAGGTGACCATGCATCTGCGGGAGTCCAAGATCCCATACTCCTGGGGGCATCCTTTTCGCCTCATTTTCAAACACAATGGGAAATTATTACAGATACGGTCAGTTGCGGAAGCAGTGGAGGTGCTGGGGCTCGAACAGGCAGCGACGTCAGAAGAAGTGGACTTGCCCAGGTCACAACGTCCGAAGCAACCTGGGGACTGGCAGAGGGTGGGCAGGGGGTGTGGGCCACAAAACCTGACCAAGCTACGAGAGAGAGGGAGAGGGAGGATGTGTTGTCTACCCTTTCTCAAACATCAGCAAGGCCAGTCACCCCTTGAGGTACTTGTATATTTTGCTGGCTGATATTCTCGGGACGGGCGAACAGAGAGGTGCCGGGGGACGGACCGGAGTGCTACACCATCTCCTCATCTGTTTCCTGCGACTTGTTAGAGGTGTGTTCGGCCCGCCAGGGTCGTGTGAAGCTGCTGCGACCCCTGACTCTCTTTATCTGTGACAGACTCTAGTCATGTGCTTTCTTTACTGTTGGGTGGTTTTTGTTTTTATAAGGGTAGGTTATAAGGGGAAAAGGTCTTTTGTAAAGGGTTTGGGGGATCTCCGCATCAGCCTGCTTATAGACACTCCATACGGGTGTGCTACCATGAATCGTGGTGATGGGACGGGACAAGATAGGGACCTAATGAAAGGAATAGCAGTAGCATGCTCAAGAGTAAGATATGGGTAGGGAGCTTAAGGTTGTGAGCCTCAATGTTCGGGGGCTGAACAACCTGGTGAAAAGGGCAGCAGTGCTCTCCCTTCTTGAGAATATAGGAGGTGACATTTGTCTCCTCCAGGAGACACATTTGCTGGGCAAAGACACCACACGCATGCGCGACAGACGATTTCTCCAACAGGTATGGTCCACAGGCCCGGCAAAAAAAAACGGGGTGGCAATTTTAATTGGGGCCCAGTGCCCATGCAAAGTGATCTCGACTGTAGCTGAGATAAGGGGGAGGCTGCTGGTCCTTAGAGTACAATGGGGCGACACGCATCTCACTATAGGGTCACTATACGGCCCCAATGAGAAGCAGGAGTCTTTCCTTTTGTCAGCACTGTCAGACGTCCTAACCTCGCAGGATGCAGCGATCCTGGTGGGGGGGGATCTGAATCTAGTGATGGATGCGGGGGTAGACAGGTCGGGCCTGAGAGTTCACCAGTCAGGGGCCCTGTCCCCAGTAGGCAAAGGGTGGCTTGAGGAACATGGGTTGCATGATGTATGGCGCGCACAACATCCATTAGAGAGGGATTATACTTATTACTCGGCTGCCCACAAAACCTACGCTAGGTTAGATCACTTCCTAGCCTCTACAGAATTAATGTCTAGCCTGCGCGCTGCTAATATTGAACCGCGCACACTGTCCAATCACGCCCCACTTACCGTTCTGCTCCCAGTGCATTATAGGCGTACATTGCCACCAGGGTGGAGACTTAGAGAAAGCTTGCTGCACTCCGAAGATCAGTGTAAGCGAGTGAGGGATGCGATAGTGCATTATTTTCAAGAAAATGATACCGGTTCCACACCACTGGCGGCGGATTGGGAAGCCCTGAAGTTAGTGGTGCGCGGAGAATTTATTGCGATAGCAGCCAGGTACAATGCAATGCGCAGGGCAAAGCGTGCAGAGTTGGAAAGGGAGGTAGGGGAACTAGAAACAATACACAAGCGGACAGGGGCGCAGAGAGTTTGGCGTGAGCTGGAGAAGCGTGAGACGGCTGCTGAAGCACCTAGATATAGACAGAGCGGAGCATGCACTGCTGCGGCTGCGACACAAATTTTTCCTTAGTAGCGACAAATGCGGGAGAATGTTGGCACATAGGTTGAGAACTCAATCACACAAGTCTCTCATTCAGACGGTACGAGACTCCAGGGGGACGGAACAAACCACGGATTCACACATAGTGGAAGCATTCCAGAACTTCTATCAGCATCTATACACAGAACAAGACCCTCCGCCGCACGACCCAAAGGAGTACTTAGATATGAGCGAGATAACTCCGATCTCTGGAGTAGCGGCAGAACAGCTAGATGCTGAGATCCGTGTAGAAGAGGTCGTCGCGGCTATAGCGAGATTGAAGGTAGCGAAGGCCCCGGGCCCGGATGGCTTTCCGGCCGCATTTTATAAAGCGTTCTGTGCGGAGCTGGCTCCCTTTTAACGAAGTTATTTAACTCTTTTCTCGAGACCGGTGCGGTGACACCGACAATGGCGGAGGCAGCGATTTCTGTGATTTTGAAACCCGGAAAGGAGCCGAAGGAATGCGGTTCGTACCGACCGATTTCGCTCCTCAACATTGATGCGAAACTTGTTGCTGGAATTTTAGCGGCCCGCCTGAACCCCCTTATGACTGATATTATTGACCCAGACCAGTCAGGGTTCATCCCCACACGGCAAGGAGGGGATAATGCAAAGCGATTACTACACCTCATTGATAGTACACAGCGCTCCGGGAAATCGGCCTTCCTGCTGTCAATCGACGCGGAGAAGGCCTTTGACCGCGTAGGGTGGGGCTATCTGTTTGGAGTATTACGCAAATTTGGGTTCGGCGACAACTTCCTGAAATGGATCGGGTGCATCTACCATGCCCCGAAAGCATTTGTGCTAGTTAACGGAGATAGGTCGGCATTCTTTCCCATAGCTCGGGGGACACGGCAGGGATGCCCTCTGTCCCCATTGTTATTTGCGCTCTACATGGAGCCTTTCGCGCAGCGCATTCGCGCTAATCAACACATAGTGGGCCTAAAATTTGGAGCTGACGAGCATAAGATCAGTCTATATGCCGATGATGTCATTCTCTCGTTGACTCGGGCCCGGCTGTCGTTCCCTGCTCTGATGACAGAGCTTACGTCCTTTGGGGCGACCTCCGGATTCAAGGTAAATCTGAGCAAATCGATGATTCTCAATCTGTCGCTCCCTGAGGCTGACGTGGACACCCTGCAGAGAGACTTCCCTTTCCAATGGACGCAGACCGACATCACTTACTTGGGATTTCGGCTTGCCCCGACCATCGCACGGACGGTGGCGCTGAACTATGCCCTGCTGCTAGAACACACGACCAAGGCGCTGGACGCCTGGTCGCGGCTTCGGCTGGCATGGTTCGGGAGGATAGCGGCGGTGAAGATGCTGATCCTACCACGTATCCTGTATTTATTTCAAATGCTCCCGCTAACACCACCACAAGGGGCGCTTAAGAAGTTACAATCCCTCATTAATAGGTTCGTCTGGGAGGGACGGAAACCCCGGCTCTCTCTGAGGCAGATGGCGAGCCCGAAATCGAAGGGGGGCCTGGGACTACCACTAATAGAAGGCTACTATCAAGCGTCCTGTCTCCGGTATCTCATTGAATGGAACAGGCCGGAGTCCAGTAAGCACTGGAACTTTATGGATCAAACAGTAGCAGGTATCAATATCTGGAGAGAGCTATGGCTGCCTCGGAAGCACAGGGCGTGGGGATTGTATTCTTCACCGGTGACCTCACCCACCCTCAGGGTTTGGGATAGGGTGGCGGTGGCAAAGGGCTGGACGACCTTCCCCTCGCCTATGACCCCCATTGTTGATAACCCGGACTTTGTGCCAGGGAAAGCATCAACAGTGTTTCACAGATGGCGGGAAGCAGGATGTAAAAGGGTAGGGTTTCTATTCGACCTGGAAGGGGTAATTCCCTTTAAACAGCTGCGAGAAGATTATGACCTCCCGGCGAAGGATGCCTTTGCTTACGCGCAGGTTTGTCACTGGGTCACTAAACCTGCTAACTATACACACATGTCTAGGCCCCTTTCGGCGTTTGAGCGATGGGTGGTGGGTAAGAAGGACGACCGGCGGCTGATCTCGGAGCTATATGCTCTGCTGCAGGCGCGTCCTGGGGAGCAAAGAACGAAAGCTCAGGTGCGATGGGAGACAGAACTGGGTAAGCCCCTAACCTCCAAAGAGTGGGAGTACATCCTCTATAGGGCGCACCACACTGCTCGCAGCACGGCGGGCGCGGAGTCAGCATTCAAGGTGACCTCCTACTGGTATTATACTCCAGCTCGAGTGCACGCCTGGAACAAAAACAAAACAGACCAGTGTTGGAGGGGCTGCGGAATGACAGGGACGCTAGCACACCTCTTATGGCACTGCCCGAAACTACATCGCTATTGGACGGCAGTCCTAAATGACATAGATGCGGTTTTCCAGATTGCGCTACCCCGCTCCCCAGAGTATACGCTTTTGGGTCTCCCACATGCGAAAAGTTTCCCGCTGCGTACTATGCAGGGCAGGCAGATAGCGCTGGCGCTTCTGGCAGCTAGACAAGTTCTCTTGGCTTCGTGGGGTACGACTAAGCAGCCGGAGGTGGGAGCCTGGGTATACAGACTATGGCAGTTGCTAGCTATGGAACGAATGTCCATGACAGTGGAGGGGACGGGACGAGAGTTCCCAACAGTGTGGAGGACCTTCCTAAGCTTACTTACCAAAGATCTCAGAGAAGTGACATGTCCAAAATACCTGCAGATCCTGCGATTGATTCCCCTGGATCCCCCGGGCTCTACCTCATCGTGAATACAATAATTGGGCTCAACAATGGAGTGAGGGTTTTCAGGCCTTAGTATGTGATGATAGCAGAAGCTGATGCGGAGGTGGGTGGGTGGGTGGAGGAACAGGGTGGAGGGAGGGGGTTTGTTGTTATGGTTTTGTATTTCATTTGGTTTTTGCTTTGTTAAATAGATGGTGTTTAGTAACATCTCGAAAAATGGAATTATAGTACTGCCTTCGCACGGCACACAGTCATGTCCGGCCTCCGGGTTGTGAATTTAAGGTCTGAAATGTTTATTGGGCTTCGCTCTGCCGGCTTTGAGTTGTAGGCAGTAAGCTGTGTTCATTGCTTGCTTATTCCGTTAATAAAAATGATTGAATACAAAAACAAAACTAGACGGTGAGATAATGTTGGCTGTCAATGCTTCAAGCAAAGGCAGCAGTGCAGCGTTACCAAAAAAGTTTCCACTCAAGTACTCTTATGTAATTGATGCGAACAACGTTCCTTTTGCTCGAATCCCTGGAGTGGGGGATAGGGTAATTCCAAACAAGGAACGCAGATTAGGACTAATCCTAGCAGCACACGAAGGGATAGCTTCTGCCCATGCAGGTGTTTCCGCAACAGTATCTTTACTGAAGCAAAGATATTGGTGGCCTGGCATTAGAAAACAAACAAAGAACTATGTTTTAGAATGTGATATATGCCAACAGATGAAAGTCTCCACAGTGAAACGTCCTGCGCAGACACCCCTGTTAATTTCAGATAAACCATTAGCTTGTGTTTACCTTGACCACTGCGGTCCCCTGCAAAGGGACGGTAACTATAAATACATCTTGGTTGCAGTGGATTCATGCTCTAGGTTCCTATGGTTATGGCCTCAGCGCTCGGCCGACGCTCGAACTGTTATAAAAGATTTGCGAGTCTTTATCGGCACATACGCAATAGGCATGCTACATTCTGACCAGGGTCCTGCGTTTAGCTCTAGGGCTTACAAAGAAGCCATGGCCAGGCTGGACGTTGCATTGCGGTACTCCTCTCCATTCCATCCTGAGGGAAATTCGGTTGTGGAAAGGAAAAACCGGGACATAAAGCAGTCTATAACAGCTAGGGTATTAGGTTTGGGTGATGGGTGGGTCAAACACCTTAGTGGGGTACAGCGCTCATTGAACAATCTGCCAAGAAGTTCTCTAGGGGGGGTCACTCCATATGAGGTCCTATTTGGGACAAGAATATGGGTACCAGACCTTGAACACGTAGGCACAGTGGTGGAAAATAAACCATTTGATATCAAAGATCGTTTGGCTGTTTTACAGGACTTAAAGTAAGAACGAAACAAAGCAACGTATTCCTACAGTCAACCACCACTGGGGATCAACCGGCTGTCCCAGCAAGGCCTGTCTGGATTCCAAAAGTTGAGGATCTAGTCAGAGAAAAAATTGCGGTCAAGAAGGAATTTGGACCTTCTTACAGACAACCAGTACCTGTCCTAGCCGTTCAAGGAACAAGAACAGTACTTCTGCCGCCCCTTGCTGGAAGAAAGGAGAAAAGATTTGTGTCCATCGACCTGATCAAACCACAGTATGTGGCCAATACTAAATAGTAGGCCTCGTGGACTCCGACCTAGTAGCAGACACACTCCTCTCGCTACTATCCAAGAGGTTCAGACTGAAAGACTGATAACAATCGAGAATTCAGCTGTAACAGATGGGGGACTATGCAACAACGCTATGGAACTCATCCCTCTTGAACACCAAGTAACAGTTCGTCCAAATACACCTGTCTACACCAACGTTACAAGTGATGAACTGGTTCCAGTGATTTCTACAAATCCTGATGCAATTCCAACAATTGACAGAACTGCTTCTGGCTATTTCATTAACTTTGATACGTTCTCAGAAGATCCAAGTGAACCTGAAACGACGCCAGTGTCATTGAAATTCAAGCAGCAAGTACAAGACTTTCTTCACTTTCTGAAAAAGACTTATTTGGTTTCTCCATGGATTGAACTCTGGATTACATCTGGACTTTTTGTTTTCCTGCTCTGGCTAGCTTTGGTTACAACTGTAAGCGTGCTTATAAGTGGCAGATACATTCATGTGAACACTGAAGGAAAAGACGTAAACGTACTTTTGAAACCTCATAAATCTTCCCATCGTGAAGCAAGAGACTTATCATCAGTGAACATCACAGATGTTCCTATACAGGATGGTATAGTGTGGGACAAAACAGATTATGATATCTTCGGCCCGAATGAACAATTGAACATTCCACATTTGTTTAAAATTTCACTAAGTGATCTAATTACGTCCAGTACCTATTCAAATGATTGGGACTTTGAGACTGTAAACGATATAATGTTTGACCTAGAAAAATCTGCTGCATTTTCTAAACATGAATATTTAGAGGGTTCATCAGACTATGAACAAATGTATTGTTTTAATCACTATGGTCATCATTATTTGCATAAATCTGCATATCCAAGAAATGTGTTTATGTTTAACCAATGGGAACATTGTCCTACACCACCTAAAGGTAGTTCAAAAACATTTGCTAATAAGTTTCCATATTTTTCAGGATACAATACATCTGAACCAGAAATGTTTTACTATAAAAATGTAAACAAGACAGGACTGAAAATTATGTTAACAAATACAAAACAGATTTATTCTGCATTTTTTAATGCCCAACTGTCTAGACAGGGTTTCGACTTTTGGAAAGACACAATTGACACAAAAACTGTGTGGGGTACTAAAGATTGGCAAGTGCAGGGGATAGAAGCTTTATTTAGAGCCTGCATCATCCCAGAACAAATAATGTTTTTGAATGAAACTATCCAACAAACATCTTGTCTTGGATTAGCCAAGATAAAAGAGATGAACACACCTTCTGTACCAACACCTGCCAGTGAAAATAATACAAAGGCAGTGGTGACAGTTGACAATATACTACAACTCAACAGATCTAATCCTACTTGGAAAAAATGGTTGATCTGGCCCACAGACACGAATAACTGTCAGGAAAGATTCCTGAATAAAACTCAGGGCTTTACTATTCATAGGCCAGACCCAAGATACGTCCAAAGACAACATCCGGGGGTAGTAAAAACATACAGTGTAGGGAAATTATGCCTCGATTGGCTGCATAAGTCTACACTACAGGATGTGAAACAACACTTAACCTTACTTAAAAAGGACGCAGACCTTAGGGAATTCTTGCTTGGACCAAGAAAACTGCGTCAAAAACGTTTCATATATGCCGGCATTTATGCTGCTTATAATGAAGCTTGGAAGGTATCACAGATAGAGGCCGCAGAACGAATACGTGAACTTGATCGTATTAATTTAGAGAAAACACTCTCTGTGGTCGACAATGGGTTAACAACTTTGTCCTCCAGAATATATTCATTGGATGGCATTGTATCCTCTGCTATCGACATTCTAGAACAAGATTTGGCGATGTTACAACAAGGCCAGTCTCAATTACGTTCTATTATGTTATTAAGCTGGACGCTGCAATCTTTGCGAGCGGGCTATGTGCCTTGGCGTTTCATCAACACAACGGCTCTGTTTGCAGAATACAATCTCACTGATAAACAGATCGAACTGGCACAAAGAGGAGCAAAGTATACAGTGCTGAGCATTGAAAAACTGGAAAAATTACCATTCACTGTGGCAGAAAAACCAGCTACAGAATGGCTTATTCATGGCAAAATAACATTACCTTTGAGTACTTTTCAGTTTCAGTATTGCCTCAGACAAATGCAAGCAGGCAAATATGAAAGGTTGGGTAAGGAATACATTAAGACATCTTGGGATTTACCGTATACATATAGATGTTGGAGTGGGGATCGTGAAGTGTTTTTGAGCTGTTCAAACTGTAAACTTGCACTGAGTGGTTCACTTATATGTCAAGACATTTCCTTGCACGGGGCTTGTAATGGTTCAGTGGAAAATTTGTCTTGCTATCAGCAGGGTACTCCAGCTGCTGTGATTAATCCAACGCTTGGACAACTTTCTAATGGGAGTTACCTCATGTTGAATGATCAGAGCTGCTGCGGAATGCTGCCAGGCATCCCATATCTAGTAACGGTCAACTCCAGGGTCACTTGCTGAATGCAAGTATTGTTTTCCCCAATAGACACAGTCAGGGAGTCGCCTCTATGGCCTTCGCTGAACGTCTCTTTTATAAGATTTGATACTCTAAGCAGAATGAAAGCCATGCTTTTACAGCAAACAGTGCCTTTGACCTCGGCCAAAGAAACCTATGATCTACAATTAGCAAGGACTTCGGCTGAGATACAGACTTTAATACGTACAAACTGCCCTATACATTTCGTAGAAATGATATCACGTATCTTCAACATGTCTGATACAACCGGAATTGTACATGTATTTAAGAGCATCTGCTCAGGTCTGTTAGCACCTTTCCAGGCAATACTCGGAATCATCCCGAACTTTGCACATTCGGTGTTTGGTGGCATACCATTAATTCTAGCACTTGTTGCCGGGATTCTATTTCTCTTCCTGCTATTGCGCTATGGCCAGCCTATTCGCAGACATCACTCCGAGCGAAATGGAGAAAGCTCTCCTTGAACGAAAGTGCCGTGAGCAAATAGTAAAGCTTTTGGGCATGACTCGTCTACGGGACCTTAATACAACTTGGTTCCTGTCATTCAGACCAATCTGGCAAGATTGCATCTTACCTGTTCTACGATGCCTGCTATGCGGTGAAGAATGCGTGTTGGACAACTGTCTAACATTTCCATCAGCAACGCCAACGGATGTCGATACTCTGCTGGACCCGATAACGGCCCATGCTCTGTGTTGTCCCCAGAGGCTTCCTATCCTGCTGTCAGCATTCATTGAGATCTCACAGACGCTTCTGGCTGCTGCTGAGGTACGAGAAAGATCTACAGGCACACAGGTTACAACGGACGCGAACATTGCTGCGGCAACCTATGCTGGAAGCAATGCTTCCCATCTCTGTGCAATTAATCTACTACACGAGGTGTTCCAACTGACACCAACAACAGTGGATGATGTTTTGTCTATTGAAATAGATGATCTCATGTTTACACCAGACCCGTGAACTAACTCTGATTCAGCATACAGTGTTCCAGAGATGCAGTGACAATTTGGCCTTCATTTTTAAACAACTTGGAACTCTACCAAAATTGAACTTTTTCCCATTTTTTTTTTTTGAACGAAAATGGCACATCAATCTGCTTACAGTAGAACTAGCCTTATAATACAGACTTTGCGGTACTTCCATGGACACTTAGTCATCTTGTGTGTCTAAAACAGTTCATTAATTTTCATGACATGAAAAGATTTTGATTAACTTATCGATCATTTTTTGTCACATGTAAATATTACTGCTTATTTCATTCCAATTGCATTTATTTTCGAACTTTATGCCTGTAATGAAAAGCAATTCTTCAAATGTACAGTACCTTTTGCATTCTAATAGGTTTTAAAAAAAAAGCCTTTTTTAAATGGTTTTATGAAAAATTTTAGAAATATGCGGAACTCCATTTTAATGTTTAGCATTTTAAATGTCTAGCATTTTAGTATTATCGTACACACGAAAGAGGAGTGGGTGTTGTATTCCTCTTAGGGTATCCATAAACGGGCTTTCCAGTATCATGTCCTTATATAGGCACAATTCACCCTGCCCTTATATAGGCATAAAATCCCAGCCCTTATTTAGGCATTAAACCATGCACTCCAAATACAGGCATGGTCCCTGACATCCGACCACCCTAACGTCACAACGAGTTCATGAAGAACAGACCCTTAGGCTGCGGGAGTTTCCCTAGTCCAGGACTATTGATTTCTTCAAGGACTCATACATTATGCATGAACCATTATTCCTTAGGGGGTTCATTCATGACGTCTTTCGCTGTCCAACTCACGTCAATACTAACATTCTTAGGTGCTCTCAGGTATAAATATACCTTCCCTAGCCCCTGTAAACCAGAGGAGACCTCGACTTCAGAGGAGCCCGTTTCCCGGCCTGACGCACTGAGAGGACGCTGCCTTCCCTGCACGCAGAGAGCCCAGCTTCCAGTGATCTGACTTCCCTTGCAGGGTGTTGGAGTTCGAGTCTGGCAAAGAGATTCCTACCTCTCTCATTCTTCAGGTATGGAGCTGACTAGAACCTAGAGGGACTCTTGGCATACTAGGCATACTAGGCATACTAGACTTAACATACTCTTAGTATACCATAGTAAGGAATACTTCACCTACTTCTTCCCTCTTCCTACACCTAGGTCCAGGTTAGGTACATTGGGGTAGAATTAGCTTAGCAACGCATCGTATGAGTACTCGCATTTTTAGTCTGTGTTATTTATGTAAATGCATATGTACTAAAAGATAATGCTATCGCAGTATTATTTATTTCTACTGCTCACCCTGTACATTATTTATCTCGCATACTGTCTTGTGATCGTAACAGCACATTTAACTTACACCAGAAACAAGACTGTTCAATAAATCCTTTATTGAAACGCCCGTCTATTTCTTTCTGTGTAACTTGGAGAAAACTAAGCATGCACGACTGAGCTGAGTGAAATAGTTATCTATTGTTTCCACGACTCTGGGACACGTTCTGATTCTAAAGGGAAACACAGTGGTCATGTTTTGCGGCTGCCAGAAACTACTCCCTTCTTGTTGTCAAGGAGTTTCTAGTGGCCTCTGAGCTAGCTGGCACAAGTAATTAAGTTTAATATACTCGATAGGGACATACTGACCTTAGTCCTATGTCAAACCTATAGGATATATTATTCTAATGCGCAGAGCCTATTAGGGAAATAGGAGCTACACTACACCGTCACTATTTCCACTGCCTTGTATCTATTAACTATATCACCACAACCATTACCATCACTATTAGTACAATCACTACCATTAACAATACCACCACCCATTACCACTGTGAGGAGCCCGACCATGACCGTCATGACCATCGCGAGGAATCCAAAATGGCGGCGGTCATGGACCAACAAGGAAGAGAGGGACGTGGTCTAGTCGTCCAAATGCGTGAGGGGAACGTCACGGAGGAGGAAGAAAGAAAACGGACGAGGACAGGTTGTTGGAGGCAGGCGAATGGAGGCGTGGAGGAGCCCTGCGAGTGGACTAGTCGGGAGGAGAACGCAGGAGTCGGAGTTGCGGGAGAAATTGGAGAAGAGTCCCCAGAGGTTGTGAACACCCCGCGAAAGGAGGAAGAAGACAGGATCGACGAGAAACGCTCAGAGAGCACCGCTATCAAGACCAGTACTCCCAGGAGGGATAAGGAGGCTGGATCTCCCATCACCATGGCCCAGGAGCGTCGTGGACTTAGGCAAGTGCCGTCTGCATGTTCTTTTTCCTTAAAGGGTTGGTGTGCAGGGCTGAGGGCCACATCGCCTTAAACACCGTTACTCCCCTCACCTAGGCACTGCATGGATAGAGCACTGGTGGTGGAGCACTAATCCCTAACCTCTACCCTCACCCCGAGAAGCAACAGTCTGAGCATTTTTGTTTGTTTGTTTTCTTTTGGGTATCTGCATCTCTCCTGAGGACCCCTCCCCGACGAGGATAAGGACCAAGGAACAAGAGGCCCAAAACGAGGACATTTGTTTTTCGTATAAATTTTGACTGGCGAGACGCCCTTAAAAAGAAAAGGGATACCAGGAGTATTGAGCAAGCCCTGTAACAAGTGTATGAAATAAAGAGAAATACCCGTAAAAGAAAAGGAGTGGTAGTATCATCTGCGAGAAAGGTGGGGTGCGAATGGTCAACCCCATCACAACCACCATAACAATTAAAGGTACCATTATCCACATCATCCCTACTACAAACATCACCATCACCATTGTCAGTTGCTCATCACTGCCATAAGGGCTACTGGTAAAACCACCATCACTACTACTCCCCCATCTCCACTTCTAAAACCACCCCTACTGCTACCATTATTACTGTCACTACTATATTGTCTCCATCATCACTGCTACTCTCACCACAACATTAATTTCTTTAGAAGAGCACTATATGTTACACAGTGGTGTGTGCATGTTAGAAATAGTTATTTTGCTAATGTTTGTCTGTATGTGCGTTCTGTTAACAAGTTTATTAAAAAACTTCAGAGAATGGAAAAATCTCCTGCACCGCAGGTTAACTTAAGCCTTAGAAAATGTGACAATCACACAATCTACTAAATGTAAATTGCTGTTGTTAGAAAGGAGGAGACAATGAAAATAGTCATTTTTTTACCACACACTAATGAATTCAATGGACGAACAGTCACAGCGTTAATCCATATCGAGGCCTGTATTGTATGTAACATAACAAAAACATGCTACACCTGTCACTACAGTGGAGAAATGTGAAAGTATCATCTAGCATGACATGAATTTGAGACTCACATGATGAAGGACCACATTATTTTAACCATTATTACGACTATATAGCTAATACACACTTGACGAGCCAACCACTTTAGAGAGTAATCTCACACCTTTAAGTATCACCTACCTACTACCAATTTTGCAGCATATTCCCACTGCTTTGTTAAGCCTGATGCTTGCTTAAGAACTAATAACAACATGGATCAGAGCTTGCGAACTTGCCGTTCGGTGAGCTCCTATCATCTCAGGGAAGAAAACATTGACAGGCTGCAGGCTGCCACAGCCTGAGGCTCCACTAGGCTGACAATGACAGTTCTGACTTTTGAAAAATCCAAGCCGTCTGCCTGTGGAGTCAATGGGCCTCCTTTAGGCGAGGACCCACTGATACCCCAGGCTACAAGCGCGGGGACAGCACATTGTTTCACTGTCCCAGCCCCTCGACTGCACGCATAAGCATGGGCAATAAAATAAAAAAAATGTAAAAAACATAAACTAGTTCACTGACTGTGTCCAGCTGAGGATGCAGAGAGTGTGTGGAAATATGGCAACAATTTGCACTAGTAAGAAGGGCTGTGATACAGCTTTATAATACACTTACCTGCATACCTGAACAGCCGCATACACTTTCACCAACCTACCAGACACCTACGCTCTGCCTCACTCTCACTTGCACACACTTCCCACATCCGCAAAGGCAAAACTAGGGTCGCTCATTCTCCTACATCGCACCAAAGGCATGGAACAACCTCCCTCAATACATCAGAGCTGCCTCCCCACTTTTTGAGTTCCACAAGAAGCTGAAGACCGTCTCTTTGTATAAGCACCTTGGGGACCACACACTTGCCCAAGCACCTGCATACCCTCTAGGGTGATTAGTGTGCTAGGCAAACCAACATAACATAATTACATGTAATGTGTCACTATGAGATTGGGAGTTGACAGACACTGGAGTTTCTTTCCATCTTTTCTTTCTAGCACTAGGAGGACTTTACAGGATCAGGACAGGAGCTTGGAGTGACTATGGCATGCTGATGTTGGGCTTCAGTAACTGACAGCTAGACAGACAGCTGTACCTGAAGTCCCCTCTGCTGAGAAGGATTTCTGCTCCTCATGTGGGTGACCAGTAAGCAGGGGAAGGGGCATAGGTAAGAAACAATGGAACTTGGATTAACACAGAGACGTTTTAAATGACAAATTGGGCAACTGCCCAGGGCCCAAACCTCTGGGAAAGTGACCTTTATATCAATTTGACCTCTGTCTACTTTATTTTTCTATCTAAACCTCTCTCTCTCTGTCTGCTTACCTCTACCTCTGGCTCTGTCTGCCTACGCAGTGTCATTTTAAGGATTTTTGGCATTCAGCGCAAGACATATTTCACTGGTTTTTGTGAGCCTGTAAAAGATTAACAACTTATTAGAACATTGGAACGTTAAGCGCTCCGTTGAAAACAATGCAGTGCTCGGAGCTTCAAATGGCCGGTAGAAGCCCGGAGCCTCAACATTCCAATGTTTGTTTACAGCATCAGCTGCGAACAAAGGCCTCACAGAGTCAGAGGGGATTTCAACCCCCTAGGTCTACATGAGGCCTTTGTTTTACAAATTAGAACATTCTGCCCTTTAGTGGCGGAATTTTCTAATAGCCTTAGAGCCCTCCGTAGAGGGCTCTAAAGGCCATTCAAGGTCCGCTCCCTTGTTAAAGGCCCTCGCCTTCGACTCGGGCCTTTAGCGCAAGAGTAAGCCTTTAAAGGCCGGTAGAGCCCACTACAGCGGGCTCTAAGGCTATAGTGTTGTTTGGCATCATGCGGGCTTCAATTAGCAGGAAATAGGTAATAAAACTCAAAGTTAATCCGTGCAGGGACCCCTAAAATATGTGTTGCCCAGGGCAACAAAAATCCTCAAAATATCACTGGATTAACACTCCATACCCTCTCATCGAGTGCATTCAGACTGTGCATTGCAGGGAGTCTCACCGATGCACAGTTTAGAACCATAAACAGGGCAGGATAGTAAAGAACCAATTGTGGGAAATAATTAACTACGGGAGAGACAGGAGGGGATAGAGAGAGGATATGGGAAGTAAGAGGAGTGACAAGGAGATGGGAAAAAAAGGGACAGAAAGAGAAAACCCCACTGAGAGCAGCAGAGGGCATGCTGACAGGACCATGGAGAATGTGGAAGACAGGAGGGAACCAAAGAGAGGAAAAGAGGCAGCAGGAAAAGTGGTAAGAGGAGAGCTGGCAGGGAAGGAGGCAGACGGGACCATGTGAAGCTTAGAAAGAAATTAGAAGAGGGGGCAGAAAGGGAGAAGAAATAGGCGTGGGGAGATTAAAAGAGAAAGGGTGAGTGTGAGAGACCTCCTGAGACCAGAGAGTAATGATTGAAAGAGAGGCACGAAAGAGAGGAGTGGGGAGGAAGTTCTCTCGGGTAATGTGATTACCAGTGAAGGTATCTTTGAGTCAACGTTTTTGTGATGGCATTTGCGTGTCGTCGTTATTGTGCTAATCAGTGATTTTAGAGCCAGAAAATCCCACCATTCTCAGAGCACAAAATGTTGGCAAGTATGTGAACAGCACGTTTATTGTGTCTGTATCGTTCAATTCGGTAGCATAATAAAATTAGATATATTGCGTAGCGTCAGTATCTGTTGTATTAAAAGCCAAACTTGTGGCAGAGAAGAACTGTGCATATACACTTAAAATTATTTAAAAGAACAAGAGCAGAGAAAATAATTGAAGCACTTTCTTTTGTTTGCATTCGCCCGGTTTACAGTATGGGATTTTGCTATTGCAGCTTAAGTAGTTCCCCTAAATATAAACAGATTTTTATTATCACTTAAAAAGCACTCCCTGCAACGCCTCTTTGCTGAAATGTATGTGTAAGCAAAACATTAGTTCGCCATTCTCAAGATGGTGTCCCGTAAATGCACGTAATAATACACATGCAGCAGCCCCTCTAGAAAGACCCTGAACACATGGAGGCAAATAAATGCAGCCTTCATTAGACCACCGTCATTACATTCACCACGGTACTGCAGCAAATTCCTTATAATGCCACATAACTGAAGTTGCGCTTAAGTACACTTTCACTCACATGTTTTTAATTCAAAACTCCGTCATATAATACAAATATTACAGAAAAAATGTTAAAGTTTATGAACTGTATTTCTAGATAACACATAATGCAACTAAGTCCAACTACTTATTAAGGATATCAGTATTTCAATCTAAATGTAGGAAATTGAGATGAATACAGTACTATAAACTGTGATTTGCACACACCATGAACCACTCACACTGACAATAGTCCAAGTGCTCAAATAAAGCAAAAGATGGGCTGCGGTATTTGTTTTAAGCATTATGATCTGAGCCAGTGGACAAAGGATTTTATCAGCTGAATATAGCGAGATGAGATGTTAAAAGGGGAGCAGAAGAGAGAGACGTGTACCATCGAAATAAAGAGGATAACTCATATTTCCAATGTTGCTGGCACATACTCTATGCTTCAAGCCATCTAATTTTGCGTTTTTATGATTTCACAGTCTTTTTACCCTCTAATCAATTCAAGACACGGAATCAAAAGGAGCAATTCATCATTTCAACATGACTTACCTCTACATAAGTACGCTCATTATTCCTTGAAAATCCTTGTAATAAAAAGCATCAGGTTTTTAAAAATGTAAAACTCAAAATGCAGAAAATGGATTATATAATTTGCTGCAAACAACCGCGAATTTAATTAACAGGGAGTTTAGTGATGTATGGTCATTACAGTTTGAAAAAACAACTATCTTTCCCTCCTCCAAAAATAGCCCGAAGGAGCATGAATCGTTTACGTGCCTGAACGCTTCTCTTAATACACACCTCACCAACAGTCCACCTTGATTCCATTTCTATATTGCTAACACCTCTTTCATCTGTTCCTGTTCTCAGGAATATCATCCTCTTTCAATTTTCTGACTCTATTTCTTTTATCGCCCTTCTGCCACTATCATTCAACCTTTAACTTTTCATATCCAGTATGACCCTTACTTATGTTGTAAATAAATAATTACAAAGTGCAGGGCTGTTACTTTTTCTTAGGCGCGGCTCTCCTCCACCTCGGACTTCCTTTCTCTTGATCTCACTCCTACAGGTAATTTTCATCCCTGCATTCTCACTGTGCCTATTTTCATATTTTGATCTACCACCTTCTTTCTAACTCTTACAATCTTTCTCTTCCTCCTCCTTTCTCCTTCTTGCTGTGGGTCAAAGACTGATGAGGAAACGTAAGTCACAGTCCATAAAAAAATGAGTGCCATTGCCTGCACAAATTAAGCACTGTAGACCACTATTCACCCTTAAAAAACATGCCACTTTTCTTACCATTCCATAGGTAAACCTGCACACTTGTTTGCTTGGGTGGATTTACATCCAATGACAATGTACAACTCCACAATAACCTTTAATCCCTGTTATTATTCAGCCTTAGTCGTCTCCCCTAATTTGAACCTTTAGTGGGTCACCACCATTGACGCACTAATGCTTCACCTACCAAAGTCCCTCTTCCGCGTAACCTCTTGATGAAGTAAAAGAACATGCACATTTATATGTTGGACTATACAGTTACTCTTCTACTCGCAGGCATATATTCTATTCTACTATGAAAAGTCCTCTAGATTGTCTTTACCTTTGTTATTCGAAATGCTATCTGTATTCTAGTATTATATACTTTTCTTCCTACTCAAGCAAAGCACTCCGACGTCACCATGAACTACGCTCCCCTATAGAAAAAAATATATATAGTGTTAGGATCTGGGCATACTATATGAAATGGCTGTGGGGCCTTATTGTAGAGTACACTTGCAGATAACATCTTGGGTCCAGTCAGTATCGTTTACTCAACCATAACTCAACCCTGGGTAGCTGTGGCTGCGAGAATGAAGGCTTGGCAAAGGCACTTAGCATGAATAAAAAGACAACCACAGCTTATAAGAATAGAGCTTAGATTTATGAATTTTTAGAGACCTTGATCATTAAAATCCACTGCATGGATCCGGAGATACAGATTTTAGAAGTTTTTATCACTTTTAAATGCAACTGCAAACAAGTATTGGTCAACAAAAGTTTGTAAACTTTTCAAACATTTGGAAACGTTGGTGTGGGTACTCTGGCCCGAGTTGGGCTACGAAATCTGATTGGGACAAAGTCTACTGGGCCAGTATGGAAGCTTTCGACAGTTACCTGGCTACCAGAGTTTTTAGAGCAAGTTTCAAACTGTACCGCACGACCGCCATAGAAGTCCTTGGAGTGGTCCTGATGCTGAGGGATGCAGGCAAAGGATGATCTGGTTGTGGTGTGATCAGTGAGGGTGTCTCTGTGTTGGTGGTTCCTCAGACCACTGGGGACGTGGGGCGAGTTTTGCCACAGAGGTCGGGGTCCCTCAAAGTCCTCTACATGTTATGTTATGTTATAGGCATTTATAAAGCGCGAGCGGTTACCCAAAGGTGTCCTGGCGCTAGCTGCTCTCAACTGTGCATTGGGGTGGAGGGTATTTTTACAAGGTAAAGAGCCATGTCTTCAGTTCCTTCCTGAAGGTTAGGATATTAGTTGTGTTTCTCAGATAGAGAGGGAGATCATTCCAGGCCTTGGCAGCACCGGCAATAAAGCTTCTCCCTCCCCATGTAACTTTTTTTATGGGTGGTACTGATACCAACTTAGCGCCAAGGGAACGAAGAGTTCTTTTAGGTTGATACCATTTGAGATGCTGTTTAAGGTAATCTGGGCCTGTACCTTGCAGTGCTTTGTGCACAATGCATAGAGCTTTAAAGCGTACCCTTTTCCTGACAGGCAGCCAATGGAGTCTTTTGATTTCCTTGGAAATTGGTGTAAATTTCGGGGTACCAGTAAGCAATCTTGCCGCCGCATTTTGTAACAATTGGAGCTTGTTCAAGAAACGTTCTTGAATATTTAGGTAAAGACCATTGCAGAAATCCAGCCTAGACATAATAAGTGCCGTGACAACTGTCCGCCGACTGTCTACCGGTAGGAAATGTAGTATTTTCTTAATCATTTTGAGGGTATAGAAGGTGGCTGAAGCTACTGCATTTATCTGGTCACCAAAATTGAGCTTGTCGTCAATTATCACTCCTAGATTCTTTACTTTCCTAGTGGGTGTAGGGAGAATGCCCAAAGTATCCGGCCACCAATTGGGGGTCCAGAAGTTGGCATCATTTCCGAATAAAATGACCTCAGTCTTACCTGAGTTAAGTTTCAGGCAATTTTGCGACATCCACCTCCCGACTGCCTCCATACAGTCGTGGAACTGAATGTCTATTCCTACTCCCTGTCCTGGTCGCAGAGCCACCACAATTTGCGTGTCGTCTGCGTAAGAAGTCAGGTCAAAACCAAAAGAGCCAATTAAGGAAGCCAGGGATGAGACATATACGTTAAAAAGAGTCGGACTAAGGGAGGAGCCCTGAGGTACTCCGCAAGGCAGGGAGAACGGTTTAGAGTAAAATTCATCCAATGCCACAATTTGAGATCTGCCAGCTAGGAAGGACTTCAGCAGCTTCCATGCCTTACCCTGGATCCCGCATGCTGATAATTGGTTCAACAGTAGGTCATGATGGACCGTATCAAAGGCCGCCGATAAGTCTAACATAATCAAGGCGGCCTTGCCTCCCCTATCCAATACTTCTCTAATCTCTTCAGTGGACTTAATGAGGGCGGACTCAGTGCTATGTCCTTCTCTGAACCCATATTGAGTAGGGTCTAAGGCTTGGGTTTCACCTAGGAAGGCACTGAGTTGTACATTCATTGATTTCTCTACCAATTTGGCCGGTAGAGGGAGACGTGAGATTGGACGGAAGTTGTTGGGGTCTTTGGGATCGAGGTTGGGCTTTTTTAGCAGCGGCAGTATTGAGGCAACCTTCCAAAGTTTAGGGAAATGCCCTGCATCGAACATTGAGTTGAACAGGGAGGTGAGTACAGGGGCAATAAGTCCCGAAGCACCTTTGATCACTGAGACTGGACAGGGGTCATAAGGGGAGCCTGACCTTGCTGCCAATAAGAGCTTCTCTGTGTCAGTAACAGATAGTGGCTCAAATTTATCGAAGACAGCGGCGCTCCTTCCTTTCAACTGTGTTACCGCCCCTGTAGTGCTTGGGTGGAGAAATGTCGAGAAAATGACCTCTACCTTATTTAAAAGAATCTGGCAATGTTCTCACATAGTTCCTGGCTCGTCTGGATTTTTACAGGACAGGGGGAGGCCAGATTAGAAACTGTTTTAAAAAGTTCTTTGACCGAGTTTTTTGTAAGAGTAATTCGGTTTGTAAAGAACTCTTTTTTTGCATTAAATATCATTAGTTTATAGATGGCAAGACTTTGTTTGTAGCGTTTTTTTCCCGCTTCCTTGTATTCTTTCCTCCAATTCCGCTCAAGGGATTTACAGTTAAGTTTCTGTTTCCTTAGGTCCTCCGTATACCAAGGGGCCGTTGGTTGAGATCTTTTGGGAGACAAAACTTTTTCTGGGGCTAATTTGTTACAGGCTGTTTCTAGCCACTTAGTATAGTGTGTAGTGGCCTCCTCTATTCCTGTGGGTAGTTGATCCACAGTTGATGCAAGCGCATCTTTTAAGGCCATGCCCTCAATTTTATTCCAAGCCCTGCTTTTGATTAGGTTCTTCGGCCTCTTACTGCCCGTACAATGCGCGGGGAGGGCCAGCTCAAATTGCACGGCAGAGTGGTCAGTCCAAGTGAGAGGCAATAGACCCGAGAAGCAGAGTTGTGGATGATTAGAAAAAATTCCACCTAGAGTGTGTCCTGCCACATGTGTAGGACCTGTCACCTGTTGGCTGAGGTCAGCACTTTTCATCATGTCTAAAAGGGCCCTCGTATCTGGTTCCAGAGGAGCTTCCAGGTGGTAGTTAAAGTCTCCCATAATAGTAAAGGAGCCAGTACAGAGCACCTCTTCCAGAAGACTACAAATAGATGTTAGGAAGGTGCTCTTAGGACCAGGAGGTCTATATAGTAAGATACCCTTAAATGTGTGGTGATTTGATATACTGAAACTAAAGGAAAGTGCCTCACAATCTGGATTTGATACTGTCTGAAAACCAGCTTTTAATGAGTCGTGATAGATAATTGCTAATCCGCCACCTCTCCTAATTGGCCTGTTTAGAGTATGACAAAGAAATCCCGGAGGTGTAGCTTTCACTATATCTGGACCTGAGGCTACATCAGTCCATGCTTCTGTGATAAAAGCCAGTTTGAAGTTTCCTTCCTCTATAAGAGTTGCACACTCTGTGCTGTGCTTCACCAGTGATCTGGCGTTGAGCAGTATACATTTTATCACTGTTTTCTCTGGCTCCATCCTCTTTATGTTTTTGTAATTAATATCCTACATTGCAGTAGTCGGACAGCCGATGCTGCACTACTAGTCCCATAGCACTGTGATAGGATGCAGCCTCTTTGGTGGAGGCTGGTGACCCATAGGTTTGATGAACCCGGACTCTGACAGCACTCCAGTGTCCAACAGACTTGGGTGCAAGATTTGTCTATCTCGGATTGTCTCTTCATTGTGCCCAATAACTGGTAGCAGCAGTGGCGGCTCGCATAGGGCGTGCTGCGGGGTGGTGAGGCGGGGGAGGGGGGGTAGTAAACTCAGACATACGACGGAAAGGAGAAAAGTAATTATTACGTTCCTCCGTTCCGTCGTATGTCTGAGTTTACTACGCCCACCCTGCCCCTCCCCCACCCCGCCTCACCGCCCCGCAGCACGCCCTATGCGAGCCGTCACTGGGTAGCAGCAAAACTTCTGCGGTGGCTACCAACTTGTCCATTTGGGCTCTTTCAGCTTTTGATGTCCTGGAGCTGGTTCAAGGAGATCAGCAGACTGATTCTTGGAGTCAATGCTATTGGTGAAAGTGGGAAATTGACTTTTCCCTGTGTCAGAAGTCGCAGGCACAGTCCTAGTCTTGTTAGCCCAAAAGTGCAGCAGGTTCAGTCTTCACAACAGTGCACCCTCTCTTTGTGCAGGTAAAAGGCAGCAGGGCTGTCCCTCTTTGGTCCTTTTCTCTTCTTCAGTGTGAACTCGGGGGCAGGGGGCCAGGAGTGCCCTACTTATCCCAGGAAAATGCCCTGAGGGGACCACGCAGTCACTAGCCAATGGGCTACTTGGTCCCCTCCTCTCCAATGACAGAATTCCTGTGATGTGTGGCATTTGGCTATCCCAGAGTGCCCCATTCTTGCCCCTTCAAGATGGCACAACCCTTGTTTGGTTATCGGGAGCAAGGTAGCCCACCCTAGAGGTGTTTCTACCAGTGGACTCCACGCCCAAGGGAAAACCGGTTTGTACACAGGTTTCCCTTCCTTGGCTCTGTCTCCTAATTGTCTGCAGGAACATAAGGCATCTAGCTCAGGGATTTTGTCACCAGCGGCCCTTCAAAGGTGGCTTCACTTTGAAGCCTGACTTTTGGGCTAACACCCTGAGTGGCAATCCTGGGAGAGGAGATAACACCTCGCTCTGTGGCAACTGCCTTTGTTACCAGGCGTGGTAGTCATTCACACATGTTCCCAGGCAGTCAGAAACCCATCTGTGTGTCAGGGCCTTTGTGAGGCCACTGTACTACGCTGTAGTGCAGAGTGGCAACTTTCTGAAAAGTTGGTAAACTTTAAAAGTGACTTTAAATCTGGCCTAGGCATCAGGTCGGATTTAATGCCACAATTAATGTCATAGCGTACTTGACCTCATTAGGCAGTCTCATTAGGAAGTTAACCTGGCTGAGGTGCCAGCCGGTAAACCTGTGTTAGCCAATGGGGCTCCTAACCTTTCCATAGCAAAATAACAATTTAGATGTGTTACTGCTAAGACATATTAAATATCATGTGTCTTACTTAACTATATATAGCTCCCTGCCACATGGCTCCATAGGCATTCTGTAGGGGAGACATATATATATCCTTAAGGGAAGTGGTGGCTTTACCATTAGGTGTAATGGCAAAGTCGAAGTTTCAGTGTAAAACCCCGCCCTTTCAGTCTGCAGTGGCAAGGCCGAGGTCCATTTTGTCTTTGTTACATGCAGGGTAGCACAAACAGGGCTGCAGCCCTGGGTTAGCATTTTGCCTTACATGCCCTTGGTACTTGGGAACCATGTACTAGGGACTTGTAAGTAAGTCAGTACCTGCCAAATGGATGTAGCCAATTTGGTATAGGGTTGGAACACCGGCATCGAGATCAGTTTAGCAAGCCTCAGTGCTCTCTTAGAGTTGAAAAACCAGCAGCATCAGTTCAAAAATGTGGCGGTGAACATGCAAAAAGAGGAATTTTCTTACATATATAATCAAATAAAAAGATGTGTTCCCAGAGCATTGCATTCTCTGCTTAAACACGTTACATGCCATTAAACTGGATCCCGCAAGATAACAATTTGTTGTTTCAAATTTGCATATCTAAGTCCACACCTGCACATGCAGGGATGTACATTAGGAAAAGTAAACAAGCGAAACAAAATAAATGGCATCTAAATAAAGTCTAGAATAAAACCCAAACATGCAGCAATCATATTGACTTTATTCGAATAAGGGAAAAAGTGTGATCTACTGTAGTATCCAAGAACACGAGCTACAGTGTAGATAATACATCACTATATAAAACAATAAATCAAAACACAAAAGGATTTATAGACTTTACTTTCACTGTCGCAAAAGCAGAGATAAATGAATTAGAGCATCCGCGCCGCTTCCATCAAGCCTATGTGCCCTGCCGCGTGATAAATGGGGGACTGACTGCCCAATGAACCTCATCCACCGACTGAATCCGCTCAAAATGTATTCATCCCATTTTGAACTGTGTCAGAAAGTCATAAAAGGCTACCTGCAGTGCCCCCTGCCCTCCATCATAAATTAAAGGTCACTGTTCTGCAAGGTAAAGAGTTATCAGAGGATATTATGTTGTGCCACCACACAGCCTACTGAATCACAGAGAACATCGACTTTGGCAAGTATTAGAAACATTGAATGGAAACCTCTCACACCAGAATGTGGAGAAGCTGTAAAAGTGATGGATGGGTCATAAAGCAGGTTGAAAGATTGCTGTCCTTATCCAGCATATGAGCCGTTAAAGCTCTCTTGATGGCCAGGGTTTTTAATCAGAAAGCACCTGGGTGTCGAGAGTGAGCCATTAAAGAAAACATTGAGCTCACTGCAGGAGTTCAGTGCTCGGCTGAGAAGTTTAGGGTCAGGAGTCTGACTCCACCGCCTTTCTTCCCAGACACTGAGATTTACTGCATCATCTTAAAAAAGGCGCAGGGTGGTGGCAGACAGCACTTGATCCCTCCATCCGGTAGTGCAGTCTGTCTTACAGAGATTGGTCTCAGCACCATAGCATCTGGAAGGCGATCAAGGCATTGGGTCATGCCTGGGGCAGGAACATTTTTACTATTTTTAATAGATGAATCCAGTATACTTTTCATAAAATCTACTGCCGAAAAATATCTAAAGATGTCACCATCTACAGCTGCAAGGTATTTTAGACACACTGCAGCTTTATCAAGCAAAACCTTTTAAAATAAAATTGTAATCCTGTTTCTGTTTTCTTTGGGTTTTACGTTAAATCGTGCTCACCTTTGCCTCTGCTACTGGGATTGGGTGCATTTAGAGACAGTGAGGCCCACTCAGAAGGATTTCACTATGAGGCGGTGTGACTGGCTCTTGTAGCACTTCCAGCTTACTCCTCAATTTCAGGAGTAAATCAAAGGGCTTATTTGTCCATAAGTACTACAGCAGCACATCTCAGCAAAGTGTTTCTGAACCAGGCCTACGCTCATTCTCATGGTATCAATAAACTGTTATGCAACTAAAGAGTTTATCTACAAATTCCTATCATTATATTAACCTAAACAATTCGATTGATGAAAGCATACTTTTGCTAGGGTGCTGCATGGAGATTACAAAACACTGGGGCAAGACAGAGAAGTGGGTGAGCAATATATAGAACAGACAAATGTCTAGGGAAAATGCTGCTTTGTACAGAAAACAGTAAACCCCAACAAGTCAGTTCTTCATCATTATTGTTTATTTGATATAACATCGTTGAATGGGGTATATCAAATGTTGTCGTATTTACTACTATACACATTGCTATTGCATGGTATTAAAAATATTGTCCACAAGTGTGTTGCAAATGTGATGGTTCTGTGTTAGAGATGAGAACTGTGTACAATTGTACGTATTTTTTCTATTTCTATTTAACGCCTTTTTCCCACACTATGATGGTAATAATAGCGAGTCTCTTTTCAACATTCCCTGTTTGTTTTCACTTAAGATAACAGAAAGAGGCAATGTGTGAAACGTGATTATAGTCCCTGCATGAGCTTAAACGCACCATATACATATTTTCTATTGCTGACTCTGGAAAATATGTTTTACAGAGTCAGCAATAGTGACTCTGCAATTGTGACTAAACCACAGTTTCCATTGAAAAGGCATTTTTGATTTGCTAATAACTTTTGTGACATTTGATAAATGCCCATGAAGCTTTCCAGCAAAATAGCTTTCAGTGGCTAAGTTTGAGAATGTAAAAATTGTTGTGCATAATTTTTTAAAAGGGGGTCAAAAATGTTATATTTTCCATCCCAGCTCCCAGTGGAGTTTTCACACTTAACAGCGAACTCTGCTAGACGGAATTAACGAAAACTTGGCATGAAACTAGAACTTTTCTCAAAAGAGCATACCCTTTTGCTTGGTGAAAATACCTTCAGCACCTTGTGAGATGTTTGTATTCTAAAAGTCAAGCAGGCATCTAAAGGTATTTCCAAGAAAGACTTAAATCTAATCAGCATTAGTTCACAGACATTTCATGGGTCTCTGAAGGCAGATGGTATGCCGGTTTTATTTTCTGAAAAATAAACAGATTAGGGAGCATATTCTCCTGTTCTCAAATTCAGGTTTGCAGCCCCAAACTACTGCTTACGGGCATATGCATCCTGCTGCAGCAGCCATTGAATCTGACAGGGCTTGTTTGCCAACCCCAGCTGCATAAGGCTCTCTGCAGTAGGAGCTGACTGCCCAGGACATTGGGTTTAGGAATGGTAAAAGGCTTCTCCCTGTGGCTTTTGTCTTGCTGACGCAAATTAAGTGGAAGACAAACATTTTTTTACTCACAAAAAACTTTGAGAAGCAATCATTTGATAAAAACAAGCTTGAAGAATTACAGTCTTTGCTATTTTCATCAACAAAATTCTTGGAATTTCTGGTTTTCTGCTCCGTATCCCAGTTGAGGAGTTTGCAATCTGTACAGTAGAGTGTCATTCCCTTCATTCCAGGATCTAATTCTTGTACAATTTCTTCAGGAAGGTTTCTTGCACTTTCAGAGTGCAGAAACTGAGAGCTCTTCGAGTGGAGCACATGTGGCTGAAGGTTTCTACAATAGAGGGTCAGAAGCTTTACTAAAGTTAAGGGCGACACAGCATGGATGACTGTTCTGGCTCTCTCTGCAGCTTTTGACACGGTTGACCACTCAATCTTGGGAAATCATTTGAGAGAAGCATAAATCAGTGGCATAGTTTTGCAATGTTTAAACCATTCTTAAAAGGTTTTCTCCTGCCAACAAGTTTGCCTCCTATACTTCGCTTTACTGTGACAGCTCTTTCCTTAGGGGATATACAAGGCCTGTCTCCGCTACTTTTTAAAACATAGGTGCAACCTCTTGCAAATCATATAAGATACTTGGCTACACTGCCCTCATCTATGCTGACCACAAGCAGTTAATTCTTTATCTTACTGAGTGCTTTCCTATCCTCTTAACCTCCACAATTGCTTTTCATTTATTCATAAATAATGGCAATCAATTTTCCCCAAATTAACCACAAATAAAATGATGTTCCTGCTGATTGTTAACATCAAGAAATTTAGGCACAGTTTCCTATTGCCACACAGCTCCATGTCCATTGTCAAATGTTAAAGTTTTACGATTTACTTTCCAATGACCTTTCCTTGAGGCAACTAACAAATGTTCAAGTTACGATGCTTTTCACATTTTAATACGTACCTTGTCTTTTTTATCATACGAGAAGCCAATCAGCATGCTGGAGAACCTGCAAGTGCAGAATGCAGCAGTCAGAATGATTCTTCATATAAAGAAGTACAATCAGTTCACTTGATTCAGGTAGCAGCTGCACAGGATACCAATTAAACAATTAATCCAATTCAGGTGCTTATGTATACTTCATAAACTCCTATGTCAATCTAAGCAATATTGTTTGTATCAGCTAATTCAGAAATATACAATCTCGGAAAGTCAACCTCTGCTTTGTGTTACAGAGTTCATGAAGGCCTGGCAGAGTGGCCAATGATTCATGGTTTTACTTGAAAAAATGTGGCACAATCATTCTAGAGATCTAGGAAAAATTGAACATTTTTCATCTTCAAGAAAGGTAATTAAGACCCATCTTTTGCCATTGCTGTGGTACTTATGGCTATTTACTTGTAGGCATGTGGCAGTCAGCAGTACCAAGAAATCCAAATAGTGATGGTGCAGTCTATAGATATCAAAATCAAATCAAATATTCCTGACTGGTAGGGCCCTTTCTCTGCCTCTGGTTAATCTGGTGTCGTTGTCTTGTACTCTTTTGAATACATGGTCTTTAAGTGGTGTGATATGACATGTCCTGAAAGAGTACGGCCCTCCCTGCCCTAGATTAGCGGGTCTTAACCTTTTGACTTCTGTGGACCCCCAATTAACTATTAATGGAATCCGGAGACCTCCAATGGGCCATTATTAGAAGCCAGGGTAACGCAGCTTAAGCAATTTCTTTGATTTGGACTTCAAAAGAATGCGCAAAAATACAAAACAAGTACACACCAAACAAATGTTCAAATATTGTAATATTTTGTGAAATTTGAAATCAAGTATAGATAACATTTTCACATTTTCTATGTTGCTTCCTTATTTGTATAAACGTTAATTAAATAATTTTAATATTATTTAATTTTGTAAAACAGTTGCCGGCCCCCTGAGTAGTCACTCTTGGACCCCTAGGGGTCCTCGGACCACAGGCTAAGAACCACTGCCCTAGACAAAGGACTTGTTAGCAAAGTTTGCAAGTGACTTTGCAGTTTCACATTTTCCATTTGAAGGATTTCTGAAATATTTCCAGTCATCCATCTCCCTAGTTGTCACTCCTTTGTAAGAAGTGCCCCTATAGTTATGGTATCTGGGCAGAGAGGCCCTGCTCCTCAGGACTTAAAAGTTAATTTTGTGCTTCCAACTACATCAGACAGTCAGACTTAAGAGTCTTGTTAACACCTCAATTTAGAGAAGTCTAAAGTTGCCATTCTTTTGAGTTTGGAAATGGATGTTCTTCTGCATAGATATAGAGGAACGATATAACTAAATCACATCTTGACTGAGGAACCTTATATCTCATTTCAGAAAGCGGAGTGAGAGAGAATGCGCAATGCTTATTTTTTTTTCTTCATTTTATTTTTCTTAATATGCAATGGATAAAATGACATTGTATTTATTTGTAGTGTATTGCAATGGTTTTAATAATCAATCAATAACAAATTCTCTCTCTTCTCTCTCTCACTTCAGAAAGCCCTATAATAGGCATCCTGACTATCCTTTATACAGTGAACTTGAAACAAGGATTTTGAGAGTTGACCTTGCTGACTATCAGCCGTTCCACCAATCAACACGAGATGGAACTGCTGACAGACAGCTAGGTCACCTGCTGGAGTGTGCATAATGAAGTAGTAGTACATCATTCAAGAACACTCTGAGGTTTCACCCCTTCATCCATCTATTAAGTACCTACGACATTATGTGAAGTTTTTTTATTATTATTATTTTTTTATTCAATTTTATTATACAAACAACTTAAAAGACAGATGCATCATTACCAGGCATAACAGTACATAAGGCATTTTACAATCCGGTGCATAACAAGGCGAGCATATGAGACACAGCGTTTATATAAGCACCACCTGGAACAAATAGTACATCTGCATGCTATCCCCCAATCAACTCTCCTGATGCCAGACCTAGCTGAAGCCAGCTGCTCCCAGGGCTGCTCCCGTACCCCAGACCATGTACCGCACCATCATGCTTGTGGGGCGACTTCGACCCCCATACTCAGTGTCCACCTATACCTGTGTCCCCTGGGTCTCAGCCGTGTTAGTGCTCTCAGCGGGATCAAATCCTGTACTTGCAGTCTTACTAAGGAGATAAGTTTGATTATGGACCCCAGCTACTCTTGGGCCATCTCGTGGGAAGGAGCAGCTCATTGTATACATCAGCGTGTGTGCTGCAGTAAAGGATGTCTGCTTGCCATTCTTTTATTGCTGGTAGTGGGCCCCCAGCCCATCTAATTGACACTCGGCGCTTAGCGAGAAGAAGACCGATGGCAAGTAAGGGGCGCACCGCTTTCTCCACGTTCAGATCCCAACCCAGCAACGCCATCTTAGGATCAGGTTCTAGGTCCGCACTGATAATGATCCCTAGTTCCTGGAACACAGCACCCCAGAATGATTGAATCCCGGGACACTGACAAGCTAGGTGCCAAAAGCCCGCCTCATCTCTCCCACATCTTTGGCAATGGGAGTTCTCTGATAACCCATATCCAAACTGCCGCTCTGGGGTACAGTAGGCTCTGTGGAGGAATTTAAAGTGGATGAGCCTATGTCTCCCGTTAAGGGAGACGGACCGAGTGCGGGAGCAACAATATTGCCATTCTTTGTCGCTTAGTGGAGCACCCAAGTCACGCTGCCATTCTCGCCTGACTTTCAAAACTTCAGCCCGACGGGTTTCCTGCATGCTAGTGTAGAATCTAGTGATCAGTTTAGAGGGTTCACTGACTTTGATGAGAGTGGTGAGGGCACCCGTAGCCTGCGGTTCCATCATATCATCACCCAAAAGGGCGTGCCAAGTATGCCTAGCCCTGAAAAAATGAAACAGCGCTGTGCCTGACGGCTGCACTTCCGCATTTTGTAGAGCTTCCCAGCTACACATTGTCCCATCCTTAAAGAAATCTCCCATTTTGTGGATGCCCACAGTCTGCAGCGCTTGCCTGGCCCCCCCATCTTGCCCCAGTTGGAACCACATGCACCAGTTTAATGGGATCTCTGGTGAATACAGGAAAGCCCCCGCCTGCATGTGTAGCAATGTCTGCCACGCCTGCGCTGTAGTGGTTAATGAGTCAAAGATTTGCTGTCGCCTACAGGCTGGTTGTAATAGCGTCTTGGGTAGGGTAAGCGGTTCTGCCGCGTTCCACTCCAGGTACAAAAAGGGTGTTTCATGTGGGCTGTGTACCCAATAATATTATACTTCTCCAAATCTGGGGCACCCAACCCACCCAACTCGTAGGGCAAAGTGAGGGAGTCCCACCGAATCCGGGGCTGTTTCCCCGCCCAAGCTAGTCGGATTAGCTGTGTGCGCAATTGCTTAAATAGGGTGCGCGGTAGGTGGATTGGTATGTTTTGAAATAAAAAGAGAAACTGCGGCTGGACCACCATTTTCATTATGGCAATTCTCCCCATTAACGACAGTGGGAGCCTAATTCACCTATCCACATCTTCTATGAGTCTCTGCGTGGCCGTTCTGTAATTTTCCCGGATTACTACTGCAGGGTCTGTGTGGATCCTGATGCCTAAATACTGCACTGACTCAGTAGTCCACCGCAATGGGAACTCCAGAGCTGGCACCATGGTGGCAGGAGTGAGAGGAAATATGATGGACTTGTCCCAGTTGATACGCAGCCCCGAATGCCCGCCGATTTGGACCACCTCACGCAATATGGGGGACAGGTTTTCGTCTGGATTGTGGATATACAGCAGGGTATCGTCCGCATACGCAGATATGTTCAGCGTGTATCCTGGGAACCCCAGCCCTCTGTGAGCATGATATTCGCGGATAGCGCAGGCCAATGGCTCAGCCACGATCGCGTACAAAAGTGGGGACAGAGGGCATCCCTGTCTTGTGCCCCGCGTGCTTTTTAGGAATGGGAGACTACATCTCCAATCCTTACTCTAGCAGTGGGCGATGCGTATAACACCGACACCAGGCGTTGGAATATCTCCCCGACACCAATCCTATGCAGCACAGCGACATGAACCCCCCCCACTCCACGGAGTCAAAAGCTTTCTCGGCATCGAGAAATACCGCCGCAGCTCTGACCTCCGGGTTCAATCTCTGCACCACACCGAATAGTGTTCTCAGATTCTGTGTTAAATTACGGCTAGGGACGAAACCCGCTTGCTCTGGGCGAATAATGCCTGGCAATAACGGCGCCAGCCTGTTTGCCAAACTTTTTGTGTAGATTTTAGCATCTACGTTAAGGAGAGACAAGGGTCTATACGAGGAGCAGTGGTTGGGTTGTTTGCCTGCCTTTAATAGTGTGACAATCACAGCCTCGCGTAAGGAGGGGGGCATGATTCCTGATTCTGCCATCTCCTCGTAAAGCACTTTAAGATAGGGGATCAGCTGATCTTGAAACTCTTTATAAAAGGCCACCGATAGCCCAGCTGCCCCCGGAGCTTTCCCCGCCGCCATACTACGCAGCTCATCCCTAATCTCGTCTGATTCCAGGGGAGCCATCAAATGCTCCCTATGCTCCGTCACTAGCCATGGCATTTTGATATAGGACAAGTATTCATCAAGGGTAACATTATCAGTCGGGATTTGTGATGTGCATAGTGTCTGGTAATAGGAACGAAAATGGGCCGCGATTTCCTCAGTTGTGTGCAGAGAGTGCCCGTCGTTGTCCGTCATGCATACCATTTTGTCCAATTCCCTCTTCGGTCTGAATATCCCCGCTAGCGTGGCTCCAGGTCTCTCCCGCTCACCGTAACAGCGTGCAGTGGCATACTTCCCCATATGTTTGATTTCGTCATTTGCTGTGTCTTGAAATTCTGCCAATTTTTGCTTAAGTTCGGCGGCAGTCTGGGTTCCGCCGGTCTCTGAGAGTGCTCTTTTTATGTGTCCAATTTCCTTTTTCAAGGTCGCTAACCTGCTGCAGATGGAGCGAAGCACCCCCGCATGCGAGGAGATCACCACCCCCCTGATGTACACCTTAAAAGTTTCCCAAACTGTAGCAAATGTTGGGACCGAGCCTAAATTATTCGCAAAAAATTCTTCTATTGCAGTCATCAATCCTGCCTTAAAGACCGTGTCTAATAATGAATAGGGCGGGAAGCACCAAGAGAATGCAGGGATTCTGGGTGACCTGCATTGTAATGTAAGCTGAACTGGGGAGTGGTCAGAGTATGTCCTAGGGAGGTGAGTGCAGGCCGTAACCCTCATGCATAATCCCCCTGATACTAACCAATAATCGATTCGGGTATGTGTGTCGTAGGCTGAGGAGTAGTGCGTGTATCCCTTCTCTGAGGGTGATCTATGTCTCCAAATGCGGACTATGCCCCCTGTGCGCATGATGGGCATTATAGCTACCGCCGTTTCCGCAGGGCGCCTGGGTGGGCCCGGGGATCTATCGATATTCGGGTTAAGGATACAGTTAAAATCCCCACCCCATACCTGCCGGATACCCTCCCATTGTATCAGCTTCACTGCTAGCGAGTTATAAAAATGGGGATCATCATGATTCGGCCCATAGATACCAACCAGAAGAAATTTAAGATCCCCCTTGCTACAGAGAGCTGCTGCATATCTGCCTTGCGGGTCCCTAAAAAGACCGATCATTTCCACCCCAGCCCTCTTATCTACCCACAACAGCACTCCTCTAGTGTGTGAGGTATAGTCGGCGGAGGAGCACTGACCCTGCAGTTTACGCTGCACTTCCCCGCTGTTTTCCACGCTGAGATGTGTCTCCTGCAGAACCGCGATAGCTATAGAGTGTCTTTTTAAGTACGCAACCACCCTCCGCACTTTCCTGTTATCGTTCAGACCACGAATGTTCCAGGTCATAAGATGCAAGGATTGCGTCTTCCCACCCTCAGGTGTCATTAAGTAGGAGTGTTAACTTTGAAAACCGGATCAATGTTCGTGTGACATGCCTAGTACAATAATGTCACATCTCGCCCTCTAATCTAAACACAACAATACACGCAAATTTAAACTTCCCACCCATGCCATGGGAACCCACAACTTTCGTGGCTACAGGCATCCCCTCCCCCCTCCCTTAGCCCCGTTAATATGAAAGAGTCCCCAACAAAACAAGCAACATAGTGTGATATACTTGGGGGCAGATGCTGCCATTTCTCCTAGGTCCCAATGCCACCGCTGCATACCTCCCACTTGCTGCCGTATATAATGAGTACTGCTGTGACTGGAGCTGAGGTGTAGCTACTCTACTCACCCAGCGGAATTCACTAGGCCAGCAAGTTAACAGTCTACTGCGGAGAAACTGTTTGTACTATACCAAGCACCTACATAGCAGTCCTACAAAGTTCCCAACGGTGCATTACTTTTAATGGATAGAAGGAGAATAAATTACTCATCCATGCTGCAATATTGTATATCAGTTCCTACCGCACCGGAGTCTCACGGTGTGCGCGTTGCTCTCACCATCCCATCGCCTTCGGTGCCGCCCCCATGAGGACCAGTCCCAACTTCTTTCACTCTTTTCGCTCATCATCAGTACCAGGGGGGGCGTCCGTGTTTGGCCGAGAACCGCTAGGTGACCCCCGTTGTCTCGAGTTTTGCTCCTTTTCTTTCAGAAAGCGCAGGACAGATTTGGGGTCTGTGAAAAAATGAACCTTCCCGTCTGATCTAACCCTTAACTTAGCTGGATATAGCATGCTGTACTCCAGGTTTAATTCTCTGAGTCTCTTTTTGGCAGGAATGAAGAGTCGTCTTGCTTCTTGAACTTGTAACGTGAAGTCCGGGAATAAGGATATGTCCGCACCTTCATGGTGGAGCGTCCCCAGTTCACGTGCCTTTCTCAGGGCAGCATCGCGATCTCTGTAATTTAACAGTCTCGCTATAATGGGTCGCGGAGCAGCACCAGGGATCGGACGGGGCGCCAGGGTGCGATGAGCCCGCTCCACTATGAATATTTCTGAGAAGGTATCCCTGCCCAGAAGACTGATGAGCAGCTTCCCTACATGTTGGTCCATATTTCCAAAGTTGGACGACTCCGCCAACTCCAAAATGCGGATATTATTCCGCCTAGACCTCGCTTCAAGGTCCTCTGCCTTGGATTGAAGTGCTCGCAGAATTTAACCTCTCTTTCCTTGTCTGTCTCTGAATCTGCTCTCACAACGTCTTCCATATCTGATATTCTTTGCTCCGCCGCGTTAAGCCTGTCGCCATGTTTATCAAGGCGCTCGGACATCCTGTCCATGCGAAACGCCAAGGCATCCATTTTGCTGTCTATTTTAGAAAGGCTTTGTTGCATGATGCGCAATAATTGCTTCAAGTCAGTGTCTGATGATGCTTCCTGGTCCTCAGATGTGGCTTCATGCTCAGTAGGGGTAAGTTCCTGTGATCTAGGGGTTTTGCGGAGCTCGAACTGCAATTTCAATTGGAGTTTCTCCGATTTACCCATTGTGCAGTGGGCAGGTGCGCTGCAATCCAGCTCTGTGGTTCTCTACGTCAGCACAATGCAGTGCTTCAAGAGGCAGACAAATCCGGCGTGGTAGGGCTTCGACGTGACCCAGGGACGCCTTCACAACCAGGACACTGACTCGCGGTGCCCGACTCCAGTGTGTCTTACCTCACAGGAAGCGCAAGTCGGCCCACGGAGACCACTATGGGCGGCAATACTGTATGTCCCCGCTCCAGTCCAGATCTAGTCCGCCAGTATGTAATAAGGCGGGAGAGACCAAACACCTCTCAGGGATCTATCACTTTCATGCGTGGCACGAGCATCACTGCTCCGGTGCTGCCGCACTAGGCCTCAGTCCCTAGGCGCTACCAGGTCACCATGGACCAGTATCTTCATTGTGCCCATGCATTCTTGGCCTCAGCAATCGCACGTGTGAGGGCTCAGCTTCTTTTCATAGCGGGCCGGCCGGGGCAAAGCAGCAGCGTCCCCCTCTTTCTCCTCACCTTACTGGATGGGCGATTCATGGTCGCTCGTTGTCTCGGGTCCTCGCACTGGTGGAACTCCACAGTTACAGCCACCCCGGACCACGTCTACAGCCAGATACGATTTTTGAGGGGGGGGGCACCTATGGGTCGGCAAGGCACCTCCACATGCTGGTCAGCCGCGGACCCACCGGGAAGGCCCCACACCCCAGGCTCCACTCGGCACCGCCAATCGCCGGAGCTGGGCACACCACGCCTCCCATGTCCCGGTGCACCTCAAGGACAGGATCTCCACACGGTGCCCCGCAGTCTTTGGATCGACAATGCGTCCCAGGGCTCCACGCCGCAGCATCGAGGTGCGCGCCCCCAGCTATCCTGACCGACGTTGGGGTGTACTTCTCCGCTTCGCAGTATAGAGATCCCAGGCTCCTGCACGCCGCCTCGGCAGACGCCGATGATAACGTCTGCCGGACAGTTTCAATTTTGGAACTGCCGGGCACCCCAGGTAGCCCTTGTCAACAGCAAGGAAGCGACCTCTCAGGGGAGGGCCGCTGGTAAGATTTATGCTAGGATTATGTCAGAGCTTTGGTGGCTATCAGCAGAGCTACCTTAACTCGCTGCCATCTTGGAGTCAGGCAAGCTCCGCCCCCCACATTAGGTGAAGTTGGTCGTCTCTCTATCAAGAATGGAATTCACTGGCAGTGTGGTTTAGTGGTTCTATTCCTACCTTTCCAACTGACACCAGTTCACTCACATAGGCACCTCCAGCTCCTAGTATATCCCAATCATCCTCCAAGCCGAACAGTGTTCCATCCTCTGCCCAGTCATCTTCATTTTCTACATGGATTTCTTTGGGGCTTCACTCAATGATAATACCATCAAAATACACCAATATGCTCCCAATATTGAAATCTAGCTAGGATCCTCTGCACTAGAGATCCAGTGTCTCAAACTCTGCTTGCACCTCATCCAGAACTACATGCTGTGTAAGCTGAAGCGCAATCCCATTGTAGGACAGGACTATCTTTAGTGGTGTGCCCCCAGATTTTTGCCCTTACTGCTTTTGCTTGCTAAAGAAGTCTGTGTCCTTTGCCCCTTTTAACCGGTAGTAAAGTACCTGCTTTCCCACTTTTAACATGATTGAATTGCCATAACCCCAATTGGAATATTTAACTTACCTATAGGTCAATGGTATTTGGTACAAAAGTGTACTCAGGGCTGCAAGTTAAATGCTACTAGCGGACAGCAACACTTATTGTGCCATCCATTACAGTGGCAATGCAAACATGACTTCAGGCCTACCACTGTAGCCTGTCACAGGCAGTTTTTAAACTGCAATTTGGCCAGTTAAAATAAATAAATCCTTTTGATAGGTTTACACCTTCAACCATTGCATTTAAAAGTAGGACATGTAGAAAGTTAAAGTTAAACATCTCCTTACAGTAACTAGAGCCTACAAGCTATTTATACTGTAGCCAAATAGTCTGCTCCATAGAGAAACACTAGGATGCAATTTTAAATGTAATATTATTATCTCTGACTAGGACAAATAGAAATGTCATCTTTGGATTCTTTGTAATATTTATTGAAAGTCCAATTCACCAGTGAAGCCGGATGTTTAATAAATATTAAGAAAGATTTACTTTTAGAAAGTTACCTTTTCCCTACATAAATCATCTGACGGCTAATTTGCATTATCTTCTAGCTGCAACCCTCTGAGTGCTTAAGCCCTGAATGAGGTGTGAAAATGCTATCAGTGCAAGTGCAAAGGTCTGGGTTGGGTGACCAGGAACTTAACTTAAAGCGTGCCTCTCCTGACACAGGCAGATGACACCTGGACAGGACCTTTCATTTTCCCCCCAGTCAGGAAGGCTCAAATCCTAGTGAGGAGTGAGCTGCACCACAACTGGTTTGAAGTGTCCACAGAAAAGGGTTTGCTCATTTCCCTGACCACATTGGCTCTACACAAGTGGAGAAAGAGTTCCCCATCCTCAATTTAGGTAGAGAGGGGCACTGTGGGATTGCTTGCAGTAAGGCACACGGGCAATGCTGAAAAAGCAGGTAGGGTAACACCTGGGAACTGTTATCCCATTTATTAGGGAGGAGCCAGGATTCACCCACCCATAAGCTGGTGCCAGGCATAAATTTGGTATCCCCCTTACCCTCCTCAGAACACTACTGGACCTGTGGAAGATCAGAAGAGCACTGGGCCTGCTGTCGGAACCCTGAGAAGAGCCCTGAAGGATTAGACCTGCTATCTCTTGAACTAAGAACAAAGACGCTAACTCCAAGGGTCACAAGGCTGACCTCCTGTTCAAGCTACAGGGACACAAGTGACAAGGGTCTTTCCTGCATCTGCCAAGCTTACCTGTTCCAACTAGACTTGCCCTGGACCCTGCTGTTTGCCTCTGTTTGAGTGAGTCCTGACTTCCAAGTGCTGTTCCTGGAACCCTTGGGTTTTCTGACTAGAATTCTCCTGCCACTTCTGAAATCCTGGGATTCAGATACTTTTTTGCCTCCAAAGACATCCAGGGTACCAACCTGCTAAGGTGATCCAACCGGGGTGCGCTGTTGCTGGGGTAAAGATTCAGATTTCTACCTCTCTGAGGTTCTCCGCAGCAGCAAATCCAATTTAGTGTGACCTTGTGGAGAAGGTATCTGGCCGCATGAAGCACTCTTCGGCTACAGTCTTCAGCCTTGCCCCATTGGGGGAGCCCGAGGTTAAAAAATAAGTGACTACGTGTGAACAAAGAAATCTTGACTGAGGGGCCTTCCCTGGGTGGAAATTTTACATTTCTCCCACTTTGAGCTTTCTGCCAAAAACCAGCAGCTTGACTGGGACCTTGTTGACAGCTATCTGGCCACATGGAGCCCTCCTTGGTGAAAACCTGCTGAAGATTTAGGGCTTAATTTTTCTGACTAAGTCCCAAGGTAAAACTCCCAACCAGGTTGAACCTGGTTTCGGTATTCAACTCATGTTTAATTGCGGTCAGCCTTCAATCTAGGTCCTGTCTACCATGGCCAGTTGACCGTCATTGATGTGTAACGCATTTTTGTGCTATTTTTATTTAAAGCTTTAACCTTTTACATCTATGGTTACTCTTATTGGATTTTTGTCATTTTGGTGCAATTTTATTTATTAAAATGTACTCTATTTCTCTAACTTGGTTTGGGAATTTTATAGTCTTCTGGCTACCAGAGGATTAAGCGGAGGTTAATTTAATGACTTTTGTCACACTGACAAAGATTGTGATTATCATTTAAGGTGGTTAGTCATCATTCTCTCAACTAATCACCCAATTTCTTACATCCACCTAAACCGAATTTCTGTTATTTGCTTAGAACAGCAAGCAAGAAATAGAGGAAACCCAGCTCAATGACATGAACCTTGTCGGCATTAAACACCAACATCAGCTCAATGTCAAGTAGCTTGGATTTATCTTGGACGCCAGCTTCATTGCCAAGAAATTAATGATGGACCGGTAACAACGCTCAATACTAAAGACAGTGAAACTGTTCCTCCCAGATCTTGACTTCAGAACTGCTGTTCAAACCTGCATACTCTTACATCTGGAAGGTGGAAATGCCTTTATCCATGGTCTCCCAGACTCCACACTGTCTGCCTACATGCCACAGCACAATTCATCCAGGGCCTAGGGAAATGTGATTATATAACTCCTTCTGGTGAAACTCCATTGTCTCACATTGCCAGCCCATGTCATCTTCAAAACAAGATGCATCATTTACAAAGCCATCATGACCAACATCTCCACCTATCTGGCTTACAAGGTTACTCTCTCTGGTAGCACTTGGCAAACGAGCATGTCCGAGTATAAAGGAGTGTAAGTAAGGCAAAGGGACTTTTCAGTCTATGCCCCACGATCTAGAACAACATCCATATCCATCAGGACTGTCTCAAACTTACTCCATTTTAAGGAAGTGTTGAAGGTGCACCACCTTAAGAACAATGCAGCACAATGCAGCAACAGTACACTTGGCTCCCAGAAGCCTACTCCTCCAATCACTAATTGACGGTATCCTTCCCATTTGACCCTGTACAGAGATACATAGCAAACTTATCAAAAGAAATAAATGCTCTTGACTTCCTTTTTCTCTACTCACATTTAGAGTCTATAAACTATGGTACTCTGCAAAATATTGATTGTTTATTGGTTGTTTGTGTGTGTGCTCATCAGGTAGCACTTGCAAGTGCTGGCACATGCCGATATATGTGTCATTATTAACTTTTGTTTGCTGAGGGCAGGGAGACCAGCTAAGGACAAAGATTCACGAAAAAGGGCTGCCTGAAAGCTGCAAAAAATAACTAAGAGTAACAAGACCTTATAATTGGTAATAGTCTGTAAAAAGTGGGACACTCGGGCAAGCATGTGCTATGAAGGTATTATGTACTACAACTACATCCGATATTGGTAAAAAAATAGATGTATAGCAGAATACAGTTTAAGGGGGTCACCCAACATCCAGGTTGAAAAACGGTTTGTTTACACCAGTCACTTGTCATCCAAAACTTGTCTAGTAGCACCTACGTGGGTACAATTAGAGGAATAGGGACATTTTTTAAGTATGCACTTTAGAAGTACTTAAAGTTTGAAAACTTAAGATGGAACAGGCACTTGTAGAATGATATATTTCACTAATTTTAATTATGCCTATGATTCTCCAGTGATTAGCTTTACTGAGCGCGTACTGAACAGAACAATAAAAATATCACAGCATGAAATTCATGAAATACCTTTGCTGTGAACCAATGGCAACACAAATCATAAAGTCCCCATAGGCGGAGAGAAATATTTTGGCCGTTGGTGAGCATTTCATGTGGAAAGTAAGTGAATAAAAGAAATGTTCCCTACCATTTTACCTCCAAGGGCCGTTTGGACTTATTTATTTTTCTCTGTATAGTACAAAAGATTAACTTTGCTGCTTATGCAATATGACTGAAGTTTTTAAACTAGCAATGTTTAAGCAACAGTTCTTCAAACAAAGAAATAAACCTTTTCTAAAGAATGGAATGAAGACTTATCCTCTTAGTGCAGAATTACTATAGTACAAAATACCTTCAGTTCTTCAGTGCATTTGCAAGATTTTTTTTCCTTTTTTGGATCTGCAATGAAGTCTTCGTTACCGTATCTAGCTCAATGTGCCTGCTTTAGCACTTATTTTTTTGACATTCTATGTTGCACTAAAGACCATCCCCATAAGCAAGGAGTTTTTTGACTTGAGACCTATGCTGAAATCTATCAATACGAGATATATTGTTATGGTGAGGCACAGGGATCAAATTATTATCCTTAATGATCGCTTTCAACAGATACGCAGGGACAAAGGTGTAATCGGGGAGCCATATGCAACATGAACTCTCCTCCCTCTCCCAAATGTAAAAGAAAACAAAAGTGGCCTCCTCCCACCCATCACTCTCAGTGCCTTCACTCTGTTGAAAAAGCATGCTACCCTGTGCTGCATTGGCAGGCTCACCGAGAGCCCAACCAAAACAGCCTGGAAATCCTTTGTTATGCATGACTCTCATAGGGAGCCTCTATTGTTTATACCAGAGTCTAAATCTGTTAACCCACTGCTATGATGTAGCAACAGTTGATAACAAAGCTCGTTATGCACTGATCCGCCGCCATAAAGGCCTTCCGACCAGGCTGGGCAGGATCTCTAAGAGCCTGGCAGCGCAGTGCTGCTTGTCTGCTTTGACTGAAAACAAAAATCAGCTGCAGGAGGGGGATGGAAAGCAGGGAAAGTGGTGGGAACTGGTTAAGGATGGCAGGCAAGGCATTCATTTTTCACACTTGTGTCAAGAAGAGACCATATTATGTATGGCTCCCCCATTACTCCTCTGCCAGTGCGTAGTAGTTTGAAGCCAGGGCAGATGATTTTGAGGAAAGATTAATCATGATTTTTGCGAAATAATCTTGCTTGATCAAATCTGCTCATAATCGTGTTATTAACGAAACAATGACTAATGGTGTGAATTTTTAGCATATTATATGGGAAGTACAACGTGAAAATGTGCAAGAAAGCCATGACACGTTTAGTAAACAGAAACTGCAACGTTTAACATGTTGAAAGCATGAAGACATTTTGAAGTGTTTTTACATGTACTAAAACTAATACCAGAGAGAGAGTTGAATAATTATGCATATAAAAACTTGCACATAGAAATATGAAATAGTAATAATAGAAACGGTTTTAGAAAATGACTCGTGAAAATGTTTATCATAACTTCATAACAAGAGAAAAACAAAATCTTATTAATAGTTTGATTATTGGGAAAGTTAGATTATACTTAAGGATTTAATGAATAATGAATCTTTGATTACTGTTTTTTTATGTGTTTCCTTCTTTTCTAAATAGTAATGCGTGTGTTTTATTCCTCAGAAAAAAAGACGGCTTATGTTTTTCCTATGAAGGCCTCAAAACACTGCTAATGTAAATTTCCTTTCCCTAACGTAGGCTACAGAAGAATGTATTTTGCCCTTGACTATTTCTATAAAGCTGATTTTTTTGTTTGGCTGTGTTTAGCATATCATTCGGATTTCCTTCCTATGGTTAGAGTATTTCTTTCTATGAATAACTGTGTCAACTATGTTGCAAGCTGATGTGGAAGTGAGTGCGATGACATGGAGTTATCATAATCTTTTTCCTGTTTCCGTAGAGCGATGATGACATTCATTTTAACAAAGAACTTTTACAGAGAAAATCCGGATGAACTGGCTCAGACGATGACCACCTCATAAATTTGACCAATGGGATTGTGTGGAACTGTGAAATTTCAACTTTAGGGGGATAGAACTTTTTAGTACTTGGGGTATAATTATTACCGTGAGAAAAGAACTTGGCAGTAGCTGTTTCTATGAGAAGAGAGCCTTTGCTGCTGTACTCTCTGTGCTACTCTGGCTGGCTATATATCCTGTAAAATTCCTGAGTAAGGCTGTCCTGATTATCTTGCACTTCATCGGCTGGTGATGTTGCTCAAGCTATACCTTTTCGGCCAAAGGGTTAGCTATTTCTGACTATTGCACGCTGTGCATTAGTATTCTCTGATCTAGGTTCGTATGAAATTCTGACTTACATACTGAATTTTCAATGTTCATTTCCTTGCTTCTCTCTCCTCTCCTGCTGTTATTGATTATATGATGGATTTGTCAATGAGCTGTATTTTCTTGTTGTGAACTTACCTGTAATATTGAAATAACATAGATTTTATGATTATTCTTATGTACTTGTGTATTGACCATTCATATTTTGAAATAATTAGATAAAAGTAACTTGATAAATAACCAGAGTTTGTCTTTATTAGTGAATTATTGGACATAATGTATATTGTGATTAATGTTGTTGGACAGGCTTTTCCTTCATTATAGGTCCTCATGAGGAAATTAGCATCCGTCTCTTATTACCGAGTCACTATTAGCTCTACCAAAGATCTATCGGAGGACCTGATATATGTAAGTGGTTATTGAGTTTATATGGGCCCAAATCTCTTTGTTATAGAGAAGTTTCAGATTATAATGAATTTAGGGATAAAGTTAAAGATTATAACATTTACGCCGCTTCCGCTGGATCAGGACCATACATAAGATAAAATTATAGATGGGTAAAAGTGAATTACTGAGATTTTTTTCACCTTGGGGTTCTGAATGACAACATAGACAACTAGAGGTTCACTTTCTTTGTCTATTTGATGTCATTCAGAACTTCTCAGTGAAAAACATCTCCACAATTCACTGTTACTCATCTATGATTCTATATATGATGCAGCAATCACGGTTAACACCCACTGTTGCTATGTCATAGCAGTGAATTATTGGTTTTAGAATGTAGTTATTCATTAATGGTCCTCTACAAGAGCCACATATAACAACATTAGTATTGGATGTGTAATTTGTTGGCTCAGAGGTCAGTACAAAACCGCATTGTAACATGTCCAATCTCCTGTAATCAAGCACAAGTCAGCATTGAGAAAGTCCCTTCCAATCAATTCTGCTGTGAATAGCAAATTCAGAAAATGCTTGGTAAAAGGGTGACCACTGAAATATCCATGGTTACTTGCATGCAAAAAGGAAATAACCTGGATGCATTTTGTCTATACAAGATTATTAATTCAAGATGTTCTCCTGATTAATGTTACCGAAGGAACTATGGAACATAAATTATTAGAGGATTTAACATTGTAAAAATGTATGCCATTTTTAAGCATTTCTGCAAGATACAAATGTGCTCTCACAAATTAGTTAATGTATTTCAAATTGAGGATCATAAAAACATTAAAAACTTAGTTTCCCTTTAGCAGATTGAATCAACAAGTACGGCAATGTGTTTTACATAATCGGAATTATATATTCAGAGTGCCAGCAGAGATGACAGATTAAAAAATGATGATACTTAAAATGCAGTTTCATAGGACATAAGCCACCTTCTGCACAATTATTAAATCGATCTCTTTGATGCAAACCCTAATGTAGTGCATTTCATTTAAGCAATGCGATAGATGTTAAAATACAAGAAACGCAACTGTCCACAAAATGCCCCCGTACGCTATCTCACTGTTACCTAGACTGAAAAGCACAGAATATCTGGAAATAAGCAAAATATATTTTGCTGCAGCTGTCTGCAGGGTCAAAATAAAACTTAGTTTTTTCACATTGTCACAATGCTTACACCAATTAAAATGGCTAAAAGGGCAGTGGAAACATCAGTAATATGTCTAATGTATGTATGAGTGTTGCACATATGTAGTTTCTACTGCCAAGACTCAAACTAACAAAAAGCAACCATTTGATTTTATTTAACAGAAATCAGTTGTTTCTTTGCCGAGCATCAAAAAATTGTGCGCAATAAAACGCATACATGTTTTAATTGCTTGAAAATGCTCAACTTCCAGCTAAATAAAGTTTTGGTACAATATAGCCATATACTAACCGGGGCATATCTGATCAATTGTGTAAAGTTTTCATAATATTTGGTAATTATTTGCGTCCTACACATAAAATGAGCCTTTTGGATAATTCAGAAAAATGCACCAAAGTGTCGTCTGCTTAGCTAGGAACTACTTCTGTGTTTCCAGAAAACATCTGATAGGATGGCATCATGGCACTGTCACAAATGTGAACCAAAGTTGACCAAGATTAACACACTAGCGCACCATGCGTTGTTAAAAGCCTACTATGGCCAGCATTTAACACTGCGGTTGGTATCCATTGATTTTTACTTTTCATAGAAGATGGCACTATTACAACAAAATCATAGGGGTTGAGAACACTCTCCCCTACTCTCCACTACCAGTGCAGCAAACACATCCTGGTGGGTGGTCTGCTGAGCAGGCTTGGCCACGCCTCCACATGCTATATTTTTAGTTCCCCAGCGCACTGTGGGACAATTTGGGATTAAAGTGCTTTCACTAACACTGCATGTACACTTTCATTACAAAAGTAATACCAGACTGCCAAGCCAAGGCAAAACACTGATCAATCCTTTTTAGTTATTTAATTTTGTATCAGGAGAAATGAATAACTTTAAATATACTCTTGTGGGAATTATTTCATGATTATGCTATATGTGCATATTAATATGAATCTGTTGCAATTAAAACGAAAGCACTGAGACCTTTAGTAATACATTTTTCTTGCCTATGTTCAGTTCAACTAGGCCTCTACTCCATCTAGGAAACGATGGCTACTGCTGTCTCATAATAATCATTGTATGTTTATTTTTTCTCATCACAAAATGTGCACTGTTTGTAATGAAATGCTGATCTCGAGCAACTCAGGAGGAAGCCTTTGCTACATTCAAGGCTATTCCTGTTTGCAGGCAGAACATCTACTAATCTTTCCATTGTTTATTGTAACACATTTGTTCAGCTACCTCCAATGATATTAGGTCAGAAGGGGCGGATCAATATTCATGTAGTGGGCTAGTGTTAACGTAGTGGGCTAGTGTTAACATAGTGAGTGTATATGCCTTTTTCTATTTCTGAATTGTGATTTGCTAATGAAAGGATACATTTGCTCATCTGATGCAGACTGTGCAGTTCTTCTTTGCTTTCCATGGTGAAATTAATTATATAAGTAAAGACCCCAGAATTTTGGGGTTAACCAGATTTTTTTGGCCTCTACCAGGGATGCTGTTCGAATCTCTATCATTTTACAGCATATTTTGGACTTCGATTTACTGATTTTGCTCATTATTGCATTTATTTCTGTTGCTGAAAGGATTTAAGGTATTTGATTTCCCATGTCCTAAGATTGATTTATTGAAGTGAGATATATGTTGCCTTCTGTATTGTGCCTTAATATTAATAAACCATTATGGTTTTCTCTAAATTACTGATCTTGAGCTCCCTTTTGAGTAAATTCCTTCTCTTATTGACTGTATTTTTGCAATGTTGTTTGAATCTTATCCTTAGTGACACATTGCCTCATCTGTTCTTGAGGTCAACACTGTCTGTGAACCCGCAGTCTGGGCACCACTGTATGCAGATATCTAAGTGATATCCTCTGCAAGCCCACAGTATTATAGAATACAATGGCTATCCAATTGTCTGTGCCATTAAACATTAATATTTCACCTACATTGCTGCCTTCATATGCTGTGCTGCAGTCATCACGTGTCACGGTGAAACAAATATGCTGCTCAAAGCTTCCAGGAGGTGAAATTAATATCAAGATACTTTTCATAATGTCATATGGGCGGCAATTATATTAGGGTGCTGCCAATACAGTCAGAGTGCTGAGTCCCTGGAAATAGGGAGGAGGGCAAACAATACTGCCTAAATATCTGTACACACAAGTTAAAACTTGTAAGGTGACCCATTTAGAAGCCAATAGTGTCAGAGAATGTAAAGCCAGTCTAGTGTTGCCTAGGGTGAAAAAGGGAAATTCTGTTAAGTATGTATTATTTATGATATCCAGAAAGATAATCCAATCAAAATCAGCTAATTTGAATTGAATTGATTCAAAACTTGAAAAAGCATATTGAGAAAACGAAATTTACAAATATATCCAGCGGCCTAAGGAGTTGTTAATAAAACACAAAATGGGGCCAAATTCTGTGCCATTATCTGCAACATGTTTCACAATAAGTTGATCCAAGGCCATAAAATGGTGCAGATGAGATAACAAATATAGTGTTGGGGGATTGTCACTTCCCAATACTGTATAAATAAAAAATGCATCTAAATATAAGAATGTGTTAACTTTTTAAGGCTCTCGATGTCCAGCTGGAGTGAGAAAATAGTAGCAAATGACGTGCCTTATTCAGGACATCTCAGACAACATTCTTGCTTTGCGTTTTTATTGAGAAATACTTTTAACATCAATGTTGAATAAATATGGCAAGCAATTATTGGTATAGTAGAAACCGCAGCCTCTTCACTTGTGTAGTAAAGAACATTCTTTGCACCAAGAAATTAACCTTGAGACAAATGGAAGGCCAGTCAGTGTTTAGAGAGACATTATGCGTCATGCTTTGGATCTTAGATAACAATGATAGTTCTTCTGAAGCTTAATCTGAGCCCTGACTTGTTCTCACAAAACAGACAAGTCACAATGATCAACAATGGATGTGCCGGCTCCAACCTGCAGACAAGGGTCTTCATCAGGATATAAGCATCCATATGCAAATACGACATCATTCATGGTAATGAAACCAGTGGTAGGTCCTTAAGGAATTACAGAGATGTGTGCTTGCTTCATTGTTTGGAAAAGCAATCCAACTTGTCAATTGAAAGTAAATAAGTTATTCCTCTATGAAGCCAAGAAAATTTTCTTATACAAGTAACAGAAAATACCTCTCTCAGTAGGAATAATGAGTTCATGTGGAATGCTCCTTAAGTAGCATGCATTCACAATGCTGCCCATGCTAATTCAGCAATGGTATCTTCTCTCACCTCTTCATGTCAAGTTATTCATTTTACTATAGTCCTCTACGCTCCTGATGTGAGTGTTTACATAAGATCTTTATCCCTACCATTTACCCTACCTACTTGAATCTATTTGTCTACCAAACATGCATACACTGGCACTTATAGAATGAAAACAGTGGTGCATTCACCAGTATGCCCCGCTCCTCCTGAGGTATTTAGTGTACACATTTACGCATTTTGCCTGCAGGCCATCTGGTCAGTTCATACTGTTGTTTCTTATGCAGTGTTATTTATTATGCAGTGTGGAAGTTTAAGGGATTTCCATGTCATTTCCAATAATAAGGGCAGGTCCACAAATTTGTGTCTTGGTTCCCTCTCCTCCCACTACTTGCATGGAACATGACTGGAAGTCATGTCATGTTGTGTGAGCCGGTCAATTTGTTATTACTTCAGTCTTGTCCAGGACATTTGTTCAGCATCCTTCAATAACCTCTTAATCACCGCATGTCTGCAAACCTCTACAGGGAATGGAGAGATCAGTCCATAAATTAAAGTTCATCTTCAGCATTGCAGACAGAGCCAAGTAGGTTCCTATTTGACATTGCTACACTATTTGTAGTGTAATTCCAGGTTTTTGTTCACATCTCTTCTTCAATCTACTCCACCAAGACTTAGCCCTAATTTATGACAAAGTCCATCTCGTCATACCCTATTTTCACCAAACTGCGACTGACCTAGAGATGTTATCGTTTGGCCAAGATACTGGGTTAGTATGCCCAGTAATGACATGATTAATGAGGATTCTAAAAAAGCTGAGCACTCACTTTTATTTACTGCCTTGATCAAATGGCGATAAGCGAAAGAAGTACCCCACTGAGAAGCAATATTCTGCATATTTTCCAGCAATGGTTTTAGTCTCCTCTCAAGTGAAAAGTTGACCAATTATACTACACCTCTGTTCTATACAAATTCCTATGGTATTTTCTTTTGCCATTGAGGCAAACGGTACAGGACCCATGGGCGGGGATCTTCTAAGTAATGAGTCTGAAGTGTTCAAATCCTGACAAAGCTGACTCAACAGTCCATTATTCAGAGGCCAGTAAACAGAGAATAATTAAATTCGATTAAAATACCTGTCATTTACTGTTATCAGAAACAGGAAGCGCAGTTTAAAGCACTATACAAAAATGAGTTGCTTAGTTAGTAAAATGCTTCAGTAGCTGAACACAGCAGGGGTATTCCTAGTTCTTCTTCCTTAGAGAATCTTAGCGGGAACAAGTCTGAGTTGTCTCAATCAACACACAATCCATATGGTAGGCTGAATCTCAATACTTACACAAATAGCATGGGGACATCTCTCTCCTAGGTCATTTATGTATAGAAGCACATTGGTCAGATAAAGAGATAACATATGTTGAACCACAATTGGTGATAGGTCTTTCTAATGCAGCACCCCAGCAGTTTCATTGCTATTTAAAACAAGATTGAGAACAGTTGGCAATCCTATATAGTGCCCCTCTAAATTTCCCAAGCTTCTAACACCATGTCACCCTCACTTAATCCTGGCCTGTTTTATTTTTGGGGTTTTATGTATAACAGTCTGATTTATGCAATAAGGACAGATCCAAAATCTATATATTCCATAGTTTGGAATGAAGAGTCCCTTCTAGCAAGCCTAAAACCATCTCGGTTTTAAAGGAGAACAATTTGTTCCTCCTCCATCCCATTTTAATCACAAATAATGGAAAATAGGAATTTTATGTTTATTGGAGTATTTCGACATGGTATGAAACTGATCACATCACTGTATTAACTTATCAGTCACTAGTATAGCACTTGTTATAATTTTACTCATAATTTAAATGATCATATTTACATTTTAGTGAATACAAACATTACAGCTAGGCCTTGGTGAAAAATTATATTATGGTGACAAATTCTGAAAAATTCCTGCATTTTCCATTACATGAAATTCGGGTTAACTAATTTTGCATAATTTTTGTAAGACTGTTTTTTTGCAGAAAATGTCTATCTCTAACAAAGTAAGTTTCTTGAATAATTAGGACATGTGAATGTATACCTTTGAGATTAAGGGAACTAACCTTCAGATACCAGCCTTTGTAGGTGCTCTTACAATGTAGGGAATTATAGGCTTAGGCTGTGGAAAGAGAAGACACAGTCTTTATCTCACCACTGACTGCACAAACAGGCCCACAAAGGTCAACTGGGTCCTGTGCAGAATCTCAGACTCATCCTTGTTAGCGTGGTACAAAGAACAATGCGTTCATCTGACAAGTGAGTGTAGTGTAATTGCAATAATAAGCCAAAATACAGTAAAAAGATAAACTACAAAGTTTCAAATCAAGTTAGATAAAACAACCAAAATATTAGTAAGTAAAATGTCACTGAAATGCAGAAAAACATTTCAAGGGACCATAAGTTATATAGAAAAACAAAAATCAACCCATAGTAGAACAAAGGAAACAAGAATTCAAAGTTATCATATGGGTGAAGAATATAAATGGACAACTGTGCCCAACTTGAAATGACAGAAGCTGACCATTGTTCCTTTGAAAGCTTTCACCCCCTCAAACGTTTTCTGCAGAACAATACTTTTCAGAGGAGCAAGCCTGTCAGGTGCAGCTGAAAAGAGTTCCATAAAGTTTCACACGCTGGTGGTGCAGTCCTTCTGAAGCCTCAAAATGTGTGCTAAAAATCCCACAGCAAGAAAAATGCCAAGAAAAAGGTTTTGGTTTGGGGTCTTTTTTTTTTTAATAGGTTTTGTACCTTGGCCTGGTGCTCTTGATTCTTACATTGGCCAGATCTTTCTACAAATATTCTTGAAGCTCTCTTCTTCTATTGTGATAAAGAAAAAGTTGTCAGATCTTCATGAATGATCTCTCGGCTCCCAGTTCATAGCTTCTAGCTGGAATGGGCTTTCTATAACCCAAATATTAGGTCCACGGCTAACTACCAGATGAAAAGGCTTCTCATGAATTTTCCACAGCAGGCACCAGCTTTTTCTGTGTTTGGGACATTCTTCAACCTCTAGCAACAGAGGGAAATTCTACAGCTCAGACATGAAAAACGCCCACTTGTACATGTTGCAGTGGTAATGCACCAGAGCAGTTCTTCTAACCCAGGGCCTTGTGCATTCTTCAGCCACTGTAGGGCAGTACCACTGTCATAAGTTGGCTCCACTGACAGGACTTAGACCATTTTAGCTTCATTAGTCTGCAGGATGCTGCTGCAAATAGCTGGAGAGAAAAATGCAGGAGCAGAAGGACACAAGAGAGCTGAAGACAATGTTCTCCTCTTCTAATATAGAATGGATTCCATTTATGTGGAGGCCAGCAAACAGATTTAATCTGATCACAATCTGCAGGCAGATTCTGTGCTTGGAGAAGGTCAGGCAAATTATTTCAAAGGGGAACTCGGAAGCCTGGCTAAACCATATAAAACTCCCAACTATCCCACTCAAAGTTTTTTAGGATTGTGATGCATTTCATTCCCTCAGTATATAATATGCAGAAACAAAGCTAATATGGTTTCATGCACCCATGGGCTGAAATGCTGGATGCTTCTCAGCTTTGTAGAGCTCTCCCATGCCCCATATTATACAATGGCCCTCCCAATTTAGCTCACTAGGCTTCAATGGAAATTGCCCCTCCGGTGCTAGTCCATATCCCGGTCCGGCTCGACCAGGTATCCACAGTTGGCACTTTGTGCTTTTTGGCACTATATTAATTGAAATCCTTAAAATTGCATATCCCCGGATCTACTGATTGGATTTTTGTCATTTTCGTCTTGTTTTATTGATTAAAAATTACTCTATTTTCTAATGGGGTGTGCGATCTTTTTGTGGTGTGATTTCACTGTGTTAGTGTTTGAAGTGTTACACAAATACTTAACACATTGCCTCTATGTTAAGCCTGACAGCTTTGTGGCAAGCTACCAGAGAGTTGAGCACAGGTTAATTTGGTCTTTGCTCATGGCTTCACCCTGACAAGTGTTGTGGTTTCAGCTTGAGTAGGGTTCTACCCCCCTCAACCAGCAACCCAATTTCTTACATTTACTACTGGGTCTCCCTGCGGTTAATGACATTGTTATAAAGGAATGGGGATAGTAACATCTTTATGAACGCATAAACATTATGGTGGTCGGAGAACCCCAATGTCTGGCCCATTTGAGCCAATCGTCCTCGACATAGTGCATCAAATTTACCCTGCCTAACCCCTTTCTTCAGTAGCAAATCATTTCTGCATACCCAAGGTGTTTCAAAGAGAAAATACATTTACTTACACAAATGGTTTTTGGTCTTAAAATATAGCTTTTTGTTATGAATTGACATTTCATAATATGAGTTATTTCTCCAGAGGTTTATCTTAATCATGTTTCACTGCCAATGAGTAATCACTACAAGTGAATCTGTGCTTAACACAAGCACTTTTCCTTCTATTTAGGAGCCTGATGTAATCTGTGTTGAAATGATCAGTGATTTTTGAGTCACAGTAATGGCAAATTGTTCAACTTTCACTTTCTTTGCAAGGAATGTGTGTCCAATGGTCCAAAAGGCTGACTCATTTACAAGAGGCTGTAAAGACTTTCAGGTAAAGTTGTTAAAAGATTTAGACACAGCCATAATACGAAATACAAGGGACAGGAGGTATGGGAAAAGTCCAATAAAGCTTGTATAAAGATATACATAATTCAAAGAAGCGGAGTCGGACAGCCTGATGCTCACCATCATCAAATGGCCATGTTCACTCCATGCCTAATAAAGTGGCAAGCTAATCGAAATTAAATCCTCTACCTTCAACATTTATTACCTTGGATGAGAGCCAGAAAGATCATGGCTCGCAAATAGAGGGATGTATTTTTGGCCACACAGTACAGAACAAGTACATTTTGTCACGCACTGGAATGATGACCTTGAATGAGCATGCTCACTAGCCTTGGCGTCTGATTATGAGTTTGCCAGTCTTCCCTTGGGCCTCCACACCAGCGCCCGCAGGAAGACCACCAAACCCATAGTCGGACCGCCCGCCGGATTACGAGTCAATCTTGGGTGGGCAGTTGGTGCTGCGGCAGTGCGTATGTAAGGCACATAGGTGTGCCTTACACATGCACCACTGTGAGACCGCCGCAGTCTGTTTCTGCACAATATGGAATGCACAATGTCGTGCATGCCATAGTGTGCAGGAACAGGGGGTGCACATGTACAGGGGAGCACAACATTTGCCCACTGCATGCACCCCATGGCCCAGGAGCAGCAGGGAGCCCTGTTAGGGCCCCATTAGTTTCCTCACCACCACCCTTTTCAAGGCAGGCTCACTGCCATCAAAAGGATGGGGGTGAGGAAACTCATAATATGCTCGTCGGTGCTGCAATGGCACCGCTAGCATATTACTTCCTCAGATTCCTGTGCCTTTGTCGCGGGATCAAGGATCCCTGGTGGTTGCAGCGGTCCTGTGGCGGTCCACCTGCCTAAGTCATAATACGGCAGGCCACGGACCCCCACCACAGGTTCGGTGGTCCTATGGACCACCGAACTCGTAATCAGGCCCTTACTCTTTTAGGGAATACTTTGAGAGGAGGCAATTCATCCATAGCAAACTGAGCCCAGTCCCAGGTAAAGGCATTACTGATAACCAAGGTATGATCAATAATGAACAATGTTTGGCATTTTACAACAAATACAAGCCCTTATCTACAGAAACATAACTAAGGCTCCCGGTTTTCCGTTTAAACGGATTTTTGCATATAAATACAGACGGAAAAATATTTTTCCTTTGTCTGAATTTATAAATATAAATGGAAAAATGCTAGTAAATATGTTAACTGAGAGATTTTTTGTAGCTACAATAACGTAGCATGTTTGCATTTGTGGATTGGTCAGCCAGGTTTCAGGTGCTTCGGACAAAAAAGAAAGAAACACTTTTGCTGGAAATGTCATCTTTGTCTGACATTTTTCTCTTGCAAAGTGCAGCCTCGGGATGGAGAAAAAAACAGTTCAAAGCATGTAAAAATAAATAAATCAAGGCACAGCGGACGCAAAGTGGCCAGACTGGGTTTATTCACACTCGAACACATTAGCACCTCTTTACAGAGTTTGCCAGTTAAGCGCTACTTTTGTTTTCTTGTCATTCTTTGAACAGCATTGAAGTGCACCATTCCTGGAGGTGCCATAACAAAGGCAGACGGTAAGGGGCCATCAGGGCTCCTTTTGTTGTAGTATCCTGGCTGGGACTATGGGGGTGGGGAGGAGATGCACACCTAAAAGCAAAGGAGGTAAAACAAATGCGCACAGCTTATCACTTTTCAGGCACTTAAAAGAGGCATTCTCTTCAGTCTCTGTATAAAAGAGATAGGTATGCACTGTAGGAATGTTAGATGTGCTGGTCTGTCCCAGTATTTAGACAAATAACAATTTAAATACCTTTATTTTGCTTTATTTCTTTTATAGTGTTATAGCGCTACTCATCCCAATGCAGGGTGTCAGAGCGCTTTATATCACAGTTACCCATTATACATTGACAATAAATCATATGTGTGTAAATCAATGTGGAGGATGTGTCAATTAAGACAGTGGGAGTTACAAGGTGTAGGAGCCACATGTCGTTCATAGCTCACTGTGCTATATTAGAAGGATTAAAATTTATGAACTGCAAGTAACAAAAGGACCTCTTTGTTCAAAGCAATAACCCATTTACCCATCTACATAAATCTATCAAAACCTATAACAACCAAGTGCCCATTGTCTATTTAAATAAATGTGTAAAAATACTAGCTGCAGCGTCTTTTTTGCTTGCGACAAAAATAAATGTGGATAAATACAGATAAAATGACAAAAAATAAATATGGATAAATACAGACGGAAATGTTAAAAAAATAAATACCATAAAACCGGGAGCCCTAAACATAACCCATTGCCTGTTGAACCATGATGACATAAAACACATAGGCTCCAAAGGTGGTATTTTAATCCATTTTGAATCCTCAATACTACATCTACCAAAAGGTCCTACAATAGAGATGAGGAGATACCAAGAAGCTCTACACTACGTATTTTACAGTAAAAATACCTTTATTGCAAGAAATGTTGACTCTAATTCAGACTGATGGCCACAAGCATGCTTTCTTAGAATCCCCTGAAGGTCAACCCATGTGATCTAATGAGATCTCCACCAAATACCCAAACAAGTACACAAAAATATGACATAGCGGCTGTCAGTTACTGCGCATGTCCAGGAAGAAATAAAAACTGTTCCTGGAATGTTAGAGGGTATGAATGATTAATAGAGGATGAGGATGTTTATTGAAATTTGTAGCAACCTTTGATATTGTGTTAGTGCTCAAAGAAGGTTTATTAATATTTGTAGCTTCATATCTGCAACTTAACTACATTGGATTAAAAAGTGAAGATGCACCAAGAATATTGTTATTGATTTAGAGCTCCATTAAAAGAAAGTTAAATCCATTAATATTGATGTCTACATTAGCACTTGCAGTAAATTGAAGCAAAACCTCAACACCATCAGCAGAGTATAACAATCTGCCTTCGTTTATGTAGGGTGATTTTAATTTCAATTTGTGTGTAGGCTTCCCAGGAAATAAGGAATATCACCGGGAAAATATTTTAAACAAGTTATTGGCTCAAGCCTCAACGAATGAAGTACCAGCACCAAATGATCTGCCTTCAGCCCTTTTCAACCAAAACACTATGCGTTGAGTTCAAATATTCGGGGAGTTGTTTTTGACATGTTTAACCTTCCACTAGATTGGACATGGACAGCATCTATATTACACCCTTTGTGTAACAAAGGTGATCTATCAGATGCCATGTAATATAGATATATTACTCTCACTGACATTGAGGGAAAATATTATGCAAGGATATCATTAAGTTAATTAGACCATGAGCACAAGCTATCAAACCGATACTCAGGCACCAAACTGGATTCCAGGGAGGCTGCGGGACAACCTAGTAGCCCTTTCAGTCTTTGTGGAGTGTAAAATTCAGTCAAATGCAGCCCTTTAGGCATGTATTACACACTTCAGGGTTGCCTTTGATTGAGTCATTAGTTGGCAATTGTGGCGTAAATTGTCAGTAGGTAATTTCCAACTGCCTATTAAGATCAATAAATAAATAATCAACACATCGGTTAGAATTAAATTGGGTTACAACTCATTTGTATCCCAAAATGTGGCTTATGTTTTCCCCTGATAAGTTTGCCAACTTGTAGGATCTAGCGCAATGCAATACTTTTAAAGCAATATTTTTTCTGCAATCTAATACCACCCAAGCACAACTTAGTTTGGAATTTGATCTTGTCAAGCAGAGCTTAGCAGTAAATGTCCTCATCCTAAGGCAATGAGGCAAGTTTACAAAGGATGGGGTAATTGATGTTATTGGTTTGGGCAGAAGTCCCAGGACCCATAAAAAATGTTTAAATTCATGGGTTAATTTCTTAAACCCCTCGTAGTGATTGAATGTAGATAAATTAATGGCAAGCTGAAATGCCTTTTTTCAGTTTAAAAATAGCATTAGTTTAAAGATGAATAACTTTCTATTTCTTTTAAAGAAATGATCACCCTAGAAAAAAACTAAAACATTCCCAGTATGTTAACAGCAATGCTGTGAAAAAACAGTATTTTCATAAAGAGTTATTCCTAGATCTGTTTGAGATTAATTTTACCTTATAAAATTTGGAAGGGAAAACATTCTGGAGTTTGATTCACACTGAAGGCAATCGATTACCAGAGACTTCGTTGGTTAAAGTTTGAGATGTTGACCCATGTTGTGTATGCTCTTTACCTATAGATCTTTGTGGAAAATGGCTTCAGTCAATGCTTAAAATGTTTAAAAAACATGGTATCCGTTCATGAGCAAATGCCATAACAGAAATATGAGAACCACAGATACTCTTCTTCTTGATATTTAGACTACGAGATTTTGCTAGAAAGCCTAACTCTAAGAAACAGGAAGGTTGTTTTGTTTTGTAAAGAAGGATCCACCACTCAAGGATGTAAAGATGAAGCTTTACTGAGGATCAGCACAGCTTGACAAGGAGCTCCCACATCAGCCACTGTATAGCTGCCGAATCTGGAACCCTGGGCTAGCAGCGCACTCCCTACTAGAATTCTCAGTATGCGGAGCACACTGATGAATTCAACAAGTTAAGTCACAACATTTTTTTGTTAGTAACAGTCTTGACATATCTTCAACAAAATGCCATGACCACAGTCCTATTAGCAATGTATTTAATCTCGATGCAACAAAGTTGTAGAATCACAGGGAGACCGTTTTTTTTTTTTTAGATGGTAGGGCATAACTTTCCATCTTTTATTCCCACCACTTTCTCACCAATAAACCAAATGTCAAAATAAGAAGTCACTGCCAGGTCCCTATTCAAAATATGCCTCACATACTGCAGTTTTTCATTCAACTCACACATTCAAGAGATTGGAATCACTTTTTCAAAAGTCTCGTTACGTTAGTAACCTTCTAACGCTCGTATACCCAAAGAAATGTTTACTCTTCTCCTTCGCCATCTTATGTGAAAGGGTATTAACCCCTACACCTTTGTCATGTCATGATCAGCTGAGAAGATTTCTAGCCTATCTTCTTGAGGACTTAATTTACTTTAACAATATTTCAGTCCCCTGTAAAATAACAATGAGGAACACATACTGGGAGTTCCTTCTTTTCTTGGCGATGTATTCCACCACCACTAGGATTTCCACAAGTCAAAATTGGGGATAATGTCTGTTTTCCCCCCACTCCGACTGGCAAAACTTAGAATACTGCAAATCTTCCCTGCGCACATTTTGCTAAATTGATTGAGAACATTGGTACATGGAAAACCACCAGGGTTTTATGGTCATTTACATCAAGCTGTGATATAATTTTTAGATTATCATCTCATTTACTATTCTGATTAGTTTGCTACATAATCTGACAGGGGATCCGGTGAGTCAGAATAAACCCTCAAATCACGTTTGTACACAACAACCACACTAAACAAATTCAATTTGGAAAATATGGGGATAAGCATTCAATTTCGTTCATCCTTTCACAGAATCAAGATCAGATTAGAGTGATTTATTTACTTTCTCATCCTAAAATGATTTAGAGAATATAAATTGTTGTTGTTTGTAAAATTTGCCAGCCCTGGATACAAGGACTGCAACTGATCAAATGCTAAGTCTCATCTCTTGAAATGTGTTAGCTAGTGCTCTGTCTTGCTCCGCACCTTTGTAATACAAACAATGTGCTATTGGGCCACATTTATTTTCACTGAATATTTGCTTGGGTGCAGTGATTAACCTTTAGGGGGTTAATCTAGAAGCCTTGGAAAATTGAAGAGGTACTATTCAAATGGAAATTATCAACAGCGGAGTTAATTTTTTCCTGGATGCGGTCTTGTTTTCTCCTGCTCCCAGCTGCAAAACGTAGATTATTGCAGATCTTCCCGACACACGTTTTACCATCTTCTATCTGGCAGGATTTGTGCAAGGAAAGCCACGTGTCCAGGAGGTAATTTCCGACAAACTGTAATCCAGATTCAGGCACAAACTTCTATCAGCAGTATCAGTAATTTCCAATACAATATTACCTGCATCATTTTACCAGGGAGCCTAGTATAATTCCTAAATGTTTATTGCAACACCCAGACAATATTCGGTTACATAAAAGTATCCCAGTAACATGTTATTTGGAGCAAGTCTAGTAGTTGTCAAAAATATTTTTATTCGCCAATGAAGCTAAAAAAATGCAAGACAAGGCAGTAATGCATAATACAAACATAGAAAACTTCATAACAACGTGTTCAAATGTTGCCTAGTCAATCTTCATAACATAGCATGCCTCAGAAATTTGCCCACAGAATACATAACTGGATTAGGTAACATTGCAGGTGTATAAAAGCCCCACAGTGTTCTTGCAAAACAGAGTTCTTCTTCTCCCAATGCTACATAAATATTACATTCATAAAATTTGCGTGTAAGTGCCAGATAATGTAGCATGACAGGGTTTCTATCCTTTATTGAGACCATGTCCTCCTTTAGACTCAGACAAATTATTAAACAACCCATACACCAAGCAGGCCACACACTGGATGGGCTCTTTACCAGCAATCCACATCTCATTAAAAATGGTGCTCCCTCTTAGCTGTTGGGACCACCAGGCCATCATTTTCCACCGGAATTCCCCCTATGGAACCCATATCACTAGGATAGAGGAAGACTCTTCCTGATACAGAGCTTGGAGTACAATAGAAATGCTCATCTTGAACCAACAGCTCCTGCTCTCCCAACCTTCTCTTCCTTTAGATGCTGAACTGCCAGCCTCCCAATACGATTGGCTTAGGTCCATGTTTGCCGCAGGCAAGTAGAAGAGTACCATCAGCAACGTGGTTCTCTGAGGCGCTTAGAGTAGAGAGACAAGCATGTAGACGGCAGGAAAGAAGCTGGTGTAGACACTATGGCGCACAGAAAAAGCTAACAAATAAACTAGCCTTAACTAAATACAAACACCTCTAATTGAAGAAAAAAGTAAATATTACACTCAGCAGATAGAGTCATCCTCAAACTGTAAGAAGAAACTACTTAAAGTAGTGACTAATCTCTCCTCAGGCCCTATCAATAACTTGGCTGGCCAAGTCAAGATTTCTGTGACAAGGTAGCACATTGTTTTAGGGATAAAGTCGACAAAATTGTGCAGATCTTTGATAAATCCACTGAGGTAGAATCTAATAGCGGCCTGTCCCTAGGAAATCTGGCCTAGCCCGCCTGACGGAATTCACTCCTACCAGCCCTGACCAAGTGGCCAAATTCCTTATTAGCGCTAAAACTGGAGTCCCCCATGACCGTTGCCCAGCTGCGGTACTTAAATTAGCACCACTAACCATAGCCACTAACCTTTCTGAGATCTTTAACTCCATGTTCGCTACAGGAGTTTTTCCATCAATTTGGAAAAAGCCTCCATACTTCCATTACTGAAAAAACCCAGCCTGGATCTGACAGAGCCAAACAATTATTGTCCAATTTCCCGTCTCCCCATGCCAGCTATTAATGTGGAAAAATCCTCAACATGCAGCTGGCCCAGTTCATCGAAGAAAACCATCTTCTAGACCCAACGATGTTTGGGTTCAGAACAGGACACAGCACCGAAACAGCCCTTATCAAAGCTACAGAGAAGATAAGAGCGGTCAGACATGGGAGGATGGCAGCTCTTGTTCTCCTCGACTTATCCATAGTTAATCATGAGATTCGGTTAAACAGGCTGGGACAAAGCAGAATCAAGGACAAAGCGCTGTCGCTACTTATCTCTTTTCTCTCCAATAGGGAACAACTTGTAGCATTGGGCAAATTTGAGTCTCATATTTTTCCCTTCCGGGCGGGGTCCCTCGGGGATCCTCGCTTAGTCCCACCTTATTCAATAACTATGTCTCCAGGCTAGCTAAGATAATCAAACATTTCAACTTCTCAATCACCTCCTACGTAGAATGACACTCAGATTGTGGTGTCATCCCGGATATATGACCCTGAGCTGTCCTCTCGCTTTCAGGACTGCATAAGAGCAGTTAGCTCCTGGATGAATGGGCACAATCTAAAGCTCAACTCAGGAAAAACAGAGGTCATGATTTTCAGCAAGCTTTCACCGCTTTGGTCCCCCTCTTGGTGGCCTGAAGATCTAGGCCCCCCTCCTGTTCCAAAGCCAAAGACTAAAAACCTAGGCATAGTTATCGACAACAGGCTGAACTATGGCGCGTAGGTCGCAGCGGTCGTTTCCGCATCCTTCTACACCCTCAGGATGATGAAGAAGATCCTGCCTTTTATCCCAGTCAATTCCAAAAGACTAGTCATTACCATCTTAGTGCTATCCAAGCTGGACTATTGCAACGGGCTCCTTATGAACCTGCAGTAAAATCATGCTAACAAATTGCAGCTAGTACAAAACGCTGCAACTAGGATGGTGTTAGGACTCCCCAAATTCCACTCCATCTCCCCTGGCATTCAAAAGCTCCACTGGCTCCCAGTAAGTAGACGTATCAATTTCAAGGCCCTCTCCATAGTACACAAAGCATTGCATGACTCTGGACTTGAATCATTCGGACAGAAATTTCTATGGTATATTCCTAATAGAGATCTCTGCTCTAGGGGCCCCTACACCATTACGGAGTCTAGAGTCCAGAAATCTAACTGGGGTGGCAGGAGCTTTCTCACCAGGACAGCCGAGCTATGGAATAGCCTGCCTCTCTATATTAGGAGAATCACTACCTTATTAAACTTCAGGAAGGAAGTTAAGACTTGTTGTTTTTGCAATTAGGTGCATCTCAGTTTGTATAACTTGAGGGGCTAGCGCCAAGACACCCTAGGGTATAAGAGTGCTTTATACATTTTTATAACATAACTTAAACATGATGATGGTATGAGATTTGACCATATGTTTAATTAGTGCACATTCCTCTCTGCACAATATTGTAAGATCATAATGAAAAATACAAAAAAGTGATGGAAGGAATGCTTGAATTAATCTCAGCCACTACTAATTATTCAGGGCTGCATCCCAGTACATCATTTTGTTTTGGGCCACTGGGCCACTTTCGGCTAGGCCCACCTGTATGCAAATCAGCCTTGATCCTGCTCCAAGCTGCACAGCCTGGACTGCTAAACCAGGTCCTCTCTGAACCAGAACAAAAGCAACCCAAGACCAGCTTCAGGCTATTTGGGCTTCTTCAGTTGGGTGCAGCTTGGTTCCAGTGGCACAGTGAGCATGGGACCCTCCTCTGGTTTGAGATGCTACCCTGAGATATTGCCAGTGGTTAGACATTTTGCAACTAACTCTTCCATCACCTTTTGGGTGTTTAAGATCATTACTCTTTTTTTAAAGTGTGGAAAACTTACCGGAGGCAGCCACTGCAGTTTCAGCGCTCACGATGGGGGGGTGCTCACAGACTCCAGTAGCTCAGATCCTGCTGGTGCGGGATACTCCTGAGACTCTGCCTGCTAGTGAGGCTTAACATGAATGTTGCCTATAGTGAATGGGAAATAACTAAGCCTGGGCGTAGTTCGCGAAGTAGCGCTACGCGAAGCTACGCAAAGTGCAGTTCGCACTACACGAGCTACGCGTAGCACTACGCGAACTGCGTAGTGCACTGTTCGCAATGATTGCACAGTGCCGGATGCTTGTCCGCACTGTGCAATCATTGAAAACGGCATCTTGCACAGTGCGAGCTGTCTTTTACTGCCGCTCGAGTAGATTTTTACTCGAGCAGCAGCTTTCTCAACGCGGACTGGTAGTTTCTCATCGCGAGCGGTCGCGAGCATACGCGACCACTCGCAATGAGAAACCTGACCTCCCCGCGTTGAGAATCTAGCCGGGAGGTTTATTTTCCACGCTCGCGATCGGCAACTTGATGTTGCTGATCGCGAACGAGGAAAAAGTCTCGCCGGGATGTCATTTTGCTTGCTCGCGGTCACCAACTTGACGTTGAGGACCGCGAGCAAGCAAAAAATGACCGCTGCACTACGCTACGCGTGTTTGCACTGTGCTACGTGCAATTCACGTTGTGCGAAGTAGGGCAAACTTCGCAAACTACGCGAGCGTAGCGTAGTGCTTTGCCCAGGGTTAGAAATAACCACGACAGAGAGGAGAGTGGCACTCAGGGACCAGCCTATGAAACACTAGAGCCCTGACCGCAGAGACTGTGCATTGTTTGTGAATGTCGTATTTTACTGCGTGTTCACATGAAAATACTAATTCTTTCATAAAAGCAAGTATTTGACTGGGCAATCATTTAATGTAGCTGCTGAGCGAATTTTGAGTTGTGAGCCTGTGTTCACCCCTGTGTCTACCACCCATTGAGAAGCCTTGGATGGCTAAACTCACGCTACCACTGAGAGTCAAGTGCTGAAGGGGTACTTGGCCCAGTTGTTCAAGATCCATAGGAGGTCGGGCCCAAGGCAGGCCTCAACCCCCACAGTTGGGCCCAGTAGCTCCCGCTTGCCCTGTGGCCCTCTGAACAGGGTTCTGACAGTCACTTGTTTTATAAGACAGGTATGTGAAGCAGAGTGCTCACAAGGTGAGAGGCCCAATAATGAAGTTGTAGTGTAAGAGGAAAGTCGTCTGTAAGTGCCTTTCAAGCCTGACAAAGCAGTAAATGTATCTGCTACAGACAAGAATGTAAGAGATGGACCGTTAATCCTTTATGAGAGATTCTAGGAGGACGATTTAATAATGAGGGCAGTAGGCCTGCACTTGGTTGGTTTGTAGAAATATCAAAGCAGGATCATGTGAATCTGGTCAGATTAAGTCACATAATTAAAAGTGTTTATTCAAGAGTATACCCACTAAGTTAAAATGCTTAAAATATACTACAATGCAGTCATCTTTAGCAGATCTTCTGGATTTTCCTACACACAGTACATACCTCACCATATTAACAGCTGTATAGGAAATCAACGGCCCAAAAATATTTGTGGCATCTTCAAGCCAATGAATTGCTTTATGTTAAACTGAGGCAGTATCCATCTTGGTGGGGCGTGCTAGGGGAGGAACATTAACATCAAAACATAAGGAGTTGCCCCTGGGGGGGGGGGCTGCTAGACAGCAGGGTAACTTGTTGGCAGAGAGTAGCGACATGCCTGAGGGTAGCTCTCTAGGCAATATATTAAGGAACAGAAACTGTCTCAGAAACAGATGTCTTAGTAATATGTGAATGCATGGTTACTCTGTTACCAGACTATATCATCCATTGTCTTCTTGCACACATCAGTTTGCGATAATTAGTTGCTGGTCAATCTTTCAGCCATACATAGGAGAGGACAGCTGTTTCTCAATTCTATATAGCTTATAGCACATATGAGAAAAAGAAGAGTTAAAGGCAGATTAAAGGATCTTGATAAGACTGTGCATATCAAAGTTTACAAGAGCAATGCAAGAACATGCCTACTTCCAATGTTTGCGGGCAAGGAGACCAACATGGAAGTATCAGTTGGAGCTTGCATGGATGGCACATCTAACATGTGACCTCAGCAAGAGCAGTAATCACATTGGAGCTAGAGTCAGAATTGATTAGCGTAGATTTTGGGATGGAGTGAAAACAAATAGCACCATCAGAATGTGGCTGTCTGTCATAAGCCACAGAGGCCTCAAATAAAAGAGTCCCACAATCGCTTTTTTAAGAGTGGTGGTATCTTCAATTTCTTTATTAATAGCTTCTTTAAGAAGGTGTTGATATACCGCCTAAGATGGCGGACGCAATCTGGTGAGGCTTCGGACCCCAGGGGGAATCATCCTGGCGATCGCCGAACCAGGGGCGCTCTACGCCGCCCTAAGCACTGGGATACTGCCGTTGCAGCCTCCAGAAGAGCTCCTGCGGTTTCTGCCCGTCTGAGTCGCGGCAGTACAGTTGATCCCTGCACCCACCTGAGACTGCGGGGATTGCGGCCTACCCGCGGTGTGTGCCGGAGCTGGAGGGCCGCGCCTCCTGCCTGCGCTCCGCGGCCTGGACTCTGTGCCTCTCACCACGACTCCCGGCTGGCTCTAACAGAACGGCGGATTGTGCCAGCATTGCGGAACTGCCGGGCTGTGGACTGCCACGGCGGGACCTGATCGGCGGAGCGGATCAGCCTGGGGCAGAGGGGAGCTGCGGACAGACAGTGAAGGGGCGCCGCGAGTCCCACCTACATCCAGCGGCCCGGGGTCCTGTGCCTCTCGCCGCGCAATACGGCTGGCCTTGCTCAGACGGCGGATCTTGCCAGCACTGAAGTCCCTGCAGGGCTGCGGACTGCTGAGATGGGGCCCGGGCAGCGGAGCGGATGGGCCTGCAACGAGGAGGGCTGCAGACAGACAGTGAGAGGGGGCGCCGAGCGCTGTAGCACCGAACTGCATGGGGGTCTGTCTCTCTCCCCCACCACGTTGATGCTTATGCACTGAGGAGTGTGGAACGGCGGTGCCCCCCGCCTGGATGCTGCTCTCGTCTACTGCGGAGAGGGTGGAGAGGTCTCGATAGACCGGCTGCCGCCATCTTGCGCCTGCTGTCTCGCCCTGCATGGTGCCCTGCGCATTACCCTGACACCGTTGGTCATCAAGGACATCGTGGGTGGCGGAGCGGGAGCCTCTGGATCCTCGGGGGCGGCGGAGGGAGTGACGCATCGATTCCAGTCCTACCAAGCGGTGCGATTGCTCCCAGGAACCGCAGTAGGCCCCAAGGGTTGGTCTCCTCTGGGAACTCAGGGTGCTGGAGTGCGGAGTGACAGTGGGCCACAGAGAGTGCTGGGCAGCATTGCACCCGGCGGGCCTACAACACGGACACATTCAGGCATACTGAGCCAACCATCAGGCGCCACTGAGGATTACCGTCGATCGCTAGAGCTGCAGGGTGAGTGACACGTGGCAGACCTCGCTCCCTTGGAGGATGGGGCCGTCTGGCAGGCATGAGGGGCAATACTAATTATAATAAAAGTCATCTCGGGCTGTGATACGTGGTTGAGGCCTGGGTAAGCAGGCTTGGGAGTATCAGTGGCTGAGTCCTAGAACCTCCTGAGATTGACTAGTAAGACCCCATCATCATTGGGACACATACCCTTCTGGACAGCGCCGCTGGGTTGGTGCTGCGTTGGGCGGCGTCTCCTCTGCCGCTGCCACCCCACACTTACTAGCTATACCCACCAGCCGCGGGCAGTCATTATGGGAAGACTTAAGGGGAAGGTCCTGGACAGCACCACAATTGCGAGAGGCCCCTTCGGGGCGCCCGGGGGTACAGCCAGACCCCCATCGCCTGGCGCCTCCTCCTCTGAGTCAGGCGAGTTACCCCCTGACAAACTCGACCTGATCCTAAAAGAGGTCAGAGATTCGCGCAACACAATAGAGCAGCAAATTGGGACCCTCACGACTGGCCTCACCCTCCTTCGAGCGGATCATGGGAAACTCGCTGACACAGTACACAAGCAGGAGAAAGCACTATCCAACATAGAACCTAAACTTGCGGAACACGATACACAAATAAAGCAGCTGCAGCAGCAAGTCACCGGCCTTCAGGACAGAGTCGAAGATGCGGAGGGCAGAAATCGTCGAAATAACATACGCGTCATTGGACTTCCGGAACGTAGCGAAGGCACCAAGCCGGCAGACTTTATGGAAACATGATTCCGTGAATATGTGGCCCAAGATGGCTTATCCCCATACTTCTGTGTGGAGAGGGCACACAGGATCCCTACTGGGGCGCCAAAAGCTGGAACGCCCCCACGACCATTGATTGTTAAAATACTTAATTACAGGGACCGCGATGTACTCCTACAAAAAGCGAGAGAAAAACAGCAGATCCAATTCGAGAACCAGAGGATCTCGCTCTACCCCGATTACACCATAATGGTGCAGCGTCAATGGTCCTCTTTTCAAGTAGTCAAGAAGAAACTACATGCAGCTCAACTCAAATATGCACTTTTATTCCCAGCCCATTTAAAAATCATTCACGACCGGAAAACCTATTTTTTCGACAGCCCAAATGATGCAGACGAATGGCTGGAAGTGATGGGTCTGGAATCAAGTCAAGTCGGACTATCGGGCTCATCGAGACGTGGTCCCACAAAACCACAGAAACGGGGCACTCAGTGTCACACCAAGAGCAAGCCAGCCACCAAGATAGTTGGTCCGACACATGATCAGCGGTTGACCGACAGAGCAGATGCGCTGGCCCTGGCTGGCTCCTTCCGGGAAGACAACTCCAAGATCCTGTCTGATTCAGAGGACAGCAACACCATTCACTCAGACTCTGATCACAGCATTACCCTGTTCCCCTCAGTGACACCCCAAACTGTGGACGACTTAGTGGACAATTGAAGTGATCTACCCAGTCATCTCGACTGAAAGCAACGGCAGGGCACTAGGAACTATAGCGGGACTACAAGGCACACCTGTATCCTTTTTAGCTCTACTATGCTGCATGTTTAAAAATATGTGTCTAATTGCAACACTAAGAACTGACATGCTATACTGTCCATCCTTACAAATGAATAATTAGAGCCTGCAAAGGTTGATAATAACTTTTTGTTACAGCCAGGTAGTCCCATCACTTCCAGGTTAAATCCCAGTGGCCGCACATAAAGCGATTATGACTGTTCATTGACATACTATATATATACTCCCTGGGCTCCGTTGAGCTACCGGAGCTCTGTAGCCGAGCAACTTTAATATGGTCGGTGGCAATGACCCCCCACATAGCGAATGCACTGTAGTACTGTTCACGAATGTTGTAGTTATCTGTTTGGCCCAGCACAGTTCAATGGCTGCGCTGAGTATTCTTGGTTTGAAGGGAAAGGGGTACTCCTGGTCTGCAAATGTTAATTGGCTCCGTGTTAGAAGGAGCCCTGGTTACACTATTTACCTATGTCTAGTAACTCCACCACCTTAGGCTCATATAACCTGTTGACTTGGAACGTGCGAGGTCTAGGGGCAGTGCACAAAAGACACCGAGTTCATGCTTACCTTCTCAGGCGGAAGGCACATATCGTCTTCTTTCAGGAATCGCACCTTACTGAATCTGAGGCCGTGAAGACTCGCAAAAAATGGAGAGGTCACATGTTCTCCACTAATTACTCGGCATTTGCACGTGGGGCGACCATATGGATCCGACATGGGGTCCCTTTCAAAGAGCTGGATCGCCGCGTAGATGATCAGGGTCGATACATATTGTTGAAGGGTACACTGGACGGGCTACATGTGGTTCTGGGCAGTATCTATGCCCCGAATTTCGATCAAGACAAATTCTTCCATTGGTTGAGCACGGCCCTGACCGGGTGGGACACTATTCCCTGGGTCCTGGGTGAAGATTGTAACGCTGTTCTAGATGTGGACTTAGATAGATCGCATCCCCCATTACATGGCGCTGGCGCCCACAAACAAGCTGATCTCCTCACAACTTGGCTGAATGGTTGGGAACTGAACGATATCTTGCGACTTCTGCACCCTACACACAGGGAATATTCATTTTATTCACCAGTCCACCGACTTCACACCAGGATTGATAGGTTCTTAGGTTCTCGCACTCTTGCTACACAAATACACCAATCCACCTATTTAGCTAAGACCTTCTCTGATCATAACCCCTTGGAACTCACGCTCACATGGGGTAGAGTCCCCACTTGAAAATTATGGCCTCAGCTTTTGGTGGATGCCCCGTTCCGTAACACATTATCCACGACCATTACAAATTATTTGTCAGAAAATTGGAATACAGCCTCCTCCAACCTCATTGACTGGGATGCGCTTAAGGTAGTGGTGCAGGGTTCTGCAATTGGGACCATAGTAGGGGCTAGACAAGAAATACACCAACGCCTTATTGATATAGAAACCCACATGACAGACCTGGAGCAAGCAGCAGTGTCTGACCCAGACAAAAGGGATCCCCTGCAGGATGCCCGCATTTGACATGAAGAGACTCTGGAAGATCTCCGTGTCATAGAACATCGGGCCTTTACGCAGCGGAAGCATACCGAGGCCGACAAGTCTGGTACGTTATTAGCCCGGATTTTGCAGGACAGCCCAGAACCACCCATTATCACTTGCATACTGGCACCAACCAAGGGTCTTGTGCACACACAATTCGAGATAAATGAGGCCTTTTGTGATCACCTCAGTAAGCTCTATGCCGCTCCCACGTATACTAATGACACGCTACTAGAAGACTTCTTAAATGAACTAACATTCCCCAGTATTACAGACGACACACAGAAAGACCTTTCCTGCCCCATCACCCAGCATGAAATACGAGCTGCGATTAAGGGCCTAAACCGCAATAAAGCCCCTGGGCTTGATGGCCTACCCACAGAATTTTATGAAACTTACTCAGACACCCTTGTCCCTAAACTAGAGGAACTATATAAGACGGCCCTAGATATCGGTCATCTACCACAATCCACCATGCAAGCTCTGGTCGTCTCCCTCCCCAAACCGGGACGAGATGGCACTGATTTATCTAGTTATCGACCCTTATCGCTACTAGCGACTGAATACAAAATCCTCACCAAGGCCTTGGCTAACCGCCTACTGCCCGTCCTGAATACCCTTATACACAGAGAGCAATGCGGGTTTCTCCCTGCACGCAGCAGTTCCCTAAACACTAGACGATTACACCATGTCATGGTGGCTACTCCGGCGGAATATACCAATGCGGGCTGTCTGGCATTGGATCTACGCCAGGCCTTTGACTCCATCACTTGGGGATATATGTTTGCAGCCTTACGAAGATTCGGCCTCCCTTCAGGATATCTCCAATGGGTACGTCTGCTCTACACCAATCCCACCGCCAGAGCACGCACCAGGAAGCATATTTCCCGTGAATACACTATACATAGGGGCACTCGACAGGGGTGCCCTATATCCCCCCTACTGTTTGTCTTGGCACTAGAGCCCCTAGCGATAGCCCTGAGGCAATCGGCCGAGAGACTGGGGATACCGATAGCTGGCACCGCGCATTTAATTTCAATATATGCCGATGACATCCTCATTTATCTACGTGACATGACAGCCGGGGCGGAACCTCTTCCCAGTATATTCTCCACCTTTGAGCGTATCTCGGGCCTAGCCATCAATGAGGGAAAGTCAAACGCCTTTTATTTTCGTGACGGACCACGTCCAGACATGCTTCCTTTCGGCACCTACAACCTGCCTGTAGTGCACAACACTTTTAAATATTTGGGGATCCAAGTATACAGGGCGCAATCTGATCAACTTGATGGTAATTTAATGAGGGCAATCACCGCTATACGCTCAAGTGCATCTTTCTGGACATCCCTACCATTATCAGCAATGGGGCGGATTGCCATTTCTAAGATGGTGATGCTCCCCCGTCTTCTATATTTCTTTGTAAATTTACCCCTGGTAGTCCCACAATCCATATTTCGTACATTAGACGTACTTCTCCTGGAGCTTATATGGGGGAAGGGCCGACGTAGGGTTGGCCTCAAGAAATTACAATTAGAGCCCCACAAAGGAGGATTAGGGGTCCCAGACTTCAGGGCCTATTACTGTGCATGCCAGCTGCAGTGGCTATCCTTCTGGACAGCAGGCAGGAACCTGCAGGAAATAGGCTACAACACCCGTGACCTAGAGCGTGGAACCCTGCACAGGTTACTACTCCCCAAAATTAAAATTCCGCCGGACGGGCCTCCCTTGCTAAAAACCGTGCTTCATTGTTGGAAGAAGGCCTTACACTATACCTCGGGGCGACCCCGTATGCGAGGAATATCCCGTTATTGGGAATACCACTTCCCGGGGGAGGGCTAATGAAGGTACGGCTACAGGATTGGGCGGAGGCTGGAGTGGAGGAGGTCGGATCGCTCTTCGGCGATGGCACACTACTAGACCATGACACTTTCGTGCAGACCACGGGAGCATCAGATCGCCATTATTTACTATATGCTGCAGTCGCCCACTACACTAGGGAGACATGGGCACCCCAGCGCATCGAACCCCCACAACATGAGCTAGTACACTTGCTTTATTATATGGGGAACGGTGGCCATCTAGTTAAATGGCTGTACACCGATATTAGGGCACAAACATCTATCACACTCACTGACCTCCGAGCAAAATGGGCAGAAGCCACTGACACGGATATAACTGACAAAGCCTGGGCGAACATCCTAGAACATCCCAAACGGGTATCCCGTAATGCCAGACTTAAATTTATACAAACTATGGTACTACATAGGTCCTACTTAACCCCAAAGAGAATACAGCGTATGTTCCCAGAGGCCCAGCACTGCTGCCCTTGATGCAGGGCAGAGGAGGCGGGCTTTGTCCATATGCTGTGGGCTTGCCCCCACCTTAGTGTCTACTGGGGAGAGATCCAAAGAGCACTCGGAGAGGCTACACATTTAACAATCCATGACAACACCCTGGAATGTCTGCTGGGTCTCCGCAAACGTACCAGCGCCCTGAGGGTCCAATTGCGCTTCCTAGACCTCGCCCTTATATTAGCCATAAGAGAGATCACCATGCGATGGAAATCTCCTAGATGCCCCCCATTAACTATGTGGCAGGAAGATGTGATCCGATGGTGTGGGGCCGAGAGCGCAGAACTTAGACGTGAGGAGGCGAGAGGGCTAAGGAAACATCCCATTTCCATGGAATGGGAGCGCATGCTAGAGGATTTTAGAAGTATAGACCTTATACCCGTACACGTCACCCCTACTCCATAACGTATCCATTTCATTACATAACACGAGACACAGACTTTTTATGGGCCATATCAGCACCCAAACCGCACACCACCAGCAACTGGTAGCATAAGTTATCTAGGCAGATGTACTGTATAGGCTGAACGTCATACAAAAACGGCAGACCAGGAGGGTGGGTGGAGGGAGGGAAGGGGGTTCTAGTTAACGGAATTGTTCAAAATGTATTTTAAAATGCAATCATTCCAAGCGATAACATTGTACCTTATAAGCACACACTACTTGTTTTACAATTGTATTGATTGTACCATGATGTATTGACATCCACACCCAGACGAACTAGTCTGCAAACAAGAAGATATTTGTTTAAGATGGCAAAACAAAAAACGAAAATGCCGTAATTCAATTCAATTCAATTCATCTTTATTCGGATAAGAAAATATCCATAAAAGAACAAAATTAAAATACCAGCAAAATTTTAAAAACAAACAGACAATACATACATGAATAAAAATTTAAGACAGCCAACACGAGGCTAAAAAACAGTAAATACACAAAACATATACGTACGCAATGCTCAGGGGGTTTGTCTTACACTTATAATTTGTTAGGGGCAATAGTATAATTGTTCCTGGAATCATCTGATACAGGCAACCAATATCCACTGATTTGATAAATAACATCAGACTAAGATAATAGCACATATTGAGATGAAGATAAAAAGTTCATTAAATCTAGCAGCATAATAATGTAAAATGCGAACAGTTTATCATATTAAATCAACATTAAAATCGAACAAATTCATTAAATCTAGCAGCATAATATTATAAAGTGCGAGCAGTTTATCAAAAATTATGTAACAATGAAATACACACAATAAAATTATGCAACCTGCATATAAGTGAACGATTAAAAATGGGCAATCCAAGCCAATTATACCAAACTCATGGAAGCACGTGAGCGGACAGCCAGACGCAAGAAAGTGCTAACGCGGAAAATTAAATTTTCGTCCTTGAGCTCAACAATTTCTCTATATGCCACCTTATAGTTGCTGATAGCTGCTACCTTAAAAAACGGAATCAGCAACTGTTTACTATATAACTGATAAAAGTTACAGAAGAATAGAAAATGTAACATAGATTGATTACCACGATTACCACAGGGACAAGAAATTTGCTCACGGATACTGTTATGCCCAAGGGGAAAACATAATAAATATTTTAAAGTACCAGCCCTAAGGCGAAAAAGCAAACTTCTTTCCCAACGATTGGTCGCCATTAAAAGATAACGGGCTGGCAATATTGTCGGTGGACCCTCAGCGTCCGACATCGTTATATAACGGGCAACTGAGCTTTTCGAAGTTTCATGCCTAAGTCTCAAACTAGCATAATACCCATACAGGGTCTCCTATATAATCTTTTTATTAATACCCGATATATCACTTGGATTTGAGAAAATCTGTGGCAAATTTACAGCGGACAAGCTGTCCTTAACAGCTGCCAGCCAAGGAATACTACTGCCCTTATCACATTTAAGACAATCAGCTATGATTTCTCTAGTGAGAGTGGTTGCCGGGTTTTGCCATACTTTTATCCCAAAAATAGTTGGATGAGCCCTGATATAATCTTCAATATAGGACAGTTTTAGCTCCCGATGACAAACAAAGGAAGAGGAGCTAATCGGAACCCCCAGAACTCTCCGACAAAATCTATTTTCCTCTATTTGAATATTATTACAATTCGCGTAGCCCCACACTTCAGCTCCATAAGTTGCAGTTGGTCTGCATTGAGTTCTATATATCTTCAGTAAAGATAGCACTACCTCAGTTCTTCTGGGTTGAGGGAGGCATAAAATTAAGTTGGAGGCCTTTAAGAGTTTGTTCCGGCTGTGTGTCAAATGGGCAGTCCAGGAACCATTGACAGCAAAAACCAGCCCCAGATATGGGAAAGTGCGCGTGCAAAACAGTTTTTCGGAACCGGAGCTAATTACATTAACCCGATGTTTATTTGGACCACAACTCATTAAAAAAGATTTTTTTAAATTTGTGCACAAGTCCAATTTAGACATAAAATCAACAAAGCCCCCAACTAAAGTGCGTAGTGCATTGGGTGTGCGGCCCATTAGGACCGCATCATCCGCGTATAATAAAGCAGGTATTTTGCTGCCATTAATCACCGGGACATCCGTAGTCAAATTTGACAACTCGTCATGCAACTCATTAATATATAAAATAAAAAGCAGGGGGGCCAGCATACACCCCTGCCTGACCCCTCGGCCGATGACAATATTCTCTGATACGGCCCCATCCCTACTAATCCTCACCCTTGCCCCCAAATCCTTGTGTAAAAAGGCCAGAAAGTGTACTAAGGCCTCGTCTAGCCCATAATTTAGGAGACATGACCATAGGCGCGATCTATTCACATAATCGAAGGCTGAGGTGAGGTCCATGAAAGCTAGGTAAATAGGAGACTGCCGAGCTATTGTATATTTGTCAACAATCAAATTTAAATTGAGACATTGCTCTATGGTTCCTAATTTGCTTCTAAAACCTAACTGACATTTATTTAAAATATGTGTATCCTCAGCCCAACTCCAAATTTTATTAAATAGCACCCTCCCAAGTATCTTTAAAGTGTTGTCGATCAAAGAAATTGGTCTATAACAACTGGGGTTAGCCCTGACCCCCTTTTTAAAAATCGGTACTATGGTGCTGGACGACCATGTGCTAGGAATTTGGGAGTTTGTTAAATTGTTAAAAACATTAAGTAAAATCGGGGCCCAGAAATCTGGTTTGTATTTAATGAGGTCGATGGGAAACCCATCGGGGCCGGGGGCCTTGTTACCTAAGCTCTGGTCAATTGCGCCTACCACTTCTGAGAGCGATATCTGGACTCGTGACGCGACGTAAAGATCTATGTGAACCTCGTCCAGCGATGTTGCAGAATATATTTTAGAGAAATGAGAGACCCAGGCATCACTGGTTATATTACAGCTTATGGGACTTAAGTGCTGACCAGTGTTTCTCATATTTTTAACCACCGCCCAAAAGCCATTTGTATTATTGAATCTTGCAGCGCAAGCCAAGTTATCCCATTGATCTCTCAAAATCTCCTCTTTCCTTTGCTTAACCACTTTATTATATTGGTTCCTTAGTGATCTGATTAAAATTGCATTCCTAGGTGTTGCCGACAAGGCAGCACGAAGATCTCTATTAGCCCGGGAGCATATACTATTGAACCACTTAGGATGATGGTTATTGTTAAACGCAGGTTTAGAGATCATCTGCTTAATACCTGCACATAACTGAGTAAAGGCTGCAACCACCTCAAAATTAGGGTCAATGGATGACAGACATACGTCGACAATTGATCGATAAGATATTATCATGTTCTTAAACAGCGTGCTATTATCAATTCCTTTCCAGATAATTCTTAAATTATCGGTTGAGGAAGATATGTTACAGGCCCCGGGTTCTCCCTTAAAAATATGTCTGGGGGCAACCCTAAACAATACCGAGATTGGGTTGTGATCCCCAAACATAGTAGGTATAACCTCTGCACCAACTAAAATGTCTTCAAGTGGGGCAGATATAAAGACATAATCAGTTATTGAGGCATACCCTCGGCCTCTATATGTTGGCACTGTCTGATTATCGCTATAGTTTATGGGTGCAATGTCCATCGCATTTGACAAATCATGCATCAACAAATAATCCATTAATTCAGTTCCCCTTTTGCTCAAATTTTCATGTTGTATATAGCCAGTACCCAAATTATATGCCCTGGAGATCTTAACATTAAAATCGCCCCCAGGCATATTCCAGCTAAATTTTGATTTCCCGCTACAATGTGTATATTAGAAACAAATTTAAAAAGTTTTTCAACAATCTTATTGGGTACACTTAAAAGGCATTATTATAAAAATTTATAAAACAAATTGAGGCCCCACGTGTATATATCAAAGCTTGGTAATTAGTGCTGTTTGTCGAGATAGTCTTAATAGAGCCACCTGACGATATTTTGACCCAAACAGAAAGGCCACCAGACGGACGCCCATATTTAGAAGCCAGTGCACACACATTAAAACATTGGAAGCCCTCACAATGTATCTCACTTGTAGCCCAGGTCTCCTGAAGCAATAAAATATCAAATTTGTTTACCAGCCTGGCCCAGTCTTCATTATTTACTTTAGAGGCTAGGCCAGCAATGTTCCAACTTGGGGCCCGATTCTGATGCGGGTTGGAAAAGCTTCCCGACCGAGGGCCTGATTCTGATGCGGTTAGGAAGGCCTCCTAACGGCATTTGCTCCTTCCAAATCGGATCGGGAACGTGTCTTCCCGACCGAGGGCCCAATTCTGATGCGGTTAGGAACAAATGTTCCCATTGAAGTCAATGGGAGTTCAACCAAATCGTATCTGGAAGCATCCGGATGCATCCTACTCCGCCGGTCGGACTTTCCCGATCCGAGTGGGTCGGACACCATTTCCCAACCGATTCGGTCGGGAAGCTTTTCCAACACGCATCAGAATCGGCCCCTTAGTATCTGCAAGAGTTGGTCGGACTGCCTAGAGGCATCTCTTAACAATGGTGCAGCTGCTACTATGGAGGGGGCCAATTCAATAGGCACTGATAACGGGGCCAGTCAGTCTAAAGTATCTAAATCCGAGAGGGAGGAAAATCTATTTTGTAACATGAGCGGGAAAATGGCTTGCGTGTTATGAATGACATTGGGTTTATAAAAATAGCCAAGGCAGTGACCAGACATCAGTAGAACTGTCATGCTCTCTCTGCAATAGTATCGATTTTACAAGGGCGGGTTGTCGGAAATTAACAACAATACAATCTCCCTTTATTAACTTCTCTGATGGTCCAACCCAGCCAACCCTGCGTACCATCAAAATCTCGTTGATGTTAGACACCCTAAAACCTTTATGTTTCATGAGCCAGTTAGTGCACTTATTACGCAATTGGTCCCAGGACTCTTGTTGGTTTTCCATTAAAGGTGGCACCCCAGCTAAAACCAATACATAAGGACACGCCTCAGGAGGTAAACTTAAAACATCATTTCTTGCATTAAGAGGCCTGCAGACGTTAATCCTAGGTAAGGAAGCTGTGCTCTGTAAATTATGTGTTTGATTTGCATCTTTTACTGGGGCTTTAATAGATGCATGCACATCTTGTTGGCGAGGTAGATGTAAGGCATTATTGCCCAAATTTAAATCGCCATCCTGAGAAGTAAGGACCTTGGGAAGGGTGCATTTATTGACTTTACAGCAAACATCACAAGCATCACGAGAACCAGTTAACGGGGATTGTAAGGCATTTGAAGGTTGCTGTGATGTATTGGGGACTAAGCCATTTAAGGCTTGCGGAATGTGTGGCACCCCCTGTGTTAGCAGCGTATTAAATGCCTTACTATGTGAGTTAGGTTTACTAATTAATGATTCTAATCGATCTAAACGTTTCCACAGGGTTGTAAAATTTTTATCAACAAGCTCCTTAACGCGGTCAAACATGGTGTCCATAATAATATCTATTGCAGTGTCCCCCAATTTAAAAGTATTAAAAGGTGCTGGTATAGATTCAGTTTGAGTATGAATTGATTGACTAGACAGACTAATAGACATTAAAACGTCAGAGGCATTGACAGAGGCATTGACAGTCACTGTTTCAGTTGGGGCTGCTGACCCTTGCATCCATGCGCTCAAAGCAGTACGCTGTGCCGTAATGTATCTGGCAAAAAACATTGTATTCACTTTTTGGTACTCAATAAAGTTTGTTAAAAAAAAAAAAAAAAAAGGTGTTGATACAATCTGTGGAGTAGCACTTTTTGCGGCCTGATGCCGCTGCCCTTCCATTCATATTGACTTGGGCTATAATCGTTAAACTAGGCACCAGAAGCCAAAGCTGGAAAAATTGACTTAGATGAGGATAAGAGACTAAGCCCAGCCCAGCCTCTTCTTGCCTCCGATGGGTCCGCCGTTGCTCTAGGCACATCCTGCACAGTGGGAGTTGAGAGCCTAAATAGGCTTGCCGGAGGGTGAAACTCTTGCACAGATAGATCAGATACATTGTGAGAAATGTAATCCTATTCCCCACCTCCACATATTAAAGAGAGTTTATAACATTCAACAAAACAATTAGAGTGTAGTAATAAACATATACATTCATCACAACAGTGCAAACATCAAATCCCATAGAATCCTCATAGCAGATGTGCTTATTTTGGAGCTTCTATATTAAAATGCTTTTGTGTGTTCACTGTTCACACATTGGGGCTATGTAAAGATGTTATGATCTATTTCTGCTAAAATCCTTGTGTTTATAACTAATGCTTTTGAAAAAACAGGATGGAATGTACCATACATGCAGATGCTTGTAATATGCTATTTATTAACATTGTAAAAGGAAGGAAAGCGTCTCATGTTCTCCATCTCTTCCTCATCAATGGTATTAAATTGTATATCACATCCTGCATATCTGCATGTGGGGACTTTGACATGCTGTCCTTTCAGGTGTAACAGTTATACAAAAATGGTATTTAACAGGAACAAGGATACAAAGGGCCTCCTGACTATTACCAAAGTTCTGCTCCTTTGTCAGAAGACTGGAACATGTTAAATACTTGTTTGCGATGTTGCGATTTAAATGAGAACATGATCAGCTGTCAACGTTAACCCATGGATCTGATGTTGGGCAACAGGAGTCATAGGAGGGCCATGCACAACATGACACCTCCTACAGTGGCCCCTACCTAGTCCTGCAACCTGTCCGAATACCGCCTCTCTGGGCACCGCTGTTTTTACCCTGCCCAAATATATATATTTTTTTTTAATGTGGCACCCAGCAACCCTCCAAATGTAAGTGGAAGACTAAATATTTGTTAAGTAGAAACATGACTATATTTTAGCTTTCTTGTACTTCGGAAAGCTATTTCAATGCAAGTCAAAGGCGAAAATAATTTCTCCTGATTTTGTTCACTAAATCTCACTCTTCTCTGTTCCCAAATGTTGGCATGTATGCTCAGGTACAAAAATCATGCTTGGTTACCTGTCACCCACTCCCATCACTTTAATTAGCACTGTCCCCAAACACAATGTTTAGAACAAACATACCCTGGCATGATGCCACCCTACGAACAACATGATATAATCTTCACTTACTTTTGGTTCTAAGCACCCCACTTTTTAAAATTATATGTGTTCATTTATTCAGGTGTACATTTTAAAATGAGAAATGTACAATTTACAATATTGTTGAGGTATGTGATTCATTGTAATGTGATGTGTTTATCTTGCTTGAATGTATGGTTTAGGTTTTTTAGCATGGATTAATTTTTTGATTTCCTAGTCATTATTCCCAAGCAACCAACAAGGTTTCATAGAATTTGATATCTTCATTTTGTTATTGTTATTAAACAGTAAACAGTGTTTAATAGAATATTAGGAAAAAGACTAGAAGGGTTTTTTCAGTGTTTAGTTTCAAAATATTCAAGAATTTGCAGACCGAGTATAAAAAGTAGAACAAAGCACATTAAGATATAGAGGAACTTTGAGCCACAAACTTCAATTTGAGGGTCATGTAGTAGCTGTAAACATGTTTCCTTATTGAAGGATACCGAGAAAAGACACAATTATCTGCCTGCTCAAGGACAAGATAGTCTTTGAGATGCAGAGACCAGAAAAGCTGCTGTCTCAGTATTGCACACTACGCCTGACTGAGAATATAAATTTTAGGAATTGGATTATAGAGTGAACTAAAACTGCATTCATTTCATATAATAGGCCTAGAAATGTCGTTCAACTAAAAACTCCCCTTCGCAAGAAAAGCATGTTTGCTCCTAAGTTTGTTTTAGTCAGCAGATAGACTTTGTTCACTTGTGCAACTCTCCTGACATGCTGGAAGATGACCATTGTACTCTAATTTACTTATCTGTTTATGACATGTAGCTGATAGACCACAGAATTAGAAGGTCTTTCCACTGATACGCAATCCTTATCTGGTGAGATGCAACTTTTGAACTGACCTCGAGCTGATACGAGGAATTTCCACTGCTAAGCAATTTTGTATGAAGTCACGTAAGCACTGCTTTGAGTTGTGTATAAATATGGCAGAGTAAATATTGATCCTTGTTCAGTCTACACATGCCATCTGAGAGCTGTGTACATTGTACCCACTTAAGTGTCATAAATGGCTTAAGAACTAAGCTCGCCTCCGACTCTCCGCACTCCAATTGAAGGTGAACAGAGTGGTGTTGACCAGGAACAAAGCAGTGCGCTTTCCACAGATGGCGACTCCGCCGGGACCTCTACGTGGGACATCCAACAGCTCTTGAGTCTGTGGCTGAGGTGACCGACCTGAGACTGATAGATTGCGGGGGCCCCAATAAAACAAGAGAGACCAGTTTCTCACAGCTGCCATCTGACGTTTCAAACCGGTGTCCCTCAGCAACAGGATTTCCCCGGCAGAGGTCCCGAACCGGGTTGATGGCAGATTGACACATTTGTCCAAGTGCGGAGAGACGGACGCCCCTACATTAACCTGGTGAGGTTGTTCTGAATGCATGTTTGCGCAATTGATTGAATTGAATAGACAATTGTCATTTTGGGAGATTGGAGTTATTAGTTTTCTCATTTGGTGAGGGTCTCCAAATTTAGGGGACAAAGAGCAAACTAAGGAAATGCATTTCTAGTTGTTTTGGATGTCTTTTTTTGGATGAGTCACTCCCCACCCCTATGGAAGGGAGCCCAGCTTGGAGAATGATGGTGAAATTTGGAGTTGGGCTGAACCTTTGGAATAATCTATGGCATAAATATACAAAAGAGAATGAGGATTTGAGATGGCCGCTGGACGGCTCTTTTGATTTAAATAAGATACAGTATTTGCAGCAATGTCTTTTTAAGAAAAATGTGAGACAGGCAATGTGGGAAAGTTTTCAGAAGTGGGAAAAACATGCCACCACATTAGCTGTTAAACACCAGAAAGATAGAGAAAAGGAGCAAGGGAAGGCGGGCATGCAAAAGGCAAAGGCATATGACCAACACAAGCAACAGGAATCACTAGACTGCATGGATAGAGAGTTTTGCATGTCCACTACCACAAGCTTTGTAGCTCAAACAGAGGGTGAAGATGAAGTATTAAATAGTCCACCACCCTATGCCCCTCAAGCGCCAGTCCCTGCTGTTCTGCCTGCCCAACCTTTACTGGGCCAAGCACCCCAAGGTCCAGCTGGTCACCAGCCTAACACACCCTTTACCCAGAATGTGCAAAACATTGTGCCTCAATGTGGAAATGTCCAAATACCAGCCCATCCAATTGGATCCTCTGTTTCAGTACCGGTACATTCCTCTCCTGGATCACAGCCTTTGGGGTCCCACTCTAGCAGTACTCCACCGAATCCCACTCCCATCTTAAAACAACATACACCAAACACCCCTCCAGTGTTTAGAAAACAGAACAGGAAATCTCGATATCATACTAGAAGTTGGGATTCATTTGAGGAAACTGAAGTATTTAAGAACATGGCAAAGGGATGGATTGACAATAAATATGATAATGTGAATCTACAACCTGTTCTGGCCACTATTAAGGATATGCCTATCTATGATCAGAATACCCTCATACAATATACGACAGATCGGATTTGTGAATGGTGGGATTGGCTTTTTGAAGAATCCCCTCGAGATGTTGTAGCAATGTGGAGAGATGCGAGGGATCATAAGATTTCATTCACTGGTATGCCAACCGCAATAGAACACTGTTTAATGTGGGCAGAACAGGTTAGGAAAAGATACTACCGATCTGACAGAGGGTATCCTATGAGGGAAATATATCCCCTACCGCCTGTGCCTGCAGCAGGAGCTGCACAGGCTCAGCCTGCGAGACCTCAGTATGTTCATGCCCCCTGGCACAGGAAAGAACTTTTAGATATAAAGAAAGATCTGCCTGACTATTGAAAAGATCCAAAAAGTTTCTATGAAGGTCTCCAGTCTGCTATTACTCTTTACATCATGACTTTAAAAGATGTAGACATATTCTTTGACACGCTTCTTCCACGCGATGTGTGGAATGGGATACGTAGAGTAGATGATGTCGCTCATTTTGGGGACACCTGGCAGAATCTTGATGGCATTGACACACGAAGAGCCCCAGGTGCGCCACCTGACCGACGCATACTTTCTATCCCTGAATTAGTGCTTACTAAGTTACAAAACACAATACCCCCAGAGAAAATAGATTAGGACAAACTGACTGCATGCAAACAGAAACAGAGTGAAGAAGTCTCTGATTTCTTCACCAGATTAGAGGAAGTGTTTAAAAGTCACAGTGGACAATACATGTCTACAGTCACTGGCAAAAGGATATTTGCAGATACATTTATTAATAACTTGCAAAAGGAGCTGAAGGACCTTATTACCAAGTCTGAGAGTAGTTGGCCTATCAAAGACCCAGCAGATCTTCTCATGACCGCTACTTATTATAAAAATTATTTAAAATTAAAAGAAGAAAATTCTGATAAAAAAATTAAAGACTTAAAAACTAAAGTGTTATTGCAACAGGCTTTTCCAGATAGAGGAAGACAAAGAGGAATTGGAAATATGAGAGGAAGAGGACGTGGAAGAGGGGCTGGTCGAGCCGCATCGGCTCCAGCGCAGCAATGTAGGGCAGCATTAGGCCAAAATCAGTGTGCCTATTGCTTTCAGGAGGGTCATTGGAAGGATGAATGCCCTAATTTACAGGGCCAAACAGTGGTGGGTGGAAGGAGTAATTCATTGTCAAGGGGTGCAAGCAGAAGTGGTACAAATAGACAACATTTTATCCAACTATTTAATGACAACAGATGCCAGAATTATTTTGATAACATACAAACAGACAAAAGCTTTTACAATGATGACTATACTGACCCTGACTACAATACTTTTGAACACCCTCAATAGGGCAGTCAAGGAAAGGGTGGAAGGAGGTTCATGATACCAGCTGGCCCCTATGTTACTGCACAGCTAGTGGGGGAGGAACATGAGTTCCTGGTAGATACTGGTGCTACTCGCACCTCTCTGGTTCATAATCGCTTTCCTAGGGCTCCAATCTCCGGTAAATTTAATACATCTGTGGGATTTTCTGGCATCCCCATTCAGAGCCCTATTTCTCAACCACTTGACATTACTATTGGACCTCTAACAACTACTATCCCGCTTGTGCTTACAGAAAACTGTGCTGAAAATTTGTTAGGATTAGATTTGTTGAAAGAATTGCATGCAACCATATATTGTTCTCCTGATGGTGTCTTTATCACAATGGGTGCTGACGATTTTAGTAGATGTTTTGTTGCAATGGATCTTATGCAGCTGCCTCCTGAGTTACAGGAAGTGAATGCACAGGTTTGGGCTTCTGGGGACAATGATGTAGGGAGAATGGAGATAGATCCCATTGTGATAACAGTTAAAAAGGGTGTCCCCTTACCACGCATTCCCCAGTATAAAATATCTAAGGAAGGAGAAGAGGGATTGAAAGAGGTTATCTCAGATTTGATACATAAAGGCATTATGAAAGAAATAGATGGTAGCCCATGTAATAGTCCAATTCTTGCTGTTTTGAAGAAGGGTGCTGATGGTATGCCAGATAAGTATCGGCTAGTAATTGATCTTCACACTATTAACAAAATTGTGGTTCCCCAGTACCCTGTTGTACCTGACATGATTGCAATATTTACTATGATCCCACCCACAGCTAATTATTTCACTGATTTAGATTTAAAAAATGCATTTTTCAGTGTTCCTATTGCCCCAGAAAGCCAGTACCTTTTCTCTTTTACATTCTGTGGCCGCTCCTTTTCTTTCACTCGAGCCGCTCAAGGGTATACAGAAAGTCCTAGTATTTATAGCCAAGCTCTTAAGAAACAATTGGATCTCTTTACCCCCTCTAAGGACTCAGTGTTATTACAATACATTGATGACATCTTCATTGCTTCTGACACAGAGGAGGGTTGAAAACAGACTACAGTGAAATTACTGCAGCACTCAGCCTCCTTGGGGCATAAAGTCTCTCTTTCCAAATTACAGTATTGTCAACAGGAGGTTACCTATTTTGGTCATCTCCTTCCGAAGGGGGGTAGGAAACTGCACCCACATAGGATACAATTGGTGCAGAACATGCCAAGACCACGCACCCAATCTGATGTCGGTGCATTTATTGGAATGACTTCTTATTGTCGCCAATGGATACCTAATTTTTCACTAAATGCAAAACCTCTGCTTGCTTTAACATTAAAGGATGTATGCATGCCGCTTCCTTGGACTAATGAGTGTGAATCTGCCTTTTTGCAATTGAAAAATGCTTTATGTAATGCTCCTGCTTTGGGTAACCCTGATTATAACAAAGATTTCTGTTTGTATGTGCATGAAAAAGATGGCTGCAGTTTGGCTGTATTAACCCAGTCCCATGGGGGGAAGGAATAGGCCATGTGCGTATTTCTCCTCCACATTGGACCCAGTGGCGAGAGCTTTGCCAAATTGCTTGTGCTCTTTAGCTGCTCCATCCACTGCAGTAAAGCAATCCGAAATGTATGTTTTGGGTCACAATTTGACAGTTATGGTACCACATGCAGTAGACATATTATTAAACAAAACTCAGACCCAGCACCTGACCAGTGCATGATTAACTGGGTATGAGTTGACACTTTTTGCTCCAAACATCACTCTAAAACGCTGTAATGTTTTGAATCCAGCCACAGTACTACCCCTCCCAGAGTCCCAACAAGATCAGAAGCATGATTGCATATTAATTACTGAGGAGGAGACTAAGGGACGGGTAGACCTGACGGACACCCCTATATCTGACCCCCAAGGGGAACTGTTTGTGGATGGTTCATGCTTCAAACTACTCGATGGCACTAGTACAGCAGCCTATGCAGTTACTACCATGAAAACTGTGGTTGAGTCATGTAAAATACAACAAATGTCAGCTCTGACTAGAGCCTGTGAATTAAGTAAAGATTTGACTGTAAATATCTATACAGATAGCCAATATGCCTTTAGAGTCGCCCACTCATTTGGACGACTCTGGAAAGAGAGGGGCTTTTTGACTTCACATGGTGCAAAGATACAGCATAGGGAACTAATAGTAAAGTTATTGGATGCCTTGATGTTACCAAAAAGAGTTGCTATTGTTAAATGTAGTGCCCACAAGAAAATTGTAGATGAGATAGGACAGGGAAATGCTTTTGCTGATGAAACAGCTAAACGAACAGCCAAATCAAAGTATAGTCTAATGTATGTTGTAGGGACAGCTAGATGGATATCAGAAGTGCCTATGTTTAACCAGACTCTGGATTGTGTTAGGGAAATACAGGAAGAAGCTACAGAAGAGGAGAAGGAACAGTGGAAAAGATATGGGCGTCAGGATGCAACAGGATGTTGGATAGATCTGTCAGAAAAGCAAAGATGGATGCTTCCAAATTGTTATGTTAATGCTATTGTTACCATGGCCCACAGTCCAGCCCACATCAGTGCTAAAGGAATAGTGGCAACAATAGATCATGTATGGTTCAATGGTTTGATTCCCAGGGTGGCAGAGTCCCATGTCAAAAGATGCATGATATGCGCTACTTATAACCCAGGAAAAGGTACCCCCGTTCCAACAGGCCATCTTGCACCCCCAGATTTGCCCTTTGAAGTCCTGCAAATGGATTTCATAGAGCTGGAACGAGTAGGCAAGCTCAAGTACGTTCTGGTAGTGGTTTGTGCTTTTAGTAGATGGGTGGAGGCTTACCCTCTATGGGATAACACAGCCCTAAGTACTGCAAAGGTACTCCTGAAAGAGTACTTCCCAAGATTTGGTTTGCCGCGAGTTCTTTGGAGCGACAATGGGCCACACTTCATTGGCAAAGTGATGGACCTGGTCTGCAAAGGCTTGCAGATAAGGCAAAAGTTCGATGCTGCCCACCATCCTCAGGCAGCAAGCCTCTTGGAGAGGTATAACGGAATACTGAAAGGGAAACTGGGAAAGATATGTGCAGAGACAAAATTAAAATGGCCTGATGCTTTACCCATAGCTCTGTTTTCAATGCGCAATACTGAACACTCGAAAATGGGTTTATCTCCCTTTCAGCTAATCATGGGGAGGCCTGCACCTAGACCTAGGAAGTTTTCAGAAATTGAATATCCTCTGCTTGTTGATTATTGTGACCAGTTGACTAAAGAACTGCGTTTGATTCATTCACAGGTGAAGGCCAGTCTCCCTCCTCGTCTTGAAGGTTCAGGTCATAATCTGAGGCCTGGAGACTGGGTCTTCACCCGGCATTTTCAGAGGAAAACCAGCCTTGAGCCACGCTGGAAGGGCCCTGTGCAAGTTCTCCTCGCCACTCAGACTGCTGTTAAGTGTACAGGGCACAAGCACTGGATCCACGCCAGCCATGTAAAGAAAGCGTCACTCCCTTTGCCATCTGATCAGTGGGTGAGAAGAGGAGGACCTGATTTTGAATGTGAACAGATCCCTCAGCAAGTGCTATTTGGGGATGGTGAGGTGGTGCCACTGGAACAAGAACTTGCTGCCATCATACCTGACCCAGTTGAACAGACTCTGTTTGAGCATCCTGACATTGTTCAGCCCCGATACAATTTGCGGCCAAGGGCAGAAAGGAACTATAGACTTTGATTGAAGAAACTATCTCTGGAGAGTTAGCAACCCATGCCGGTGGTCAAGACCGCCAACGACCGGACCTGAACATAAAGCTTGCCAGTGAGGCTTTTGAAGTAAAAGACACTGGTGACTTAATGCTCTTGGATAGTGTAGAAGGGAATTTTGGAGATTTTTGATATTGCTCTGTTTCTGGCTGATCGTTATGCTGCTCCTTGATTCTTCTAAAACAGGTATTTATATATAGATTAGGTTGAAATGGGTAAAATTGTGGACCTGCCATTAAGGCCCTTTGGAAAGATGTCTTCTGATCAATTAGGAGAAATAGAAGTACTTGCTCCTAATGCCCCTGCTCAAATCCGGCAATATTGGACCAAAAAGAGGAAAATAGTGGTGCTTGTTTGTTCTCTATTAGTGGTATTGGCATTGTTGGGCCTATTTTGGTGGCTTGAAACATACCACCCTATTCATAGCCTAGTGCCTCCTATTCCTACAGCAACTGAACATGATCACTTCACCTTGTCTCCTCTTAAGACTTAAAACATATAAGCAGAATACATTTGTTCAAACGTTACAAAATACCCACAATGGTACAAATATCACTAATTGCTGTGTTTGTGGAATGTTACCATCCATAACACATCGGGGAATGCCACTTATTCCTTTTCCATTTTCATCTGGGGGGTCAGCCAAGGCATGGGCGGAAATATTATGGGAAAACACATGGCAATACATGTATTACAGTGAAAAAGACAAATATGTACTTGCAGACCATATCTACCACACATTTGCATATGTCACCTTTAATGCGTTTGATAGGAAGCTGAGGTTTAATGGTACTAAGATAGAAAATGAAGAATATGAAAGATTTAATACTACCTAATGGGTTTCGGTATTCCAGCAACGAAAGGTGGAAAAGGATGAATTCCGCCCTATCCAAGTATATCAAATACCGGCACCATTCTGTGTAAGAGGGATAGGAACAATAGATCTAGGAAATAGCACCTGCAGTAAAACGATTACTTTGAACATAACATCATGTTATTTCTGTCCACCTCTTGCCACCACTCCATCTCTGGTAACATCCAAAAATACCTATTTTGTGTGTGGAGAAAATGCATATGTATGGCTCCCTGTTGGATGGTCTGGAACATGTTATATTGCATTTCTCACACCCCCTATGTATATTTCTCCAGGGAATTACCATAAAACGCATCATTTGACCAGAAGGCAGGTAAAGGATACTGTAGATCAGACAGATACTTCAGGACTGCAGTTTGTGGATGCAATAAAAGGTCTGATCCCGCTTTGGGGTCCAGCAATAAATAGTAGAGACACGAAACACCTTACCAGAATATTGGAAGCCACCATAAATACCACCCAAAGTGCATTGGCCAATATTACTGTAGATATGCAAGCTAACCGCCTTATGACTTTGCAAAATCGAATTGTTTTGGACATATTGCTGGCAGTGAAAGGGGGAGTATGCCATTTGATTGGCAGCTCTTGTGTATTTATACCGGACAAGGCTTCTAATATTAATTTAGCCATACAAAAGCTTCATCGCTTAGCGGCTGAAATACACCAGGATAATGGAGACTGGACTTGGTCAGGATGGTTTTGGGGCCTAGTAACCACTTGGGGCTGGAAACTCTTCACTATAGTGTTAATAGTTGGAGGAGCTATTGTGGGGGTTGTGTTTATGTATAAATTGCCTACCAATGTGTTTTAGAATGTGTCTATCATTTTGCAAACCTGCACCTACTTCTATTCACAAGACAAATGGCATGTTCATGCAACAAAAAGAAATATTTGACTTAATGAATATTCAAATTACATGAATGAACTTATTAGTTCAAGGGCATTCTGAGAATATTAATTTTAGGAATTGGATTATAGAGTGAACTAAAACTGCATTCATTTCATATAATAGGCCTAGAAATGTCGTTCAACTAAAAAACTCTCCTTCGCAAGAAAAGCTTGTTTGCTCCTAAGTTTGTTTTAGTCAGCAGATAGACTTTGTTCACTTGTGCAACTCTCCTGACATGCTGGAAGATGACCATTGTCCTCTAATTTACTTATCTGTTTATGACATGTAGCTGATAGACCACAGAATTAGAAGGTCTTTCCACTGATATGCAATTCTTATCTGGTGAGATGCAACTTTTGAACTGACCTCGAGCTGATACGAGGAATTTCCACTGCTAAGCAATTTTGTATGAAGTCACGTAAGCACTGCTTTGAGTTGTGTATAAATATGGCAGAGTAAATATTGATCCTTGTTCAGTCTACACATGTCATCTGAGAGCTGTGTACATTGTACCCACTTAAGTGTAATAAATGGCTTAAGAACTAAGCTCGCCTCCGACTCTCCGCACTCCAATTGGAGGTGAACAGAGTGGTGTTGACCAGGAACAAAGCAGTGCGCTTTCCACATGACTTTCAGAAAAGGTATGCAGGTGTAGGCCATCTATGAAACTCTAGTAAGTCTCCTACGGTGCCAGAATCAGTTTAATGAGCCGATAGAAAGGAGGAGTTGGGGTTATCAATATAGAGAAACCAAAAAAATTGTAATAATGTCACAATATTTCCTGTTCTGCCTAGGAAAGGTATCATTTCCACTCTCCGGTTTATTTTTACAATAACTCATATTCTTATCGGGGGCACTAGGATAGGATTTTAATTTTAATAAATGTTGATGATACATTCCTAGCTTCCTAGTATTCTTGATTGTGTCAATTCTTGATGAAAGAGGGTTTAGGTTCCACTAACAATTCCTGTGAGTCTCACAGGATTGATTGTTACCCAATATGCACCTTACACACGTAATGCTCGGTGGTTTGTGAGAGGTTGCAGTCCATTGTGTTATGACTCATGCTGGTATACTGACTAAGTCTTCAGTGCCAGAGGGTCTTAAGAACCCTCTACTGGGCAATGTGCTGGGTAAAATTCCCTAAACGTCATCAGCCAATTTAAGTGAATCTCTTCCTGTACCAGTATTAAAAACAAGCGTTGAAAATGCAATAGGTCTTGCATTTGTGTGAATTAGAGCTTTTGACATTGTAAATGGCAATGTCTTTTACCTATGTGTTATGGAATGCATGTATGTGGTGTGTAGTGGAATTATGTGTGTTGGATTGGATTAGTTAGTTGTGTAATTTTGTGGCATGGATTGTGTGGCGTGGATTGGATTTCTGTGGTGCAATGGTGTGCTGTGGAATTATATGGATAGTAACTATGTGGTATTTAGTGTACTGGAATTATGTGGAGTGGGACTGTGTTATTGAGTGCAATTATGTGGAATGGCATTTTGTGTTGTGGAGTGGTATGTAGTGGAATTTAATAATATGGTGTGCAGTTGAATTTTGTGGCACAATATGGAATCGTGTTGTGTGGATTAAATGTACGTGGTGTGTAATTGTTTTGTTGAGTTGTATTATGTGGTTTGGTGTTGAATTATGTGGTGTGGATTGCAAATGTGTGGAGCTGAATTGTGTGGTGTTGAACTGTGTGGATAGCTTTACCTGTTTGGTGCCGAAAAAGAAGAAACAGGTAGGAGCTAAGCTTCAGATCTGTGTGTTTGAGTGTTAAAAAAAAAAAGGGAAAGGGTTAGAGCTATTGGCGTTGTAAATGTTTCTCATCTATATGTTATGGATTGAAGTGGATGTATGTGTTGACTAGTGGAATTATGTAGGTTGGATTGGAATTCTTACTTGTGGCATTGTGTGGCATGGAATTGTGTGGTGTAGAGTGGATTTGTGTAGTGCAATTATGTGGCAAGGTGTGCAGTTGTGTTTGGATAGTAATTATGCGTTTTTGAGTGCATTAGAATTATGTGGCATGGTATCGTGTGTAGTGGATCGGAATTATGATGAATGGTATTTTGGGTTGTATAGTGTTATGTAGTGGAGTTTAATTATGTGGTGTGTTGTTGAATTTTATTGTATGATGTTGAATTATGTGTTGAAAAGTGGATATATGTGGTGTGTAGTGAAATTGTGTTGTGGGGTAGAATCATGTTTTTTTATTCAAATTATGTGGTGTGGAATGGCTTTGTGTGGAGTTGAATATGTGGCATGGAACAGTGTGGTATAGAGTGAAATTATGTTGATTGGAATTATGTGGCATGGTGTGGAGTGTTTTATGTGGATTGTTATGTGGTATACTGTTTTTTTTGGGGGGTGTAGTAATGTGGTATTGAGTAGTGTGTAATTAGGTGGAGTAGAATTATGTGGTGTTTTTTTTTTTTTTGTCCTCATCTCACCAATAGGCATCTGCAGGTTTGAAAAGCCGACGTCTTCCAACTGGGCGCCCCACGGCTAACTGCACTAGCCTAGGTCAACCCGACCGGCCCCGGGTAGTAGAGGCTTGGTGTAATCATAGGACCCAGAGCGGGAGGAGGGGGGGAGGGGGGAGGGGGTTAAGTATAGGGATGACACAATATCATTTACTCTCAAGGGGGAAAGAATAACCTCAGCTCCCTGCCCCATTTCAATAGAGGCTGCCAAATATTGGTCGATGTTTCTCCGTTCCCCTCTTGCTCCAATCGTGCCATAGCAAAAGAGGCCTTAAGCCAATCCTCCCTATTTGGGGGGTGGGGTTTTTCCACCTTATACATAGCTCTCTCCGCGCTAGCAGAATCAAATATAACAACAGCCCCCTATGGAGTTGTGGTAAAACAGAATTTGATACATCATTACCCCCAAAAAACACCAACAGAAGATTAACCACTATGTTAATTTCAAAGATACCTGACAGGGAATCTCCCACCTCCTTCCAAAATGATCTTAACTCCGGGCACTCAAAAAAAATATGAATATCATCCGCAATAGGTAGTCTACACCTGGGACATTTCGGGGGAGGTGACGGGGCAAACTTGGCTATCCTGGCCGGAGTGTAATATAATCGATTTACAACAAAAAAATGATTCTTTTTTAGGCTAGCTGATTTAATATATCTGTAAAGCAATTTTAAAGATGACTCAAAAAGAACTTCAACATTTGGCTCGAGGGGAGATTGGTTCCAGACTGATGATTGAGGCAAGAGGTCCAGGTCTTCAGCATCTAGGGACCTCGTATACCACATAGATATCTCTTTCTTTTTTGGTTGAACATTTTGCAGTTTCTCCTCCAATTCCCAATCTCCCCTGATTTCTCTACCTTCTGCCTCGTACCATGATCTAAGTTGTAAATATTTAAATTTAGAGAAGGCTAGACCTATCTTTGCTTTTAATACCTCCCATGGGAGGATTCCTTCTGTGTCCATTAAATCTGACCAGATAACCACGCCCGCTCTCTTAATTGGCATTGCCAGGCTATCCTTAAGACAGAGCGGAGTCCGGGGAGAGTCCCATATAGGGGCGAAATCAGAGAAATATCCCAGCCCCCATCTGCATCTGACTTTATACCATGTTTCCAGGGCAGCCTTGAGAACCTTAAGACGCACACGTTTAAAGTATCTCGGAGCCCCAAACTTATATAGAAACCCTCCTCCTCCAATCCCCCCTCAACCATGGCCATCTCACCCAAAAGTCTACCCCACGACGTCTCATCTGGACTTGAGAGCAACATCCTAATACCCTTAAATTGAAAGGCAATTAAATACCATCTAATGTCCGGGAGTGCCAGCCCTCCTTTATTTAACCTCCTCCTCAGCTTTTTCCAGGACATCCTGGCGCCTTTATCACCCCAAATGAAACTCCCTATTTTACCCTGGATCTTGCTGATGCTCTTGCTAGGGAAAGCCAGAGGAACTGCATTAAACAGGTAGGTCACTTTGGGAAGAACGACCATCTTCACCAGGTTGACCCTGCCATAAATTGTCAAGGGGAGGTTCCTCCATCTGGCAAACAGATAATCAATCTCCTTGATGATTTTTTCCAAGTTGATCATAGGGATTTTATCTAGGTCTTTTACTATTTTGATACCCAAGTACTTAAATTCATTACTGATAGGGCCTCCCCAATGATTAATATTCCAACACATTACCTCCGTTTTGGAGGAATTAGCTAGATAACCAGAAATTGAACCAAATTCCTCCAAAAGGTCTTCAAGCCGTGGAATAGATGCCTCTAGGTCGCTAGTATAGATGATAATATCGTCAGCATATAACGCTACCTTACAACGGTAGGTTTGCGATCTAAAAGGATGAATTAAGTCATCTAATCTAATGGCTTGCGCCAACGGCTCTATATAGATGTTAAATAACAAGGGGGATAAAGGACATCCTTGCCTGGTCCCCCTCTGGATGTCAAAACTTTGGGTCAACATGCCATTCAGCAAAATCTTTGCTGAGGCCCCCTGGTAACATTTCTTTAGGGTTTGGACAAAAATAGGGCCGAAGCCCATTCCCTCTAGTACCTCCCAGAGGTATCTCCAACACACTCTGTCAAAAGCCTTGGCCGCGTCCAAGGCCACCACTGCCAAGGGATCTGATCTCACCACAGCCAAATCGATATTCCCGATCAACAATTGTGTTTGTTCCTGGATAAACCTCCCCGCTATAAAACCCTTCTGATCGATATTAACCAGACTAGGGACCAGTTTAGCCAATCTCCCCGCCAGAATGCCCATAAAGATCTTATAATCGGCGTTCAGCAGGGAGATCGGACGATATGAATCGGCTTTTAATGGGTCCTTCCCCGGCTTTAAAATCAGGACGATGGTAGCTTCCTTCCAAGATCTAGGGATCTCGCCCACTGATCTATATATTAAATTAAATAGAGTTTCCAACACCGGGGCCAATTCATCCAACAGAAGTTTGTAAATTTCATTCGGAAGAGCATCCAACCCAGAGGCTTTATTTTTTTGGACTTTTTAATTTGGTTCCTGATCTCTTCTACAGTGATTGGAGCTTCCAGAAGGGCACGGCTAGCATCTGTTAAAATTGGCAAAGATTTGCCCGCTAGCCAAGATTGTATTTTATCTTTAGGGGGACCAAGTTCTCCTTATACAGGTCTGAGAAAAGGGCAAGAAGACACGTTTGCATTTCCTCTACCTTGCTAGACCTATCTCCGTTGTTGTTAATTATCAATTCATTAATATTATTTCTTGATCTATCCACTCTGGCTTTCCATGCTAGCAGAGCACCAGCTTTTTCCCCGTATTCAAAGTTTTGCATATTTTTAACAAGCCATTGTGCCCTACACTTCTGGTCCAGCAGGCTCCTGAACTCCTGCCTAGCCCCCTCCAAATCCTTCTGAATTTGTATCGATCTATCCGTAGCCTCCTGAGTAAGGCCATTTCTTTCGGCTTCTAAATCCAAGATCTTTTTCTCTATGGCATATATCTCCTGGGCTTGAACTCGATTTTTAGAGCAAATTAAACCATGCAACCTGCCTCTCAGGCCGGCTTTGTACGCATCCCATACGTACTCCAGGGTCGTAGAGCCAATATTCAAAATAAAAAATTCTACCGAAAATGCTTTAATAGACTGAATAATTCCAGAATCTAACAGCATTGCTCTGTTCAGCGTCCATCTAGTTTGTAGAATACTACCTAGCCTAGAGTATGAGAATAAAACTGGAGCATGATCAGAGAGATGGGTAGGTAGTACAGAAATCCCAAACAGGTTATCCAATACATCCCTACTAACTAGGATGTAATCTATTCTCGAAGCGTGGTGATATTTTTTATTAAAAAATGTGAACCCCTGGAGATCTCCTTTCTTAGCCCTCCAGGCATCAACCAGATCCATATTATACAACATGTTTTTCATGGCCCGACGGGTTCTCGGAGCTCCTATTATACGGCTCAAATTCGACCTGTCCTTAACTGGGTCGAGGAGAACATTAAAGTCACCTCCTATCAGCAAGGGGGGTCGCCGAAATCAACTTAGCTTGTAATTTGCAAATGTATGACGGGTCATCCACATTAGGACCATAATAAGAAGAACAAGCCAGCTCTAACCCCCAAACTCCATCTGGGCCACTATCCATCGCCCCGTTTGATCAGTCTGGACAGATTTAATTACACAAGGAGTCCCTCTCTTCACCACTATTGCGACACCTCTGCTATTAAATGTTTGCTGTGAAGAGCAAAAACAATCTATCCAAGGAATTTTAGAAAAAATTGAACGAAATTCTGCAGGTGTCAAGTGTGTCTCTTGTAGAAGAAAGACCTGGGCTGGACTTAGTTCTAAGTATTTAAGAATCAACCTTTGCCTACGTGGGCACCTTAACCCATTCACATTCCAGGAGATAAAGCAGACTTTTCTATCTTTATTAGGATTGCCTACCATCAACTAATGAACCCCCTCTCCCCCACTATGCGGCATTTCTCAATATACATAAGAGATGAGGAATATTTTTTTATTTTTTCCCAACTGCTCCCCACCCTGTGAACCCCACCGCCTCCCCACCCTCCCCCTGTGACCCCCTTCACCCTGAGGAACCCTCCCTTCCAGTAGGCTAAGCCTATTCGGTCTCCGCTCCCTCGGGTAACACTTAAAAAAACAAAAAACACTCAAACAAAAAAACTAGGGACCAAAAGCTAAGAGCACTCTTAACCACTATTTCCCTCCTGTATTACCTTCCCTATCCTTTTTGATGTTAACAATTAGGGCATCCACCTCTTCTGTTGTTCGAATCATATGCATGTGGTTGTTCCACATCACACGTAGTGTGGCTGGGAACCTCAATTGAGCCTTTGCCCCCAAGCTATTTAATTCAGCTAACCTCCTTCCCATTTCCCATTGTCTCGTTGCAGTTATGTGGGAGATGTCAGATCTAATAGAAAAGGAAAAGGGGCTTAAGTCTGAAAGTGTAGATGGAATCAACCCTTCCTTAAGCACAGCCGTTAAAATCAGCTCCTTAACAGAATAGGACAAAAAGTTCACCAAAATTTTTCGAGGCTTCTGTCTCCCTGGATTTCTCTTAAAGGGGTCCCGGTGCACTCTTTGAATCTCGTGAGCTAGATCGATACCGGGGGAATTTCTAAGCACTGAACCTTTTAATAGGGAAATTACAAACCCCCTTATATCGGTCCCCTCAAGATCTTCCGGAATGTTTAGGAGCTTTAGATTGTTTTTCCTAGAGTGATTCTCCAACCGCTCGAGGTCCTCTTTTAATTCCTTATTTTGAGCTGATACCTTCGCCAGATCTACAGAAGTCGTTTGAATAGCGTCTTTTAGCTTGGGAATCTCGGCCTCAATTGCGTCGGTCCTCAACATAACTTCCTCCAGCTTCTGGGCCAACACCTCGCACGATGATTTAATAGCGGCCTGGTTCGCTTCAGACACAGCAAACCTACTAGCCATCACAGCTTGATTGGTCTCTGATGTTATAAACCTACTGGTCATCTCTTCTTTCATGGTCATTAGTATTTCAACTAATGAGTGTGTAGTAGAGACCTGGACAGTGCCTTCCTCCATGGTAAGGGTGCTGATGTTTTTGCTGACCCTCTGCTGAACATCCTGCTCCTGCTCCAGCGCCTGCTCGTCCCCCACCTCCAGCCCCTCTTGTGTACCCAGAATGGAATATCTATTTGAAAGGCTCACTGTTGGATGTATATCAGTCTCAATTCCAGAAGGCATAGGAAGGAATATAGGATCAATAGCCACCCCTACAGAAGTAGGCACCTGATCTTCAGATCCCTTAAGCTGAGCCAACGGTTCCATTGCTTCCTCCCTTCCTGAACTGCCTCTAGGGGAGACATCTTCACAGGCTCTCAAGGTTTTAACCGTTAACTCACCTACACTGCCCAGACTGCCCACACCACAACCCCGGGGTCTCGGGGCCGGGCCTCCCCCGCTGGACCACCCCGAGTAGTGGACCCAGAAACCTCGCCACCAGGTAATTTGGTGATAACAGGGGTATGGGATGAAGAGGTAGACAGGGACATAACTTGATAGTAGGTTTTTAAAGATGGAGTTATTTTCGTTTTTAATGGAGATGTTTTCTTGTTCCTACTGCCTCCTTTGCCCCTGTTAACCCCCTTCCCCTTGACAACAAGTCCACTGTTAACTATGGCTCCCCCTGCCTGCATTGTTTTTGCGATATTCTAACTTCGGAAATGGGGGGAAACCCGAGGAGGCAAAATGGGCTGGGTAATGGTCGTATTTGAAGACAAGTGAGCGACTCTAGCTCGCAGAGTGTATCTACTTATTTTTGGTGGAGATATGCCTGCTTTGGTTAAATCACTTGTCTCCATGCGGTTAAGGAGCACCCCTCCCTTCTCTTCAGAAGACCAAGAAATCACAAAAGCTCTCACTTGGCAAAACGAGGAGTTGTCAGCAATACACTCCCTCCCAGGACAAAATTGTAAAGCCTCCTTACCTTCAGGAAAGTAATAAAAGCGTTTTAAGCCACTAGTGCTGAAGCAAAAAAACTCTCCCCACTCTCCCCATTGCTCTGCCCCACAAAATTCACTCGCCGCAAGATCCAACCGCACTCTGAAACAGGTGCTGACTCTTCCCCCAGTGAACCGAGGCAACAGGATAGCAGCGTCTCGGCGTCTCCTCTCCTGCGCGGCCTCACCCCACCTCCAACGTCGCTCTGCAGTCTCCACCCTGCCTCGGTGAAAGTCCGCGACCGCCAAACCACCGCTACTGCCGTTGAGACCAGGAGAAGAAGAGAATAACAGCCGCATATCATTCAGTAGGTGGAGGCAGGTAAGGGAGGGATTTTAAAAAAAAGATTAGTGCTCCAGCATTAGTCCCGATAAGGAAACCCAAGGGAGCGTGACCGCGGCCGTTAGCTAGCGGCCGCCATGTTCCTGAGAATTATGTGGTGTTGAGTGGTATGTGGATTGTAATTATGTTGCTTGATGTGGTTGTATGGATTGGCATTGTATTGAGTGGTGTTGAGTGACTACATGTCTTAGAAAGTGGAGAAAATTCCTGGCTTGGATGAGCCCACACATTGAGTTGGGAAACAGGCTTGGTTTAGTTGAGTCTCTGTTGCGCTGTAAAGCACAAACATGGGCCAGCGAAGGCATGGAATGCAAGAAGGGAGGAGGCATGCTTCTAAAGTGCATGTTATGTTTCTGCCTCCAAGCTGTTGGCTGGTCTCAGGAGGAGGACACTCCGAACAATATATCATTGGGGACCACGTAATCACTCACACCATCGACACCCCAAAAATAAGAATATTTTAGAAGGGGACACCGAGCTACCAAAGGAAGAAAAGAGATCACTGTAACAAAAGTGAAACTAAAGAACAAAATCTGTCTAAATCTGGTGCCCTGGGATCTCCTGCAGGTCATGCTGCTTCCTGTCTGGTGCAACATGCAGCCATCTTGAAAACTGCACTTATTCTATCTCTCTTCCTGGTCATATTCCGTCTTGAAAACGACGCCGCCACCGGCACAAGACTGAACATAACTCAGGAAGTGCTGGCCATTTTCTTGTAACCAGACCCGAGTCCCCTGTTATACACAGAACAAAACTTAAGTTAGGGGGAGGAACAGTTCGCTAAGGTTCACAAAGATACATTTTCTTAAATCTTAACATCAGCAGAGACCACACATAGAAGAATTCTGCAAAACTTTTGAGGGGCAAGCGAGATCTTACATGACAACAGAAAATATCTCAAATGTACATCCTGTCTGAAATGTACACCCTAGAAGCAATCATTTGAAAACAAATACCTAGACACAACATTTTGAAGGCAGTAAGGATTGATAAGCCGATGCACTCTGCTCTTTTTTCCATCAATGTCGTAGGCCGACTTGGCAGTCTAATGTAGTGCTGCGGTTGCCCAACTTTTAGATGTGGTTGGCTTTGTTTGCCTGTAGATGGGTATGGAGGTGTGTGCACTTGACAAACGTTTCCTATTCTCACGGAATTCTCCTTCAGTGTAAGATAAAAAAAAAAGTCTTTAGAAGTACCCCTCTCGCACAAGGACACCAACGGCCTACAGTACAAATCTACCCTGCAGCCAACACCGCTCAATACTACCCATATAATCCCAGAGTCCCAAACGTGACTCATTTGCATACAAAATGAAACACCACCAAATCTTGATTTGTACTGCAATGAAGATGCCAGAGTGACCTCTGAAAATTACAAAAACAAGGCCATCACATACATATATGTGCCACATTCGGTCCTGGAGAGCAGGGGATTCAATGGGATGCCCCTTACTCGACTTCCACTCGTTGCAAATGGGAGTCTTTTCAGAGTTTCTGGGTACTACTACTACTGGACAATAAATTCAAGGGTGCATGTTAAGACAATATCAGCTAAAAGAGTTTTCATTAAAAAAAAACTGGGCATGATTAACACAAACCTTTTCAGTGAGTAGTTGTGTCTCGGTCCGGTCTAAGATGTGAGTTACAGTCTGATTCACAAAGCTTTTCTGTGAGTAGTTGCATCTTACTCCATACCCTGGTCTGGCTTACTCGTGAATTTACAAGAGTAAGACGTAGTTATTCACAGAAAAACGTTTTGTGAATCACAGTTTTTATCTGGGTTTCAGCATGTCCTACCCCTAGAAAATCATAAATAAACCACATCTAAGCCCGGAGTAAGGCGCAACTACTCACAGAATATGTTTCATAAATTAGGTGCAAACATTCAGAAGTAATTTACACTGAAGACATGTTTAAGACGTTAAGACGCAACCACCCACAGAAAAAATATTTGTTGATTCCATCCACTCCATGTACAATGTCAACAATGTATGACGTGAATTAAAGCAATAATAGTGCTATGTCACTAACGGAGATAAAGCGGTCCTATTGGCTTTTGACACACGCCCCAAGTCATCAAGCAGATCTAAACTAGAGACGTTCCTCGCTGTAACCACACTTCCAACTGCCCCTCCCCCAAAGCACAGCTGCAAATTTGGCTCACATATTTAAAATACTAATTCATGGCTTTGGATGTCCTGCAAAAACACAATGGAGGCATTTTAATGCTTGCGTCTGGCAAAGCGATTTACTGCTGCAGAGGCCTCCGGGCCACGGACATTGGAAAAGTCCCTGGCAGCGTGCTACCTTCCCCCCTCTGAGGAGAGAGCTCCAGCCATGCACTTCTGAAGGCTGGCGTGCTGTGTGTTCACACCCTCTCTGAATCTACACACTCTTCACTGTTGACTAAATAAACAAGCCTTTGTGGCACTCGAGCTTTAGCTGTAAACATTGCAAGCTAAAGCGCGGGTGCCGCGATTGCTTAAAATGTAAAGAAATAGAAAAACATATTTTTTTCTATTTCTTTACTTTTTAAAGCAATCGCGGCACCCGCACTTTAGCTTGCGATGTTTACAGCTAAAGCGCGAGTGCTGCGATGGTAACAGTAAGCAAATAGAAAATACTTAATTGCTTGCTTTCCAAGCCAGCATGGGAGCTGCCTTCGGGAAGAATACAAAAGAATGCCAGCCACATTGAAGGAACTTGGAAGGTGAATGCTGCAATAAGATGTAAGCAGCTACGTATGCGCACACACAGTGCAACACAAGAGTGAAAACATAATAAAATAGTCCCCCCACGAGCAGATCAACAGAACAAAGCATAATGATATTGTACTAAGTCCCTGCTCCTTGGAGGAAAAAGGAGGGACAAAGAGGCAGGACTGGCCACTAGTAAGCAAGGATTTTTAAAGGACATTGAAACAAACAAATGAGAAGCAAGGAATGGCATCTGGCCCACAGAGATATATGTATACTGAAGTTTACAAGAGGTCGTACGCTTACGCTCGACCTAAAAATCGACATTTGGCATCTCATCACTCACCCCCACTCTTAGCATACCTTCCCCTTCCCTACTTGAAATGGCTCTCAACTCATCAGCAACTAATATAGTATTACATAGGTCAGGCTCTTCCTGCAGCAGAGACGTACAGTGTTTGTCGGTTTTCCAAAACCCTGTGATACAACACACAGCCATCAATCAAGCAATTGTTTAGAATAATTTTTTATTGTGCACCTTTATGAATGGAAATGGGTATGAAGGTAAGGTATGCCTTTCTGAAAATCTACCCATAAATCCGAGTTTACGAATAGGGATTATTTGTACCACTCCACATTTTGATTTGTCCAAAATGCCAGGTTATTCTGAATGCTTTTCAATTTTTTTAAATGTACATTTAGTGCACCCTGACTTACAATTAGAAGCCACAAATTAAGGGACATTCAATATATAATAAAAATTGGCCCACAATTCTACATTGCCCACACACCACCTAATAAAAATGGTACCCTCTTGTGTGATTGGGCTTATCACATGGTTCAAAGGATCAAAAATCCAACCACTTCAAAAAAGAGAGATAGCCAGATTGATGAAATAGGCTTTTGCGGTGGTGATTGACTACCGTATCTGGACCTGGAGTCTGCTTGCACTGAAATAACCCTAACTCCAAGCATTTCTAAAATCTAGAGATTCTAAGGAGTTCAAGGTACTGTGGATTTCATGAACCCTTCCACTTTTCTTTCCCATAATACCTTGCAAACATCAAACCATGTTCCAAAAATTGAATTTGCTCATTTATGTGATGAAAAAATACACACAGCTTCAATCGTCCTTTCCAAAAAGGACATTTTTTTAGGATATGTTTAACTGTTGTATTTGATATCGGGGTCTGCTAAGACTGCCCAGGAAAGCCTATCACCACCAGACTTTTTTGAAAACTATACATCAGAGGGAGTCAGCAGTGGTCGCTTGCGTGCATCTCACTACTTTTTCCTTTCCAAAATGGAATGCACACATCAAACTTTTGATGAAATCATAAAATATTTATTTTCCAAATATGCAACCATGATCTCGAGCAACATGCCCTTATCCATCAGGACTGCTCCAGCGCTGCTCCAATTTAGGTAGCAGTTAAAGACGTTCCTGTTTAAAGAACACTACATCACAATGTATTAACAGTCCGCAGACCAGCTACCTTTACTTTTACGTGTTGACTTTATGCTTGTGTTTGGACTTTTACGGAACTCTTCTGCCTTTTGGCTAGGTTTATGCTATAGAAATACAACATAAAGACATCCATACAGACATACGATTCCCTTACACATTGTGAGCAGAAGCTCCAGAATCCGTGGGGAATGAGTAAAGTCCCACCACCCAGCATTCCCAACTTCTCCTGATAAAAACAGTACTCCACTTGTGTGGGTGAGCCTATCTCTAGTGACAGAAAATGGCCCAGAAACACATCGCGGAAATGTCAAGGATTTTGCTTTGAACTTACATCCATACTTGGGATGTGGTTATCTGTGATATTTGAGACCAGCACTGGCTGGCACTAAGGGAAACCTAGCGATCCCAGACATTTCTGAAAACTAGACACCTGGGAGAACCTAGAGTAGTGTGGCTTGCATGGAGGACTCCACCTTTCCTTATCCAGTACTCCCAACCCATGTCAACCTTTAGGTGAAATTACAGAGCTTCCACATATCTCTGTGAAACAAAGTTCCAGAATCTGCAAAAAATTATACATGTCGCCCCACCCAGCATTGCAATCCTTCAGCTCATAAAGATTTTACTCCACTTGTGTGTGTGCGGAAGCCTATTACCCGGGGTTAGAAAAGGTCCAAATATGCACTGTGAAAACCTCATGAATTCTGCTTTGAATTTACATTGATTGATGGGATGTGGGCTTATGCGGTATTTGGGCCTTGGGTCGACTGGCCCCCAGGGAAACCGATCAACCATGGGCTTCTATGAAAAATAGACACCCAGACTAAATCAGGGGGTTCAGTTTGCATGGATTCAAGGCAGTCTTCATAACCAGGAAGCACTGCAAATATCATAAACATGCCTAAAAATGGTATTTAAATGGTAATTAAATCAAAGCAACAAAAAATATCGAGAAAGACAAACATTACATAGGATTAAGGAATAATGTAAATAAATAGTGTGAAGAGTAACAGATGAGAAACAAATAAAAAGGGAGGCACAAAGCATGAATCAAATTAATTCACAGCAAATAAAGAAAAAGGATGTTTACGGTAGTCTCCACATAAAAAAACAATAACCATGATTAAGTATATGAAGCAAAAAGGTATACTTAAAGCAGAAAAATATATGTTTGAAGATGGTGCAATATTGTCACCTACAGGCAAAACCAAAATTAACATCGAATGAAGGCGGTTTAATTCATCCGATGTTGTAACAGAACCAAATAAAAATTAATAAATGTAATCTCCAAAGATTAATCTCGAAGTGATAAAATTGTGAAGATATAAACACATGAAACTCCCAAAACACTCAATTTCTTCTCATTTTTCATGGAGGTTGGCAACAACTGCATTTGGGCCGAGGATCAATGGCAACTATGGAACCCGGGGGTTTTCTGAAAACTTGAGTCCTAGGGGAATCCGGAGGAGGCAGGGTGGCCTGCATGAGTCCGTGTATACGTTTTCGTACCTAGAATGTCAGGTAAGTATAATATTTTTGTTTAAATACGCAATTTCCTCCTCTTACTTTGTCAGAGTGCCCCCGCCCATTAAAGAGGCCTCTCCAGGTGATGATCAAGAGATGAAGGGTGTCATGACTGGTCTTGCTGAAGTGTAATGGTGGGACCGGAAGTTGATCATCACTCCTTTAGGCTCTTCTTCCAACAAAGTTGGCAGGTGACATGCCTCTCGTGATTTTTCTTTACCCAATCTTATTATCTTCTAGACACCACTCTAGGCTCATTAGTATTATTAGTTTAGTATAATGAAATAGACATATTTTCATTTGATCAGATGTTTATCCACCCCAGATACAGAGGGAGGTTTTATGTATCAGTCATTTTATTCTTTATCAGGTGCTTTCTTTCAGAAAACAATCTTGCACATGAACCAGAGAAAATCTTGAACGTGTTGGCTGTGATACTGCTGTTTTTATTATCCGTCGGCACTTACCATTGGCCTATGAGTTTTAGGCTTTGCTCTCATGTAGGATTTCTTCCATGTCCATCTCTTTCCAGCTGTGTTGGACTAACAATGTTTTTCTTCATTCTTAACAAACCGGAATAATTTACCACCATTAACTTTAATGTTCCACTACTATAAGACTTGTCCACCAGGACGTCATATTTACTTCAGCTATTCACAAAAAGGGTGGTTGACAGATGGTAGACTTTGTCTTTGAAGCTGTACCACAATTAGCCTCACACTGGTGACATATGGTCTACTTTCTTCCTTCCTGTACTTCCATACTTTAACATTTTTGCAGCATCTACCATGACCTCCCATCTTTAACGAAATTGTAAAGAATTGGTGCCTATGTGTGCTCCGCATTCCACAGATTTCAGGAAGCTAATGACATGCCATGTATGAAAAGATGTGTATTAAGGCTCAATGTGTGGAGGGGAAAGGCCAGTAACTGATGCAGCCTTATCCCCTAGTAGTACATGGAAGCAGAATGGTTGTGTGTAGAAGTATTGATACTTGTACTGACGTCTCATTAATATGTTGCTGCTGTTGGGAACCAATTGCAATGTTAAATTAGATCTCTCATACTTTCTATACTGCTTATAGGGGCATTTTGTCATCTGTATATTGCCTTGAGCAGTTTTATTGGAGCGCAGTGGGATCAGCAGTGCACATTGAATATGGAAAGTGTGATTTTTATTTGCTGTGATTTAGAGGGTGGGTGGGTGGAATGACTTTCTTTTTGGTTGACTGATGTGGGGAACCAAGGAGGGAGAAGTGCAAAACCTCAAGTCTTTCTTGCAGGTTTATTTTGCATGGTAATTTAGAGGATGCACCCTTAGCTTGCTAAATCATAATTCCTGTTCTTGTTCATTTATGCCAAATGCCTCGTATCCCGTTGACTTCTAACATCTTAGAACTGTGGTATACCAACTCTGACAACATACAGAGGCTAAAAACAGGCTAGAAGATACTCAGGTGGCCTTGGATGACCTTCGAATAGTGGCAGATGGAGGTGCTGTGACACCTTTGATACTTTTCAATCTATCAGCAGCATGTGATACCGTCGGCCATACTATCCTCCCAGACTGGCTCAAGATTGTGGGAGACTGGTAGCTGAGTGATCAAGTAGTATATATCTTTTCTATTTAGCTGCACCCAAATTTATCTCCGATACCCTACAACTCATTGCCTCAAATCTTTCATGTTGAGTTCCTCACTGTCTATGCATCTCTTCAATGTCTCTGTTGCAACACTTGCCAGATTTATCCACTCCTATGCCCTCATTTTTATGTATACTGGGACACCAAATTCATCATTTGCCTCAATATGTAGAATGGACGATGTTGGAGGTCGGGATAATTAATGTACCTGTGATTTCATGCTGAGATTGGGATCAAATTTGATGCAGTGATTCTTAGGTCTCAACAGGATCCTTAAGACTCGTTGCCAAGGCGCAGACATGAGACACGTGTGATAGTGAGGGATGGCTTATGAAGATAGAGCTTAATATGTAAAACAAGAAAGACATAAACAAAGAATGAGGGCAGAGGCCCACAGTTGTTCTTAGGAGTCCACTGCCAGCACTGTTGCATGGTGTGCTATTTGAATAGTAAGGTTGCCTAGTTTTGATTCAACCTCATGCTTCTTTCTTCCACGACCCTGCAATTCCTCTCTTTTTCTCACCTTTGGTGTTGTTTCATCCCTGCTTTCACCATTTGTCTCTTTTTTCCTATGTTATTTTTCCTCCTCCGTTCTCTCACTTGCTCAGGGTCATAATCAGATCACGAAAAATACGTCCTAGTTACCAAAAATGAATGTCGGTGCTCACCATCTTCAAACCACTGCCACAAATTAAGCACTGGATAATATATGAACTCCTCGCCTACTCTTGTTGAGTCTTGATAATCTACACTTTCAATCTGGCCCCAGTCTTAGAACACAAGCATAGGTAGCACAGTTACCACGGCTCGTCTTTGCAAAGATCTTCTACCGCTCGTATGCCTGACCACCAGAAAGGATGACTATCAGCCATTATTGGCTTAGAGAAGGATTACTTCAATGGTTTTATATAGGTTTGCCTACAACATCACTTAATAAAATGAAATTGGCCCAAAATACGATAACTGGAACCACACTGGGTTCCATGAAATGCTGTCATGCCGCTCTCCATCTACTGTCTGCCTTTCGAGGCCATTGATTAATATGAATCCCTTTGTGAAGTACACCATTGGGTGCATGACCAAGCACAGGACTTTGTTTTTATAAAGTACTTTATTGGCATTTGCGAAAGGCTTAACAGTGGAACAAAAACTGCCAGAAAGAGTACTGTGATCATCACTGACAAACACCAATAAAGAGCATAAGACAGTGAGGCACAGTCCGCGTGAAGCAGTTAACAAACGACAGCATTATCACACACCACAAGGACACCAAGAGGCAAGCGGTATATATAGATTCCAAGTAATTCGCCGATATCCACTGCATTGTTTCGTGTTTATGGGAACAATCTAGAGATTCATAAATTAGCACTATGAGGAACCTATATTTCATCCCTCCTCAGAATCCACTGAACCTAGCGTCGGAGGTGTGGCAAGACTGAACTTTGTCCCTCTTACCAACACAAGCCCAAGCCTGATGAAGGCTCAAGTATACTTGGGACCCTACAAATCATCAGTAATATTTAACTGGGCTATCTTGGAAGCAAGAACGAAGCTAGCCCACAGAAGCCTGGAGAGGACCCCGCCACTCCGGTCCAGAATGCCTGTATTTAAGAGCCCCTTACTGTATGGAAGAAGTCACACTCCACAACCTGACATTTTAGACACTGTGGGGAAGTTTCACATCGTATATACCATGATCTAGCTCTCTTAAAATATACTCCGCTCAATGAATTAACCTGCATTAATCGATAAATGATCAGCAATTTGTCAGTGTTCTGGGGAAAGAATGGCATGTGTTTGTGAACGTTATCCTGAGGAGTAGGTTTTTAGTTTTGGTTCTTTTCTTATGAGTGCCATGAAATCCAATGATGTCAATAAACGCTAGAAAAACGACGTTGACATAAAATATGTTTTTGCACATACCTCTCAGATGCCCTTCTTTTCGATAGAGAAACTGGATTTTCTGACTTTTTACTTTTATAATTGCCACATAACATACATTCTATTTTATTTTTATTTAGTTCATTTCATATTGTCTCTTTTTGAATCTCCCTCAGGTATACCCTCTGTGAGAAGTTGGCCTGGTATATGCTGTCCACTAATTAAAGTGGGCACCTTGTACCAGTCCAAACGACTCTTATGATGTCAAAGGTCAAAGATAACCTTTAGAAAGCTATCCTAATGGTAGCTGTGGAGAGCAGCCTTCAGGCTTAATCTTGAAGGAATGTAAAGCAGCTTGTTTTACCAGAACATCACCTCCTGAATGACCAAATGAAAGGAGAACCACACTGTAGTTATATAAAAATATGTATTTATTAATATAACACTCTCTACTATCCTCTACACGAGGACAGAACACAAAGCACACAATACGAGATCAATAGAACAGTTGTAAGTAGCACAATACACAGTGCACTCCAGGGGGAGACCAAACCATATACTAAAATAGTGGTATAACAGTCACGACTGAGATCAAGACAAGGTCTGGAGCACATAGAATCGCTGGGACCCCAAGGAACCAACCAATGTGAGTAGATAGGGACCCCACGGAGGCCGGGTGCAGTGTTGGAACACGACCGCGGGCTCCGTACAATTCTATGGGGAAGTCGCGGTTACACTTTTAATGTTTAAGGACCCTTCTAGGAGGACTTCGAGCAAACCTGTTGGAACTTAAGAGTTTGAAGAGCCACCCCACCCGTGGATACCGTAGTACCCGAGTTACCTATACCAGGGGAGCCGGGTGCATAGGTCTGAAGTGGCATCGGAAACTGCTGTCGTTCTCAATGGAGAGCTGCAAAGAAGTACTGCTGCCGTGCAGGTGAAAAGGGTTCGGTGGAATCCAAGCCTGGATTCGAGGAAGATGGAACCTGAAAGCAGAGGGGACAGAGTCTGGGTCACTTCAGAGTGACCAGGGGCTCGGTAGACGAATGTCCACCGATGTCGGGTGCTTCAGGTGCGAAGAAGGGATGCTTGACTCTGCAGCCACGAGGACCAGGAGATGTTGAGGATGACCAGGAGCCAGAGGTGAGCTGTCCCACGAAGGATGTTGAGTGCTGAGGGGTCGGTGTCCGGCTGGAGCACCAACAAGCCTTGGCAAAAGCAACCCACGCAGGAAGGTCAAGCAGGTTACGGTGTGGACCAGCAAGGTCTAGGGGACTCACCAAGCAATGGGGAGTCAGGGCACGTCTGGAGCAACCAGGAAAGCCCAACAGAAATCAAGATGACCCTCAGGAGGACCCACAGGCCGGATGACCAAGAGTCGCGAGGGGACATCAAGCAAGATTGCAAAGTACCAGCCCACGGAGCACTCGGTGTGAGGAGGCCGGAGATCTTTGGAGCAAATACTGCTCAGGGTCAGGACTACACGGAGTCCAATGCACAAGCTCGGGTATTGCCAACAAGCATATGCACTTGCAAATGGACGCGGTGCACAGGGGTTCAGGTCACACGGTCCCCACGAGGGATACTGGCCTCAATCTCGATGAGAGGGCAGCTCGACCTCAGGGACCTTCGGAAACCCACCTCCTGTGTTGCTGAAATCTTCGGAGTCCACAGGAGCTCAGGAGCAGCAGACGGGTCAGTTGCACTTAGGTGCCTTTGAAGCAGGGGAGTGACTCCTTCACTCCAAGGGAGATTCTTCAGTTGTGTTTGGGAGCACCACAGGTCCTGCACGGAGTCTGTATGGAGCATGGGCACAGACAAAGCTTTGGACGGAGAGGGAGACGAAGTCGGGCCCAGTCGAAGTCCAGAGTGTCCAGATGGTCGAAGATCAGTGGTTTCTTCTTGCAGAATCTTGTCCACGTAAAATCTAAAGTCATACAGCCAGGTAAGCCCTTTTGTACCCACAGGAGAGGGTTGGACAGATTCAGGGGACCCTCCTAGGGGAGGGTCAGGACAGAGGGGTGGTTACACCCATGTCCTTTGCCCAGTTTCGCGCCAGAGCAGGAGCCACTGGCTCCCAGAACTGGTTTGAACTGGACTATGCACAGGGACACCAAATGTGCCCCAGATGCAGACTTTCAGGCAATCTCAGAGTGCACCCACCCAGCCCCAATACACTAAACCTTGTCTGGGAGGTGGTCACACCTCCCTGTGACAGGATGCCTATTGTGCTGCCTTCCTCTGCTCGAGCTTGGCTCAGCAGCAGGAGGGCAGAAATGTGTCTCTGGTCGGCAGCATCCATTTTGTGCTGTCCGGGTCGAGAAGGCTGGCACAGGTTAGACCAGTGACCCCACGAAGCTCGCTTCTGAAGGGTGGAATCATACCTCCCACACCAGTTACTGGTGTGGAGGTATGATTCCAAGGTGTTTGATACCAAACACGATATGTTTCTATGCAGCCGTTTTCGAGATAGCATTTACCGCGAGGTTATAATGCACCTCTACCTATATGTCCGGCTGAGTCACAGACAACCCGGGAGAATGGTCTCCGAAGGCTGCAAAGGGGCTCTGCTCATGCAGGGGCACCCTCTCACTAAAAACCCAGCACCCTGCCTTCAGGATTGATAAGGCCTGCTATAGGGGTGACTTATAAGTTTTAAGTGTAGTGACCTATAGATATAGTGAACCTATATCTAAAGTAAGTGGTGCAAGCACCATCTTACACAGGCTGCTGTAGCAGACCTGGAGTTCCATTTTGCATGGCCTCTCATGGGTGGCATAATACATGCTTCAGCCCATGGGAGGCCTCTGGGGTACCTATGCCCTGGGTATATGGGTACCATATACTAGGGACTTATAAGGGTACCCCAGTATCCAATCTGGAGTGTACCAAAGTACATGTATGTCTATTTAAGGGAGAAAGCAGATAGATTGGGGTCCTGATTAGCAGGATCCCAGTCAGACTAGTCAAAAACAGTGAGACATCAAGCAAAAAGTGGGGGTAACCATAAGAAGCAGATCCTACTTTCCTACACAACCCCCCCCCCCCAACGAAAGGACATGAGACTAACCTTGACCAGTTGAGTCTTCATTTTCTAACTGGAAATATCTGGAGAGTCCATCTGCATTGGCATGGTTACTCCCAGGTCTATGTTCCACTGTATAGTCCATCCCCTGTAGGGAAGTGGACCACCTCAAAAGTTTGGGGTTTTCACCCTTCATCTGTTTTAGCCATAAGAGGGGCTTATGGTGTGTTTGAACAATGAAGTGAGTGCCAAACAAGTATGGCCTCAACTTCTTCAGAGCCCAAACCACAGCAAATGCTTCCCTCTCAATAGCTGACCAACGTTTCTCTCTGGGGGTAAGCCTTCTGCTTATAAAAGCTACTGGCTGATCCTGACCCTCTTCATTCAGTTGTGATAACACTGCCCCTACCCCCAACTCAGATGCATCAGTTTGAACAATGAATTGTTTGGAATAGTCAGGACTTTGCAGAATGGGAGCAGTGCACATGGCCTGCTTCAGGTCATCAAATGCCTTTTGACAGCTAACTGTCCACTGAACAACCTTAGGCATTTTCTTAGAGGTCAGAACATTTAAAGGGGTCACTATGGATCCATATCCTTTAACAAACCTCCTGTAGTACCCAGTCAGGCCCAAGAAAGCTCCGACCTGAGTCTGGGTAGTTGGAGCAACCCATTCCATGATGGTCTGGATTTTGCTCTGCAATGGTTGAACCTGACCTCCACCCACAAGGTGGCCCAGGTACACAACCTTACTCTGCCCTATCTGGCACTTAGTGGCCTTGATAGTGAGGCCTGCTTTTTGCAGGGCCTCCAGAACATTTCTCAGTTGGACCAGGTGATCATCCCAGGTGGAACTAAAGACAGCAATATCATCCAGATAAGTTGCACTATAGTCTTCCAGGCCTGTGAGAACTTTATTCACCAACCTTTGAAATGTGGCAGGTGCATTTTTCAAGCCAAAGGGCATTACCACAAATTGATAGTGCCCACTAGGGGTTGAAAATGCTGTTTTGGGTTTGGCATCCTCAGCTAGTCTGATTTGCCAATAGCCAGCTGTGAGGTCAAATGTACTCAAGAACTGGGCTGAGGCCAAGGTATCAATGAGTTAATCTGCCCTTGGAATAGGATGAGCATCAGTCCTAGTGACTGCATTGAGTCCCCTGTAGTCAACACAGAACCTCATCTCTCTCTTACCACCCTGGGTGTGAGGTTTTGGTACTAAGAGTACTGGACTAGCCCAAGGGCTATCTGAGGGCTCAATTACTCCCAATTCCAACATCTTCTGGACCTCAGTCCTGATGCAGTCCCTGACATGGTCAAGTTGCCTGTAAATCTTATTTTTAACAGGCAGACTGTCACCTGTGTCCACTTCATGGGTACACCAGGTACTCTGACTAGGAGTCAGTGAAAACATGTGCCTGTACTGATTGAGGACCTTCCTGCAATCAGTCTGTTGCTGTCCAGTGAGGCTGCCTGCCAAGGCTACACCATATACTGAACCATCATCAGGGTTCTGTGAGAGGAGGTCAGGGAGTGGGTCACTCTCTTCCTCCTGTCCCTCATCAGTAGCCATGAGCAAGCCCATGTCTGCCCTGTCAACATATGGCTTGAGCCTGTTCACATGGAGCACCCTGTGGGGGCTCCTGGGAGTTCCAAGGTATACCAGGTAGGTGGCCGCTCCCTTCTGCTCAATTATGGTATGGGGTCCACTCCACTTGTCCTGGAGAGCTGCTGGGGCCACAGGCTCCAACACCCATACCTTCTATCCTGGCTGGTACACAGTCAGAACAGCCTTTTGGTCATGCCAGGCCTTCTGTAATTCCTGGCTAGGCTCAAGGTTTTTGGATGCCTTCTTCGTGTACTCAGCCATCCTGGAGCGAAGACCAAGTACATAGTCCACTATGTCTTGTTTTGGTGGTTTGAGAGGTAACTCCCATCCCTCCTTAACTAAACACAAGGGACCCCTAACTGGATGTCCAAACAGAAGTTCAAAAGGGCTGTAGCCAACCCCTTCTGAGGATCCTCTCTGTAAGCAAAGAGAAGGCAGGGCAAAAGGACATCCCATTTTCGCCTAAGCTTTTCTGGGAGACCTTTGATCATGCCCTTCAGGGTTTTGTTGAACCTTTCAACCAACCCATTGCATTGTGGGTGATAGGGTGTGGTGAATTTGTAATTCACTCCACACTCCTTCCACATAGCAGTGATATAACTGGACATGAAGTTTGCACGTCTGTCAGTCAAAACCTCCTTAGGAAAACCCACTCTGGAAAAAATTCCCAGGAGGGCCCTGGCCACCACAGGAGCTGTTGTGGTTCTAAGGGGTATAGCTTCTGGATACCTAGTGGCATGGTCCACCACCACTAGAATAAATCTGTGCCCAGATGCAGTTGGAGGATCCATGGGACCAACAATGTCAATCCCAACCCTCTCAAAGGGAACCCCCACCACAACTAGTGGTATCAGGGGGGCCTTTATGGTACCACTGGCTTGACAGGTGGTACAGGAGCGACTAAACTCCTTTGTGTCCTCTGACATATGAGGCCAGTGAAAGTGAAGGACAAGCCTGTCCCAAGTCTTGCTTTGGCCTAGGTGTCTTGCTAAAGGGATATCATGTGCCAGTGTCAGTAGGAAACCCCTAAACTTCAGAGGTATGACCAACCTCCTGGTAGCACCAGGCTTGGGGTCTCTACCCTCTGAGTAAAGGAGTCCTTCATCCCAGTAGATCCTGTGGGACCCACTGGCACTCCCAGCAGCAGCTTGCTGTCTGAGGGGTTCAAGAGAGGGGCATGTGTGCTGCTCCTGACTCAGTGCTGCCCTGGAAGGGCCCCCTGTCCCCAAGAACTCAAACTGGTCAGGTTCAAGTTCCTCTGAGACAGTTCCTTCACAGGGACTGGGATCATCTTCCTCAGGAGACTGATCCTCACTCTGAGCCTGGGGGGAAGACACTGCCTTACCCCTACTGCTCCTTCTCTTGGAAGGCACCTGGTCCATTTTTCCAGGATCCAGGGCCTGTTCAGTGGAAGACATTGTTGCCTGTAACCTGGTCACAGCAAACACATCTGCAGAGATGCCCAACATTGCTGCATGTGTCCTGAGTTCCACTTCAGCCCAGGCTGAAGTTTCCAAATCATTGCCCAACAAGCATTCCACAGGGAGGTCTGAGCTAACCACAACCTTCTTAGGGCCAGTTACCCCTCCCCAGCTGAAATTAACAACTGCCAAGGAATGGTCTGTCCTGACATTGTTAGCATTGGTCACTTGGTACATCTCACCAAGTATGATCTGGTCAGGGCTCACAAGATCCTTAGTCACCATTGTGACACTGGCTCCTGTGTCCCTGTATGCCATGGCCTCCTCACCATTTGTTAAGGGCTGTTGTCTTTATTTGCCCAGGTTACTGGGACTAACAAATAGGGAGGCAATATGCATGCCTCCATCACAGACTAAAACAGCTTGAGCTGGAGTTCTGACTAGGCCAGAACCCATCTCAGAACCCAGGGTTAACCCTACTATACCCTTGTTCCCTATACCACCACTTGGAGCTGAACTAGGGGGAACAGTTAGCTTAGGGGCAGTGGTGGTTGTAGGAGGATCCTTGGCATTGGCACAATTGGCATCCCTAGGCCAATGTGTCTTTTCCTTACACAGGAAACACCAAGGCTTCTTTCTGCCTTTTCCCTTGTTGGATTGTGACCCACCCTCAGATGCAGGTTTTTGGGGCCCTGAAGAAGACTTCTGGTCGTTACCCTTCTCCCCACCCTTATCTGTAGGTTTAGCATCCTGCTTTTTCTGGTCACCACCTTGGTTCTGATTTTTCTGCTTCACCCTGGTTCTGACCCACCTATCTGCCTTCTTTCCCAATTCTTGGGGAGAAGTCAGATCAGAGTCAACCAGGTATTGATGCAACAACTGATTTTGGCAATTATTAAGGGTTTGCTCCCTCATAATCAAATTGTACAATCCCTTGAAATCATTCACTTTGCTGCCAAGTAACCAGCCTTCCAGAGCCTTAGTAGCACAATCTACAAAGTCTACCCAGTCCTGAGTCTGTGCCTTCTAGGTGTCTCTGAACTTAATCCTGTATTGTTCAGTGGTTAAGCCAAACCCATCAATGAGAGCACTCTTCAGGACTGAATAATTGTCAGCATCCTCTTCTCTAACAGTGAGGAGCTTATCTCTACCTTTGTCAGCAAAGGAGAGCCACAAGATAGCTGCCCACTGCTTTAGAGGGACCCTCTGTACCTTACAGGCCCTCTCCAAAGCAGTTATCCATTTGTGGATGTCATCCCCACCATGGTAGGGAGGGACTATCTTGCTCAGGTTCCAATGATCATAAGTATACTCCTTAACCCTAGGGACACTGTTGCTGCCACCATGGGACTCTAGTCCCAATCTCTTTTTAGCCTTCTGGAGCTCTAGGGATTCCCTATCCAGTGCCAATTGCTCTTGCCTGAGCTTGACTTTCTCAAGCTCTAGAAATTGGCACTCTCTGTTATAAGAACGGTCTCTCTTATGAGAAATGGAGGTCCCTATAGAAGTTCCTGAATGGTGAGATTCAGCAGAGGGAGATCTAGATCTCCTTGGTAAACTCTGCACTCTTCCTGGAGGAGTGAAGAGAGGGACACTAGGGCCTTCTCCCCCACCTCCTAGAAGATCTAAGTTGTCCAGGTGGGAATCATTTTGATCCTCCTGGTCAGGGTTTGATTCTAGGTCAAAGAAGGTTTCACTTCCTGGCCTGTCCTCATTCCCTGCCCCACCCACTCTTTCTACCTCATCTGACCCTGGGGTCTTACTAAGGTCATCCAAGAGTAATACCTCAATGAGACGTTGGGTGTTTGCATTTCTCCCTGTCTTCAGCTTCCTAGAAACACACATGGCCTTCAATTCCTGGAATGTAAGACTATTGTACCTAGAAGGCAGAGAGCCACTGGCTTCTCCTCTAGAAGACATACTAAGTGTGGTGTGGTGTATGCACCTACCTAACCTAGTGGAAACTAAACTCTCTTAGGTTGGAGAAAGGGTGTGCTAGACCCTTGACTTACCCAACCCCAAGTTCAGTAGAACTTACTTATTCTAATTTTGAAGTATTATATGTGCCTAATACTTTAATGGTTTTCAGTTAATCACTCAATGAGATTTATCTGGTAAAACAATAGCAAGCTTGAATCCCAACAGCTGCACACCAATGTGAGAAGTTGGCCTAGTATATGCTGTCCACTAAATAAAGTGGGCACCTTGTACCAGTCCAAATGACTCTTATGATGTCAAAGGTCAAAGATAACCTTTAGAAAGCTATTCTAGTGGTAGCTGTGGAGAGCAGCCTTCAGGCTTAATCTTGAAGGAATGTAAAGCAGCTTGTTTTACCAGAACATCACCTCCTGAATGACCAAATGAAAGGAGAACTACATAGTAGTTATATAAAAATATGTATTTATTAATATAACACTCTCTACTATCCTCTACACGAGGATAGAACACAAAGCACACAATACGAGATCAATAGAACAGTTGTAAGTAGCACAATACACAGTGGGCTCCAGGGGGACCAAACCATATACTAAAATAGTGGTATAACAGTCACGACTGAGATCAAGACAAGGTCTGGAGCACGTAGAATCGCTGGGACCCCAAGGAGCCACCCAAGGTGAGTAGATAGGGACCCCACGGAGGCCGGGTGCAGTGTTGGAACACAACCGTGGGCTCCGTACAATTCTATGGGGAAGTCGCGGTTACACTTTTAATGTTTAAGGACCCTTCTAGGAGGACTTCGAGCAAACCTGTTGGAACTTATGAGTTTGAAGAGCCACCCCACACATGGATACCATAGTACCCGAGTTACCTATCCCAGGGGAGCCTGGTGCATAGGTCTGAAGTGGCGTCGGAAACTGCAGTCGTTCTCAATAGAGAGTTGCAAAGAAGTACTGCTGCCGTGAAGGTGAAAAGGGTCCGGTGGAATCCAAGCCTGGATTCGAGGAAGATGGAACCTGAAAGCAGAGGGGACAGAGTCTGGGTCACTTCAGAGTGACCAGGGGCTCGGTAGACGAATGCCCACCGATGTCGGGTGCTTCAGGTGCAGAGAAGGGATGCTTGACTCTGCAGCCAAGAGGACCAGGAGATGTCGAGGATGACCAGGAGCCGGAGGTGAGCTGTCCCACGAAGGATGTCGAGTGCTGAGGGGTCGGTGTCTGGCTGGAGCACCAACAAGCCTTGGCAAAAGCAACCCCCGCAGGAAGGTCAAGCAGGTTACGGTGTGGACCAGCAACGTCCCGGGGACTCACCAAGCAACGGGGAGTCAGGGCACGTCTGGAGCAATCAGGAAAGCCCAACAGAAATCAAGATGACCCTCAGGAGGACCCACAGGTCGGATGACCAGGAGTCATGAGGGGACCTCGAGCAAGATTGCAAAGTACCAGCCCACGGAGCACTCGGTGCGAGGAGGCCGGAGATCTTTGGTGCAAATACTGCTCAGTGTCAGGACTACACGTAGTCAAATGCACAAGCTCGGTAATTGCCAACAAGCATATGCACTTGCAAATGGACGCGGTGTACAGGGGTTCAGGTCACACGGTCCCCATGAGGGATACTGGCCTCAATCTCGATGAGAGGGCAGCTCGACCTCAGGGACCTTCGGAAACCCACCTCCTGTGTTGCTGAAATCTTCGGAGTCCACAGGAGCTCAGGAGCAGCAGACCGGTCAGTTGAACTTAGGTGCCTTTGAAGCAGGGGAGTGACTCCTTCACTCCAAGGGAGATTCTTCAGTTGTGTTTGGGAGCACCACAGGTCCTGCATGGAGCCTGTATGGAGCACGGGCACAGACAAAGCTTTGGATGGAGAGGGAGACTAAGTCGGTCCCAGTCGAAGTCCAGCAAAGTCCAGAGTGTCCAGACGGTCGAAGATCAGTGGTTTCTTCTTGCAGAATCTTGTCCACGTAAAATCTAAAGTCTTACAGCCAGGTAAGCCCTTTTGTACCCACGGGAGAGGGTTGGACAGATTCAGGGGACCCTCCTAGGGGAGGGTCAGGACAGAGGGGTGGTTACACCCATGTCCTCTGTCCAGTTTCACGCCAGAGCAGGAGCCACTGGCTCCCAGAACTGGTTTGAACTGGACTATGCACAGGGACACCAAATGTGCCCCAGATGCAGACTTTCAGGCACTCTCAGAGTGCACCCACCCAGCCCCAATACACTAAACCCTGTCTGGGAGGTGGTCACACCTCCCTGTGACAGGATGCCTATTGTGCTGCCTTCCTCTGCTCGAGCTTGGCTCAGCAGCAGGAGGGCAGAAATGTGTCTCTGATCGGCAGCATCCATTTTGTGCTGTCGGGGTCGAGAAGGCTGGCACAGGTTAGACCAGTGACCCCACGAAGCTCGCTTCTGAAGGGTGGAATCATACCTCCCACACCAGTTACTGGTGTGGAGGTATGATTCCAAGGTGTTTGAAACCAAACACGACATGTTTCTATGCAGCCGTTTTCGAGATAGCATTTACCGCGAGGTTATAATGCACCTCTACCTATATGTCCGGCTGAGTCACAGACAACCCTGGGAGAATGGTCTCCGAAGGCTGAAAAGGGGCTCTGCTCATGCAGGGGCACCCTCTCACTAAAAACCCAGCACCCTGCCTTCAGGATTGATAAGGCCTGCTATAGGGGGGACTTATAAGTTTTTTTTAATAAAATATTTTATTGATCGTTTACAATCTGAAAAATTAGCAGTCAACATGACTTATGATTATAGTACACGGTAAAGGGGTAAACATCTCTCACTACATGGTGAAAAGTTAACATTTATCGTTGGTTCGTTAATAAAAACTTTTCGTCATTTGCAGCACATTACAGAGCATTACAGTGAGGTACACATAGTCTCGTTGCACACCCATTAATCACTGACAGAGATCGATTCGTCCCACGGGGGTTCGCATATATTGCCCCGAAATGCATTCCATTTACCCCACACCCTCGACCACTTCTTGGGGCACCCTCTATGCATGTAAACTGCTCTTTCTGCCACCATTGCGCTGTCCATATCACAGCTCCATTGTCGGTATGTGGGAATCAGCCCCGCACCCCAGTGCTGGGCTATGTTACGTTTCGCAATTATCATCCCCAGTGCAGCCCAGTCCTGTGTCCTCAAGTTCAGATCTGTAGGCTCCCAAATATTGAGGAGACATCTTTTTGGTTCTGGCGGGACAGTGGCTCCACCTACCCGTGAGATCGTGCTCATGACCGTCACCCAGTAGGGTGCGATCCGCGGACATTCCCATAAAATGTGATAAAACGTACCCGGCAAGCCACATTGTTGCAAGCATAGGGGTGTGGGTGTTCGGCCTAGTCGGTGCAGTGTGATACACGTGTAATATATGCGATGGAGGACTTTTAGTTGTACTAATTTGAGTTTGGAGGAGATCGCAACTTCTCGCGGAGACGCGAGTGCCTCCTGCCAGTCTGTTTCATCCAGCTCTCCAATGTCCGCTTGCCATCGTTCCCTTAGGGTCGCTGTGGGGTCTGGTTGATTGATTATTATTTTGCGATAGGTTTGGGAGATGGCCTTCTTGCACATGGAATCAGTAAGGAGTCTGTCCTGATCTGTATGTATCGGAATGTTTCAGTGGGCGCCAGGCCATTCGTGTCTCTTAATTGAGCAAAAGCAATGACTTCCCCCTTCTTCCACAGGTCTCCTATCTTGGAGATACCTATGAGGTCCCACTGTCTGAATCCCTTGGTGTTGCGCAGTTTGCCTAGTCGTCGGGTTTCCCAGAGTGGCGTAACCTGCGTTAGTATTCCTTCCCACCCCAGTGCTCGCTGCGCAATGTGTCAGGTCTTGTACTCCTCAGGATCCGGATGACGCTATAAGGGGTCCACCCCAAGATTTCCCCAATCTCTGAATAGATTTGTACAAAGCGTTAGGGCAATCAAGTGAGGGAAAGGGAAGGGTAGGGAACCGCAGGGAAGTGAACCTATAAGAAAAAACAACAGGTATTATTACACACACATGTATACATAACTACTCTGGTAAGGTCTCACTAAAACCATCACTACCTTAGACACAAGTGCATGGAGCATCAAGTCACCTCACCTTACAATCATCCAGTACCAGAATTACACGGGTATCCGAAAATAGGTAAGTCCGCTTTTCAAAACTAAGAAACAAACTTGAAGCTGAAACCCTTCAGCCCTTTGGAGTCTTATAAACTCCAGTGGAGAATTAGATAAGAGTTCATCGTGGGTAGAACAGACACAAGTATCCCCAATGTCGCGGTTCCCTAACACAAATGAATAAACAGCGGTTGCCTCACCGCAAATGGCAGCACCCAAAAGAAAGGTCACAGTAGGGGCAAAGGCCACTGTAAACAGTTAAGTGTTTTCTTGGCTTACACCATAGCTCCTAATCAAGTGTGACGCGCCTTCACCATCCGTTGTGAAGGATGTCTACAGTCAAAGCGCTTCTAACCCTAATCCGCGGTATTATAACCGCTGCTAGCTCACTTTGTTCTCAATGTGCGTTTCACCATCCGGTGTGACGCCGTCAGATCCACTGAAAACTCCTCCGAGTTTTTTGACACAGGACGCCAACACTCACCCAGTCCGGCGAGGGCGCCCTCAAAATCCCTAGTCCTCGGGAAAGATGCAGGATCCTAGCTCAGCCGAGCTAGCGCCATTCACTGCTTCCTGCTTCCAAGTCTCCCGCTCTGAATTGAAGTCTGAAGTCCAGAATTACGCACGCTTCCGTGTGCGTTCGACCACGTTTTAAGGACGCTGACTCCTCCCATCCCCCAGCCTCATGGGAAATGTAGTTTTACTCTCCTAGGCAGGCGCACTACGTCCGTAATTCCTGACAGCAGGCCCTCCTCACAAGCGCCTCCTTGATCCAGGCTTGTTCGGCCACCTGCGGTAGAAGGACCTCACCGCTACCGGGGCATGTACATTGGAACAGGGTTCCCACGAATCGTCCTCAGAGGAATACCCCCTCCAAGAGATCAAATACCATAGTACCCCCTTCGATACTTCGAGTCCAGCACCTTTCGCACCTCATACTCCGCACCGTCCTCACAAACCACCGGAGGGACTGCCATTCTCCGAGCCCCTGTGGCAGGTTTCAGGAGGCTACAATGGAACACGGGATGTATGCGAAGGCTGCCAGGCAGCCTTAGTCGGTAGGCCACAGGGTTCACTTGTCGCACCACGGTATATGGGCCGATGTATCTCGGATGGAATATGCTGCGAAGCTTGAACTTAATGTTTTTAGTGGAGAGCCAAACCCTATCTCCAATCTGATAACTCGGGCCTTCCGTTCTGTGTCGGTCTGCCCACTCCTTGTACACCCTTTTTGCCACCACCAAATGGCGCCTTGCTTTCTTCTGGACAGAGTGTAGCAATTTAATGTGTGCCTGCACAGATGGCTGATTCGCAATGTCATCCGGTATGTCAATGGGCAGGGTCTTTGCACAATATCCATAGTTCGCCTCGAAGGGAGTCATTCCTATAGAACAATGTACCGTATTATTGTATGACAACTCCGCCATCCATAACAAAGACACCCAGGAGTCCTGCGCTTCCATGGCATAACACCTCAGGTATTTCTTTAGTGTCTGATTTAGTCTCTCCGTCTGACCATCTGTTTGGGGATGGAAGCTAGTCGAGACAGCTGAGTCTATCTTTAGAGCCTTACACCACGTTCTCCAGAAACTTGCGATGAACTGAGGGCCCCTATCAGACACGATCACTTTGGGCAATCCATGTTGTCTGATGACATGATCCATCACTAGTTGTGCGGTCTGACTTGCCGTTGGTAAATTCTTGCACGGGATGAAATGTCCTAGTTTTGTTAGGCTATCCACTACCACCAGAATGGCCGAACATCCCTGATCCATAGGCAAACCGGTGATGAAATCAAGACTGATATTCGTCCAAGGCTGCATAGGAGTGGGCAACGGCATGAGTTTTCCTTTTTTCTTGGTGTTCTCACCTTTTCCTCTTGCACACTCCTCACATTGTTGTACCCATGCGCGAACATCCTTGACCAGTGTAATCCACCAGAAATGCCTTTGTACCAACTGAGTAGTTTTTAGGATTCCTGGGTGTCCTGCCAATGGGGATACATGACACCACTCAAACGCCTTCTTCTGTACTACCTTTGACCGGAGGTACAACCGACCGTTCCAAAAAGGTAGACCTTGTTTAAGGCTATGCATCGCATTCTCTTTTTCCCATCTCTCCCACCATTCTTTGGTTTTGTTCCCTTTTACCTCATCCAGGAATTTATCCACCTTCAGAACACAGATAACCCTAGCGGGGTTGATGATTGCCTTGGGTTCGATGTTGAAAGACCCCTCTACGGAGTCCTGTCGTGATAAAGAGTCTGCCTTACGGTTGTCTGTCCCGGGTCTGAAGGTGATAATAAAATCGTATTCCGCAAAGAACAAAGTCCATCTCATTTGTCTCTGAGTGAGTGTTCTGGCGGTTTTCATGTATTGTAGGTTACGGTGATCCGAATATACTGTGACTGGATGACGTGCCCCCACAAATAATGTCGCCATTCCTGAAAGGCCTTCTTTATGGACAGTAGTTCCTTTTCAGCTATGGTGTAGTTCTTTTCAGCCGCTGTGAGCTTTTTGGAAAGATATGCTACTGGATGTAGCTGGCCAGTGTCTTTATCCCTTTGTGACAAAATGGCGCCTACAGCCTCGTCCGAGGCGTCTGCTTCCACAATGAAAGGGACCCCTAATTGAGGATGCCTCAACACAGGAGCGCTGGTAAATGCCTGTTTCAAGTACTCAAATGCTGTTGAGGCTTCTTCATTCCATACAAAAGGGACCCCCTTACGAAGCAATCTGGTAAGAGGAGCCGCTACTTGTGAAAAATGAATGATGAACCTGCGGTAGTAATTCGCAAAACCCAGGAAGCACTGTATGTCCCTCAGACACCTTGGGGTGGGCCATTCCTGTACTGCCTGCACCTTGCGCTCTGCCATGCTCAATCCTTCGGGACACAGGATAACACCCAGGAACTCAACTTCACGCACCCCAAACTCACACTTGCTCAATTTGCAATACAAGCGGAATTCGCGTAGTTTTTTCAGTATCAATACCACATGTCTTTTATGCATCTCAGTGGACCCAGAGTAGATGAGGATATCATCAATATATACAACCACAAAACGGTCCACGTACTCCCTCAAAACATCGTTCAGAAAATACTGAAATGCCGCCGGGGCGTTGCACAACCCGAACGGCATTACAGTGTATTCAAACAGACCGAAACGCGTCTTGAAAGCTGTTTTCCACTCATCACCCTCTCTAACGCGGACCAAATGATATGCCCCTCTTAAATCTAACCGCGTGTAAATAGTAGCTTCGCGCACTTGATCCAGCAGAACAGGGATAAGAGGCAAAGGGTACCTATTCCGGATGGTGTTTTTATTTAACATTCTATAATCACAGCAGGCCCTCAACTCGCCACTGGCTTTGGCTATGAAGAACAGAGGTGAGGCTGCTGGAGACCGAGAAGGCCTGATGAATCCTATCTCCAAGAAATGATCCAGGTATTCCCTAAGATGACGTGTTTCGGGCTCAGATAATGCATACACCCTACAAGCCGGGATGTGCGCCCCTCAATCAGATCTATACGACAATCATAGGGTCTATGGGGCGGTAGCCTTTCTGCCTTCGTCTTACTAAACACATCCTCAAACTGTACATACTCGGGAGGTAAGACCACTTCCTTCTCTACCGCAGTAGCCACACAAAAAGGGTGCGTCAGGGCGATAGCTTGTGACGTTAGACCCTGTACACAGTGAGTCGCACATTCCTTGGACAAGAACTGTACTGTCTTGTCCTTCCAGTTTATGGTTGGGTTATGATGACAAAACCACGGCATACCCAGAATCACTTCATATTGCGGAGCATCGATGATGTTTAGGGATATCGCCTCCAAATGTTGTCTCCTCCCATCATCTATAGAAAGCATGAGGATTTCGGTCTTTTCCTTCAACAGCCCTGATTTTAACGGCTTCCCATCCACAGCCAAAACCTCCTCTGGGATCTCACGAGGAACACTACCCACAGCCAAATGCTTCACCAACCCGCTGTCAATAAAATTCCCCGTGGCTCCTGAATCCAACATGGCTAAAACCTGGTGAATCTGTTGCTGGTACTCCAGGCCCACGGCCAAAACTATGTGTGACTCTGTATCCTTCACCGGTTCTATCGATAACGATGGAATCTTCCATTCCTTATCCCCTGACTGCAGGCTCCTGAATGGCGAACTCTCCCCACACTCCGTGCCAACTACCGACACTGTTGCTTTCTTAGGCTTGTATGGATAGCTCTGAGTCTTTGGCTTTGAGGGACATTCACGTACGTAATGCCCTTTCCTACCGCAGTACATGCATAACCCCTGTGTGCGACGGCTCTCCCTCTCAGTTCTTGAGAGAGGGGCCCTGATAGCTCCTATCTCCATTGGCTCACTAGGGGATTCGTTGCTATGTGTTTCCTTCCTGGGGTTTTTATCTGGTCTATAGGAGGACCTGTCTCCTCTATGCCTTTCGCCTCTCTCTGACATCCGCCCATCGAGCCTCAAAGACAAACTAATCAGATCAGCACAGGTCACTGGTTGCGGGTCTATTTGTGCTATCACGTCTTTCAGATCATCGCGTAAGCCTTGATAGAACAGAGACATTCTCTTCTCTTCTGGCCATGCGGCTTCAGCCACCAACCTGTTAAAAGATGTAAGGTATGTTACTAGATCATGTCTCCCTTGTCTCAACTCCAACAATTCTCGGTCTGCGCTGAATGTAGTGGTTCTTCTATCAAACACTTTTTCAAACGCCGCCCTGAAAGCCTCCCAATCAGACAATACTGGGTCGTTGTTCCTAACCAGTGGAACAGCCCAGTTAGCCGCATCGCCTATCAAATAAGAAATCGCGAATGCCACTCTGGAATGATTGTTGGGGAACGATGAAGGCTTACAAGAGAAATGGAGCATTATTTGCGTCAAAAACACTTGTATTTTCAAAGGATTTCCATCATACCTTTCAGGGCTGGCTAGAGGAATCGGGGGGAACTGTCACCTGTATCTGGGGAGTACTAGTGACAGAAACGTCAAAAGGGTTCCTGGTTAACTTGTCCACTCTATCCCGTAGCGCCGCTGTTTCCAGCCTAGAAGCCGCTAATTCCTGTTGTACTAAAGTCAATGCCCTAACCACATCGTCCATAGACGCCATTTATAGGTTCGCCCGGACCGGGAGGAGTAACCTATCTTGGGTGCGTAATTCTGTCAGGTCTTGTACTCCTCAGGATCCGGATGACGCTATAAGGGGTCCACCCCAAGATTTCCCCAATCTCTGAATAGATTTGTACAGAGCGTTAGGGCAATCAAGTGAGGGAAAGGAAGGGTAGGGAACCGCAGGGAAGTGAACCTATAAGAAAAAACAACAGGTATTATTACACACACATGTATACATAACTACTCTGGTAAGGTCTCACTAAAACCATCACTACCTTAGACACAAGTGCATGGAACATCAAGTCACCTCACCTTACAATCATCCAGTACCAGAATTACACGGGTATCCGAAAATAGGTAAGTCCGCTTTTCAAAACTAAGAAACAAACTTGAAGCTGAAACCCTTCAGCCCTTTGGAGTCTTATAAACTCCAGTGGAGAATTAGATAAGAGTTCATCGTGGGTAGAACAGACACAAGTATCCCCAATGTCGCGGTTCCCTAACACAAATGAATAAACAGCGGTTGCCTCACCGCAAATGGCAGCACCCAAAAGAAAGGTCACAGTAGGGGCAAAGGCCACTGTAAACAGTTAAGTGTTTTCTTGGCTTACACCATAGCTCCTAATCAAGTGTGACGCGCCTTCACCGTCCGTTGTGAAGGCCGTCTACAGTCAAAGCGCTTCTAACCCTAATCCGCGGTATTATAACCGCTGCTAGCTCACTTTGTTCTCAATGTGCGTTTCACCATCCGGTGTGACGCCGTCAGATCCACTGAAAACTCCTCCGAGTTTTTTGACACAGGACGCCAACACTCACCCAGTCCGGCGAGGGCGCCCTCAAAATCCCTAGTCCTCGGGAAAGATGCAGGATCCTAGCTCAGCCGAGCTAGCGCCATTCACTGCTTCCTGCTTCCAAGTCTCCCGCTCTGAATTGAAGTCTGAAGTCCAGAATTACGCACGCTTCCGTGTGCGTTCGACCACGTTTTAAGGACGCTGACTCCTCCCATCCCCCAGCCTCATGGGAAATGTAGTTTTACTCTCCTAGGCAGGCGCACTACGTCCGTAATTCCTGACACAATGTGCCATATCTGAACAGTGTGTGCTGTCGGACCCGTGAGGGTATTCTTCCTTGAATCATTGTACAGGGCACCCATAACGCGCTCAGCCGGAAGGACATATCTGTCCATGCGGAAAGCTTGCTCCTCCTGTGAGGTATGTAGCCATTGGTTTATGACCATAAGTTGCGAGGCCCAGTAGTATAATTTTATATTAGGCAAAGCGATCCCTCCATCGTACCAACCCCGAACCAGTTTGTGCATTGCTATACGCGCGGGCTTCCCATCCCATAGGAGATTGGTGACTTCAGAGTCAATCGCTTTGAAGTATGTGGGGGGAACCGGGAATGGAGTGTTTTGCAGGGCATATAAGAATCTGGGTAGTGCCATCATTTTAAAGAGGGCTGCTCTTCCCAGTAATGTTAGCGGTAATGATCTCCAATGTTGTACATCGTGACGAAATCTTTTTAGTGGTTCCATGAGGTTTTCCTCAATGAAATGTGCGGGCTGGGGCGTGATGTACAACCCGAGGTATCGAAATCCCCTGGTCGCAATTTGCAGTTCACAGCCCGGCGGGAGTCTCGGAGGGGGGTCATGCAATACATATAGGAGTGATTTCGCCCAGTTTATAGTGTATCCGGAAACCTTCCCGTATGCAGCGCAAATGTCTAATAGGCGAACTATGGAGCGCGCCGGGGATGCCATATACAGCAGCACATCATCCGCATATAGCGAAATACGGTCTTCCCACCCCACTGCCCATTTCAGCCCACGGATGACCGGGTCTTGCCGTATCCATGCCGCAAGCGGCTCCAATATTAATGCAAAGAGGAGCGGTGACAGGGGGCATCCCTGCCGCGTACCTCTTCCCAGTGAGAAGTCCCTCGAGATGCGCCCGTTCACCACCACCTGTGCCAGGGGTTTGGCGTAAATAGTTGGATCCATGCACAGAATTTGGGGCCAAAACCCATACGCTGAAGGACCGTGAATAGAAATGGCCATTCGACAAGGTCGAACGCCATCCGAGCGTCTAAGGAGAGGATAACGGCATCTTCTTGTATGGGAGGTATGCGCGCCAAGACGCCGCACAAGCGCCTCAGGTTGAGCGCCGTGTTACGGCCCGGCATGAATCCAGATTGGTCCGGATGTATCAGTGTGGTAAGGTGTGGTTGCAGACGGATTGCCAATGCTTTCGCCAATATTTTAGCTTCTGCATTTATTAATGAAATCGGCCGATATGACGTGCATTCCTGTGGTGGTTTACCTGGTTTGTGTATTGCAACTATCGTTGCTAGGCGCTGATCTCTCGGCAATTCCCCTTTGTCCAAGCTATCATTGTACATATTAAGCAAATGGGGTAGGAGGGGTGTGGCCGCCTTTTTGTAGAATTCTACAGGTAAGCCATTGGGCCCCATAGCCTTCCCTGTTTGTAGTGCACCTAGCACAAGCGCCAACTCGTCGGACGTCAGATCAGCCTCCAATTCTTGTGCTGCAGTGCGTGATAGTGTGGGTAGCCGGATATCGTGGAGAAAGGCCAGGTTGTCTTCAATGGTACATGTGGCTGTGGGTGTATATATTTTCTCATAGTGGGCCGCTAGTGTGTCCGCTATCTGTTGTGGGTCTGTAGTGATAATTCCATCGTCCAATTGTAATTGTGTAACCCATCGACTGGCTTTCTCCCGTCTCTCTAACCAAGCGAGAAGCTTGCCCGTCTTGTCCCCTACTTCATATATTGTGTGCTGCGCTGCGGTGTTCCTAGCTTTGGCCGCCTCCCATGCATACGCCCTGTACTCCTGGTGTGCTAGATTCAAATCATGTGCCGTGTTGTCACTGGTGTTTGTGGCATGTTCGCTCTCGGCCCGGGACACTCCCTGCTCCAGGGTGTCCAAGTGATGCCGCTGCTCCTGCTTATGTCTGACAATTAACGAAATTGCGTGGCCTCGTATCACTGTTTTGTATGCCTCCCATAGGGTGGTCGGGGATGTAACTGAGTATTCATTCTCTACAAAGTATTGCCCCGTGGCCTTGAGGAGGCCCTTACTTATCGCGGGGATTTTAAGGTATCCGGGGTAGAGTGGAAAGACTCGTCTCCGACCCGGGATATGCGATGTGTATTTAATTTGGACCGGTGAGTGGTCTGAAATACCTCTGGGTAAATGCAGTACCTCGAGGACCCTCCCAAGGCCTGCTACAAGTGTGAAAATATAGTCAATCCTTGAGAGGCTGTTATGGACCCCCTGAATGGAAAGTATATTGTCGTTCAAGTGGACTTATAAGTTTTAAGTGTAGTGACCTATAGATATAGTGAACCTATATCTAAAGTAAGTGGTGCAAGCACCATCTTACACAGGCTTCTGTAGCAGACCTGGAGTTCCATTTTGCATGGCCTCTCATGGGTGGCATAATACATGCTTCAGCCTATGGAAGGCCTCTGGGGTACCTATGCCCTGGGTACATGGGTACCATATACTAGGGACTTATATGGGTACCCCAGTATCCAATCTGGAGTATACCAAAGTACATGTATGTCAATTTAAGGGAGAAAGCAGATAGACTGGGGTCCTTATTAGCAGTAACCCAGTCAGACTAGTCAAAAACAGTGAGACATTAAGCAAAAAGTGGGGGTAACCATAAGAAGCAGATCCTACTTTCCTACACCCTCTTTTCAAACTGGTGGGAATCATATGTTCCTATTGCTGTTAAATTAGGCAATGGTCAGCAGATCAATGCAAGAAGACAGCAAGTACCCAAAGGCGCCTGACCTTTCACTTTAGAAAATTTAAAACGTCATCTTGAGAGGACGTGGCAATAATAACTTGAATTACAAAGTTCTGAAACCTAGGAGTATCCCGATTGTGTAACCCAATCAAAACGACCTGCTGTGCAGAGATTGGAAGGATGAATGTTTGAGATGGCCCTGTTGGGATTCACAATGTGATCTGCACATACAGTGCTCTGCTCTATACATATCCTTATGTGGTTTGGTGCCCAGTGGGATAGACATACAAGGTAAAATGAATTAGTAACAGTTGACATTTACCATCATATTCAGTAGTCACAGACACGCCGTAATAAAAATACATGGTTAAAACTCCAATTGCAGCTTTTAATTCAACAAATCTAGCCAATAATACATGAATTTATTGCAAATTGCGGTTGCTTGCTCTTTGCAAATGTACTGCTGACTATTGTAGCTTCACAGTGTTGGAACAAAAGGTCAGATTACCAAAACTGTTCACTGGACACCTGTAGCCATTTAGGCAATTCGTACTGAAGAGAATGTAGTGTCTTAATATATATGGGATAAAGTATCCCTGCTGTGTGTTGTAAGGATATCACAAGAGACAGAGGAGTTCTGTGATCGCATAAGGGAACAAGAAGGTACACAAATGGATGGAACGCTTGAATTAATCTCAGCCACTAATAATTACTCAGGGTCACATCCCAGTCCATTGGTATTTTGCACATCATGCCGTCTCAGTTTGGGTCCAGCCTTATGCAAATCAGTCTTGACCCTGCTCCAGTAGGGGCAGTCCAGCCCGAACTGCCAGGTCAGACCCTCCCTTGACTAGATAACAAACAACCGGTTTTGGTCAAATTTAGTAGTTATATTTTGTTTTTCACATTAAAGATCAAGAATCGCTCTAAAATACATCATCTAAAACAGTGGTCCTTAAGCTTTTGACTTCTGTTGACTCCAACTGAGTCTGTATTGGAATCCGAGGACCCCCACTGAATCCGTATTAAAATTCGGAGATCCCCACTGAGTCAGTATTGGAATCCGGAGACTACGGCTGAAGCAATTTCAATGATTTGAACCGCAGAAGTATGCACAAAATTATTGAAATAAGCATTCATCAAACAAATAAATGATGAACAAACACCTAAGAAATATTTTTTTAAATTCTAAATTTTAATAAGAATGTTGGAGCTTTTTCAAATTCACTTTTGGCCACTTCTTGCCTATACTACATTCTGTTTTATACACTTGCACTGCTCCCACGAATCAATCTAAGCACACAAACTTAATTTTTAGCATCAATTTTCAAATTCCTACACATTTACAGAACATTTTACTTCTTCATTTTAATACACTTTATTAATCTGTTAACATTATTTTATTTTCTAAGCATTTGCAGACACCCCCCACATCCCCCCCAAGTAGGCGTTGCAGAACCTCCAAGGTCCACTGACCACAGGTTTAGAACCACTGGTCTAAAACATTTCTACTGCTGATTTGGCCAGTACATTACTGAGTTTCTGTCAACGTAAATATTACCTGCACGCTTTCTGCACTTACAAAATGTCTAAGCTTTTACCCTCGACTGAATCTCCATCCTTTCTAGTTAATAAGAAAGGAAACTATAGATAACATCTCAGTTATATTTTGCAGGGCAGCTGAGAAGCCTTTTATTTCCTTTTGTTGGAACACATGAATTATTTGGGAGACAGGGGATCCCATGATAGTCGGTACACAAAGCGCTCTACTGAAAAGCAAGGATTTTCCCTTGATGTTCCACTTCGATGCACTTCGAGTCATGTTGTATTACATCAAATCATATTGTGTTTCTTTGCATCACTTGGCAATGTGTCAGAGGTTACAGCTTCTCCCATGATTTTACCCAGCCACTAAACAAGAAAAAGTAAATATCTCAGGAAAGCAGATAATTGGGAGATCTTGTGTTCTGGAGGATGAGCTAATCACTTGTGCTCCATAATGTTTTTGAAATATCCTGATTAAAATAAGCCTTTTTTGCTTGCCAAATGTAAGTACATAACACCTAATCTTTTCATAAAGCAATCAAGTACACAGTCACAGCTCACACTAAATATCTAGGAGTTTTTAAATAAAAAAATAAACCTGATCCATATGGCCGTCATCCCAAAGGCCATGTCAATAGGTCTGGCTGTAAGCTTCACCCTGCACTCGCACAGGCACACCGCTCACCCTTTTTATTTTTATTTATTTGAGTTTTACATAGCGCTGGCTAGACCCGGAGGTATCAGAGCGCTTTACATAAGGTTCCACAAAATTACATCAGTTACAAGTTACATCAGTTACAAGAAAACATTTCAAGAGCGTCGGAAGATGAAATAAATGGAGCTTAGAAGGGAAAGGGGGTGGGATAAAGGTGTAGGAGGGAGAAAGGATGGAGATAGGATGGATGGAGAGACGAAGGAGAGTCTGCCCAAAGTCCGGCTGGGTAGGTGACGGCCGAGGGGGAAGTCCACAGCCCATCTCCTCTATAGCTATCAGGTAGCTCCACCGGGCATCAGTCAAGCGGCTAGGTCTCAATGAGAAAACAATTAGAGAGCAAAGAGGAGGGATAAATGGAGCATAAAGGAGAAAGTGGGTGGAGTAAAGGGGTAGGAGGGAGAGTACGATGGAGAGACGAAGTAAGGTCTGCCCAATGTCCGGCTGGGTAGGTGACGGCGAAGGGGTAGTCCACAGCCCATCTCCTCTATAGCTATCAAGTAGCTCCACCGGGCATCGGCCAAAAAGCTAGGTCTCAACGGTCAGAGGTAGGTTCACAGATTCGGTATCCTGAAGGGTAGGCCGGATGGGGGATGTGATCGAGGTCTGGTCAAAGTCCGGTTTTTCTCAGAGGAGTAGCACGACGTGGTAGGGAACACTGTGGCAGCCATCTTGGGGTCAGGCAAGGGATTCTGACCTTGGAGTTAGAAACAGCCGGTTCCCATTTTAGTCTTTCGCCTCAAGGGAGGGGGTGTTTGTTGTGCAATGGAGCATGCTTGAGGCCGGAGTCAGTGTCCGCTTTCCTCCCGAGGAGGAGAGTATTTCTGCGTTATAGCTGCCACGGGGAGAGACGTACGCCATAATAGGATCAGGCGGGGGACCTCTAGTATCCCACTCGGTTGCTTGTGACGCTAAACGAGGACTTCCCTTGAGGCCTGAGCTGTTGCTGCTATTTCAAACAAATAGGCTGAGAATGAAATGATTGTCTCCACATGTCCCCACTGCTGTGCTAGTTGATAAGATAACCCCAGCAGGAGCATAGAACCTTAGTGCTGCCAGGCAGATTCCTACCAGGCCACATCCCAGGTGGGCCAGGGGTATAGTCCAACCTTTCTTTCACATCATAGACTAAATGGAGACTAAAAGTGCTTTATTGCAGCTCGACCCTTCCAAGATGGCCGCCCCCACAATATAGCCAGCGAAGAGTCCTACCTTTCTTTTCACAGTCCAGACAATTAGGGCTTGAAGCAAAGGACCCTTGACTACTAGGGAAATCAGCACTTTCTTTCCCCCAGACGTAGCGGATTCCCAAGCCCACTAAAGAGTCAGAAGTAGTGCCCAAACACATTGCCACAACAGGAGCCCAGGGAGAAGTCCCCCATACAATGATAAGCTCCTCCCAGAGCATGGATAGAAGCTCAAGTCGAATATCAGCAGCGGGCGATGGCTCCCAGGCGTCGCGCTGTAAATATGTGAAGCATTCAGTACATTTATATGGTTTCTCACCAGAATGGTTCACCTCATGCAGTTTCAGTGATCTTTTCACAGTGAAAGCTTTGTCACATTCCGAACATTTGTATGGTTTCTCTTCAGTATGGATACGCTGGTGCAGTATCAGGTTTTTCTCTGCAGTGAAAGCTTTGTCACATTGCAAACATTTGTATGGTTTCTCCCCAGTATGGATTCGCTGATGTAATATTAGCGCATCTTTTGTAATGAAAGCCTTTTCAAATTGACTGCCTTTTGTATGGCTTCTCTCCAGTATGGATTTTCTCGTATAGTTTCAGTGATTTATTTGTAGCAAAAGCTTTATTACATTATATGGATTCTCACCAGTGTGATTCCTCTGATGTGACAACAAACGTCCCTTTTCCATGAAACCCTTGCAACATTCTGAACATTAATAAGGTTTCTCACCAGTGTGAGAGCCCTGATGTAGAATCAGCCACCCCTTTCTAGTGAAAGCCTTGTCACAATCTGAACATTTATATGGCTTCACTCCAGTGTGACTTCTCTGATGTACTATTAAATTACTCATCTGCTTAAACGACTTGCACACTCAGTGCATTCATATGGCTTTTCCCCAGTATGGTTCTGCTCATGGATAGTCAGATCACGCTTTGTTGTGAAAGCCTAGTTACATTCCGTACATTTATACGATTTCTCACCAGTATGGTTTCGCTGATGTACTATCAACCATCTTTTCGAAGTGAAAGCCTTGTTACATTCAGAACATACATATGGCTTCTCTCCAGTGTGGCTTCTCTGATGTACCAATAAATTATTTATTTGCTTAAACGCCTTGTCACACTCAGTGCATTCATATGGCTTTTCCCCAGTATGGCTCCGTTCATGGACAGTCAGATTACACTTTATAGTGAAAGCCTTGCCACATTCAGTACATTTATACAGTTTCTCACCAGTATGATTTCTCTGATGTATTGTCAGTGATCTTCTTGCAGAGTAAGCCTTGTTACATTCAGAGCATTTATATAGTTTCTCACCAGTATGGTTTAGCTGATGCACTATCAACGATGTTTTTCTAGTGAAAGCCTTGTTACATCCAGCACATTTATACAGTTTCTCACCAGTATGATTTTGCTGATGTGCTATCAACGATCCTTTCGTCGTGTAAGACTTATTACATTCAGAGCATTTATATGGTTTCTCACCAGTATGGTTTCGCTCATGTGTTATCATCTCTCCCTTGGTCTGGAAAACCTTATCGCACTCTGAATATGGATACAGTTCCTCATCAATGTTATTTTCCTGATGTAATGATAAACATCTAATTTTCTCAATAGCCATCTCACGTTCCAAACACATATATGATTTCTCACTTTTCTGGGCCCTCAGGTATGTCTCCAATTTTCTCTTTGTAACAAATGTCCTATCAGATTGCCTCCAGTGTGTGAATTTAATACTCAAGTTACCTTCTCATTGCAAATAATTCCTTTTCTTATTCAGTTCATGATACAGTCCCCTCCCGGCACAGTGCCCCCTATGTTTATTTTATGCAATTTTCTTGGATTAGTCTTTATAGGAAACACTTTGATATTTTTGGTGCATATTAATAGTCTATTTTCTGTTTACTTCATCAAGTGGCTCAGAGTTCCATTTAGTAGTAATGTTTTGTCATGTTAACGAGACACATAGCACCTCTTTGGCGAGTGGTAGACACTTTGATTGTCTGCATTTGAGCTCCTCTCATATTAATAACCATTTGTTAGACCATCTTCGGTGGAAATGAACATGTTCAAGATAGGTTTCATTTCGTTCACAGTATCAGTGCATGGAATATAGGATTTCATTCTCTGGTCCCTGTGAAATCTTCCCTTTAACATGTCTGTCAGAATGAGATACACAGGTCAGTGTTTTCACTGCTAGTCCCACCTATGACTCTTTTCATAAAAAAAGGTTAATATTTCTTTTTTCACTTCTTACTGCAATTAATTCACTTGTTCTTCACGTGACGATTCAGAGTCCTTGAAGAGTCTTCAGTCTTCTGAACCGCAAGTACCCTTGTGTTAGGACCAGGGTTCACAGACCGCCCGGGGCCACGAGGGGCACTCGCACAGGCACACCGCTCACCCTGCACTCGCACAGGCACACCGCTCACCCTGCACTCGCACAGGCACACCGCTCACCCTGCACTCACGTGGGCAGAGTCTTTTACCACTGATATACTGGGAAGAGGAGTGAGAACCAAGACTGAACTTCTGCCTACGATGAAACATGAGCACAAGCAAGAGTGCATGAGAAGAGGAATGAAGTATGTGAGACGGGACCGAAGTAACAAGGACAAGTGCGATGAATAATAGACATAATACCAACTTGCTCTTGAAACCACAACAATAATGTCCTTTCAATCATTACAAGTGTATCTGATGAGCAGTAGATGTACCTAGTAAATGTGCATTTATAAAGCATGACTTTATATACAGGATAATCAGGGAAGGTGTTCATTTACTGCTAGAAGTGTATACATTTCCATTACTACAATAACCTGACGTTTAACAGACACCAAAGAGGAGTGCCTGTTGAGGGTCTCCTTTTCCAACACATATCTATCTATCTAGATATCTTTGCATTTAGGAAGTGCATGGCTACCCCAACTGGGTTTTCCAAGTGTTAAGTAAGTGGCAGATGGCAGGCAGCATATTTAAAATAGCCAGGTCTTCGGCAGCCTACAAAATTCTGAAAAATAAGTACACCGGCGCAGCGTTAAAGGCAACATTTTCTTTGAGGTGGGACCCAGTAAAGAAAAGTACCTACCACCTTGCCTACTTAGCTTCGCATGAGGTATCATGGATAAATGGGAACTGTTAGAATGGAAGGTAAGTTAAGGTGTGTAAGAAAGCACCAATGAGCTCAGTTGGCTAGAGCCACAGCTTTGCCGAGCCTTGTACATATGACACAGTGCTTTGAACTGAATACACTTGGCAATTGGTAGCCAGTGAAGAGCGCGTAAGTGAGAAGAGACTGAAGCTGATTTGGAAACATGACAGAGCAGATGGGTTGCCGTGTTTTGCACAATTTGAAGTTTGTTCAAAGACTTTGTATTGGCTCCTAACTGTAGAACATTTCCATAATCCAGCCTAGAAAAAATATCAAGGACTGTACAATGATTCTTTGAGTGAAAACAGGAAGGAGCCAGAGAATTTTCATTAAGCATTTAAGAAGACCAAAGCAGCATGCAGCAGATGATTAATGAGCTGATCCATAGTAAGCTTAGCATCTAGCCAGTACCCAGGTTCCTGACCACCGAGCCAGGGATGGGGAGTGGCCACCAGCCACCACTGTGGACCCCATAATTGAGGTAGTTATGACTCATCCATCCAGCAATCTCCATAGGACAGACTGAGATTGGGTGGCCTCAGTCCATCTTGCACATGTAGGGACCCAGAAATTCGTGTTTTATCAGCATAAGAAAAAAGGGTAAGGCCATGAGCCTTTACAATGTCAGCCAGAGGCCGAACATATATATTAAACAATGTAGGAGTCAAGGAGGAACCCTGTGGCACCCCACAAGGCAGCTGTAGCACTGCGGGTCCATGAGCTTTAGAAAACACCTGGTATGAGCGATCTTGTAGAAAGGAACTAAGCCAAGCTATGGCTGAATCCTGAATCCCAGTATCAACCAGCCTATGAAGTAAGACTGTATCAAAAGCCATGCTTAAATCAAACAGGATCACAATGGTAGTGCCTCCACTACCCAGCTTTCATCTCAAATGCTCTACAGCACTAAGTAATGCAGTTTCAGTGCTAAATCCTGGGCGGGAGCCTGACTGGGAAGCATGTAACAGATCGTGGTCCTACAGAACAGCAGACAGTTGATGGTTAATATGTTTTTCAGGATTTTTGCATAATTGAGAAAAAGCAATATAGGACTATAATTAGCCCAATCAGTGACATTCAGAGTAGATTTATTTAGCAAAGGATTAACTATGAAGTGTTTCCATGCTGCAGGGACCTTGCCTTCCACCACAGAAGCATTTAATAGCAAAGCAGGCGAGGAACCAGAAGCGGTGAATAATGCCTGGTGATAGAGGATCACATGGGAACCTAGATGTAATTGATGCAAGTAGAACTGATAGAGTGAAATCATCTAGGAGGCAGAAGCCAGTTAATCTGGATTTTGGAGAGCCACTAGAGGCAGCATCAGAAGAAGTCAAAGAAGTGTAAATATCCAAAATCTTATTGTGAAAAGAATTAGCTAAATTATTACAATTTTGCTGCAAAAGATAAGGTCCTGGGGTCAACCGTGTAGGATCTAAAAGAGAATTGACAATAGCAAAGAGCTCTTTTAAAGTTTTCTGAGCTTTCTTAGTCTTATTGGCATAATAGACTGCCCGAGCAGTGCAGCGGGCATTATTATAGGCCTTAGAGGCGGCTTTGCACTTGGCTTTGTCCTCCTGATTATAGGACTTATGCCAGGTGTGTCATAACTGCTTGAAATTGAGGCCAACAACGAGTCATTAAACCACCCAATTAAGAAACAGATGTAGGGGACAGATGCAGAAAGCATCATACTGTGCTGCAAGAGATGCTTTAATTTCATCAACAAAACCTAAAAACAAATGAATCTATTACAAGTGAGTGAGCATTTGCAAATCAGGAGATGACTCAATTAAACAAGAGAGCTAAGAACCCCATGCAAGAAGAAAATAGAATATAAGGAAGAATACAAAGTATAGTAGTACATTTTAAATATAAATCATTTGAAAATGTACAAGCTACTGTATTTGCCAGGTTTCTTTTTACTCATGGAAACCTTACTATGCAAGCACAGGTGTCAAAAAATGATTCTGATCCCTTAGAGACCAAACTGATAGTGTGAATGACGCTTTTCCGGGGTGAAAGTCTTAAATTAAAAAATCTTCACTAAAGTATGTTTCAAATAATATTCAAGACTAACCCACGACTGACAACACAAACAAGTTAAAATCTATCTATCCTACCTATCAATTAATTATGATGCTAATGGCACAGACATAACTGTTTTAATGCCACCAAGAAAGCTACTTGATCAAATAAAAAAGCTTGAGTATTGTTGGTAAAGCTAGTTTGGGTAAGTAGCAAAAACTTTGAGTACTCAAACCTAACTACTCAGAATACAACCAGTCTTGTACGGATGCAAATTGCACAAACACATTACAAAATGGTAATTATCCTTACAGGGATATTCCAAAGCTAAAAATGAAGAATAGGTGCTCATTAAGAGTGGTAGCCCCAAATGATATCTATGAGCAGACTGCTTTGTTGTATGCTGTAACTGGCTATAAACCAGGGAGTGGTCTTCAAATTGGGGCGGACCCCCCTATTGGGGCCTTAACTTATCCAAAGGGGGACACCAGGCTCTGGTTAAAAGAAGCATCATGCTGAGAGCAGTGCTTTGTTTTAAGCCGAAAACAAATGATAAGCAGTAAGCCATTCTGTAATGGTTCATTTTTAACATATTTTGTAATTTATATCTGGCTGGGAGTATGTGTCAATAGGGAAGGGATTTCAAATATTCTCCAAACCTCCCCGCCCCCATTTAGGATAATCACACTGTGGATACGTTTACACGTTAGTATGGCCTAGCTAACCAGAATAGTTTGGCAATCATATATTTGATTACATTTGTAAAAGGTGTAACATAACTGTAATATTTAAATATGTCTAGACATATTTAAACATTGCAAATTTAATAGAATAATTGTGAAAATTTCGGGGGGCAAACATTTTTTTTATACTGGCGATTGCAGCATTAAAAAGTTGAAGACCACTGCAAAGTATTCACAGGAAATATAGCACAGTTACCAATTTAACCCCCAAATTTTATCCCTAAATTTAGTAAAGGGGTGTACATCCATCAACTAGCCTCTTGGAATATTAATTGTTTGTCCTTGATGGACCAAAATATTTAATCTGATGATTTAGGGGCAGATGTATCAAGCATTTTTGAGTTCGCAAAAGGGCAGATTCACAGAATCTGCCCGTTTGCGAACGCAAAAATTGCTTTTCCGATGCAGCAAACCTAATTTTGCGATTCGGTAACCTGTTACCGAATCGCAAAATGGGTTTGCGATTCGGTATTAGGAAGGGGCGTGTTTGGGCAAGGCGGGGCTGGTGAGGAACATGGCGGCCACTAGCTAGACGCTAGCGGACGCGGGCGCCAGTTCGGGGGGGTTTTCTTTACGGTAGAGCTGGAGAACTGGAGAGCGGAGTGCGGAGGAGCGGGAGAACGACAACGACAAGCGGAACACGGCAGGAAAAAAAGGAACTTCCAGCCTGCTATTTTAAAAGAATCACGTACCTGGGCGATGCTTACGGAGCCCAGTTTTGCGCTGGGAAGACGCCGGGGAGTGCAGAGCGGAGCGCAGCTGACGCGCTGGAGAGAGGCAGCCGGAAGCCTCCAACGGATCTGGCGGGCTGGAATCGGGGGCAGAGGCAGAACAAGCAGGGCTTGCATCCAGCAGGTGGAAGTGGTGGGGGCCGAGGAGAGAGGCCAGTCAGGAGCTGAGAAACAGACGCAAGGGCTGAGAGAGTGGGGAGGAAGGCTCTCGCATATGGAGACAGGGATCCACAGAGAAGGCGAAGTCCTCTCCAGGTATACGCTGAGGAATAGAAATACTGGAGGTAAGGCAAGTCTTCTTTTCCCCTCACCAGACGCCCTGCCTGACCTACCACAAGCGGTGAAGACTATAATTAAAGCAAAAAGGGGGCGACAAAGGGTGTCCTCGCAAGGTAGAGGAGCTGGGGGGCCCCTTAAGAAAAGCAGTGAGGGAAAGAATATAAAGAGATCTTGCCTCCCAACTGCGAGAGTTAAAGTAACCCCTCCACTTAAATCCTTCTTTCGTGTGTTGCCAAGCATGCAGAAAGATAATGCAGCAAGCACAAGTTCTAGCCCAGAAGAGTATATTTCTGAAATTACAATGGCCTCTGCTAGTAACATGGGAAAAGACAATGATGCTAGAATGAGTAATTCAAGCAATGCGAGCACGTTGAGAGAACAGAGCAGGGCCTCGCAGCAGGATATAATAACAGTCCCAGTAAGCAATAGATATTTGGCTTTGACAGCAGCCGAGGATCTGGAAGCATTACCACCAGAAACAAACGGGGGTAGCCAGAATCACATAACTAGTGTAGGAGAAAGTGCGCCTGTAATAAACGTAGAGACAGAGATCTCACTGGCCAGGATGTTACTGGAACTGAAAAATGACATAAAAGAGTGATTCGAGGTGTCAGAGGCTAACCAACTAGGCATACAAGTATCCTGTTCTGAATTAGCCCAGAAGCTAGATGAGGTTACCTCCCGCACAAACATTCTGGAGGAAGAAGTTGATGCTGTGAAGCAGGACGTCGAGAAGAACGCAATCGAGATTTCTAATCTTGGCAAACAAAACCAAATGCTAAGAGATGATATAGAGAGAATTGAGAATCACTCCCGCAGGAATAATATAAGATTCTTAAATATTCCTGAAAGTGAGGAAGGGCCAGAGATGAAGGCTTTTATAATCTCCCTTCTTCGAAAAACGATCCTGAAGGATAAGGAAGAGATAAATCTCGAGAGCGAAATACAGAGGGCGCATAGAGAGCCGTTTCGACGTAACCCACAGAGAACCAAACCTAGAAAGATCTTGGTGAACTTCCTTTCCTACAATATCAAGGAGGAGATACTTAGCAGTGCTTTAAAAAATGGCCCATACGTGGTCAATGGCTATTCCTTTCTGGTCAGATCTGATGTATGTAAGGTTACAGAACAAAAGCAGTGGGAGCTAGGCGGGAAGATGGAGGAGCTTCGAAAGTTAGGAGCGAAAGTTCAGTTAAAATTCCCTGCTACGCTCCGCATAATGTGGAATAATAAAATGTACAATTACCGCTCAGTGGATGATGTTGAAGCGTTAATAAACAGAATGAGCAACAAGAATACTCCGAAGTAAAAAAGCTCTTCAGCTCTCTAGTAATGTATACATTGGTAGTTTGCCAGTAAATTCCCCCCGATGGTACGCCTATAGGCATTATTATGCCTAATAACATAGGGAGGGTTCCTCAGGGTGGGTGCACCAGGGAGAGGGGGGGAGCACGGGTGGGGAGCAGTGGGAGAAAAAATAAAAAAAATCCTCAACATCTTCTATGCAGGAATATCTCTTTAAGCTCAGGATTGAAAGCAGTAAGGGGACGTATTAAGAAAGATGGCTTCGACTAACATACCAAGCATCAAAATTCTCACTTGGAATGTGAATAGTTTGAGATCCAAACCTAGGCAGAGGAAAATACTGGAATATTTAAAAAATAGTCAGGCACAAGTAATGCTGTTACAGGAAACGCACCTTTTGGCTAATGAGAGTAGGGAGTTATTTCGGAGGTGCGGTTGGGTCCAAAACTTTATTGTCTCAGATCAACTATGTTGCAGTAAGGGAGTGGCTATCCTGATTAGGAGTGGTTGTGGAATAGAAATGAAAGAGTCTAGCACAGATAGCTCGGGTAGGTGGGCTTCGGCCCTTTTAAAATGGGCAGACAGAGAGTTTTTATGTATGGGATGCTATGGACCTAATGAGGATAACCCCCAATATATTGTTGATCTAGAATTGAGGATGGCAGCAATTTCTGTACCAGTAATCGCAGGTGGGGATTTTAATGTCCTGCTAGACCCTGTGTTAGATCGGTCTACAAGAAGAGAGTGTATATGTCCCCAGAATGAGAAACGCCCTAAAAAGCATGATACGTGATTTTAATTTAGTGGATGTATGGAGATATTTGAAGGGCAAGACAAGGGGGTACACGTACCATAGCAAAAAACATCACCACTTTTCGAGACTCGATTATTTTTAGTGGATAGATTTTTTGCAGCAAATATCAAGGAGATCAAGCATTTCCCTGCCCATATTTCAGACCACTCACCTGTAATGATAATCATACAAGCTCTGGGGCCGCAACCACCTAGGAGATGGACTTTAAGACGTGCATTGCTCCTAGAAGAGGGGGTTGAGATAGCTCTGAAGGAAGCAACAACTGAATATTTTGTTAATAATCTAGACACTGCCCCCTTGGGTATTGTTTGGGATGCCTTCAAGGCATATATCCGGGGAATCCTAAAAAGCCTAACTTCATCAGAAAACCGGAAAGCACGTATAGAACTAGAGAATATGGAAAAGGAGATTGGGATTTTAGAGGAGGCTTTATACTTCATGTGTATGGGGGAAGAAAAAACGAGGACGGAAGAGAAATTAAATGAGGCACAACTAGAATTTAAAATAAAAATAGAGCAAAAGTGTAAAGCTAGATGGCAAGCGGCAAATATAAAGGAATTTGAATATGGTGAAAAAGCAGGTGCTTTGCTTGCCTGGAAAGCGAGAGTGGAAAGGTCAAGGAATGAAATAAAAGAACTTAATAGTGAAACAGGAGGAAAGTTGGATAGTTGGGACTCCATGCAGGAGCACATAGTTACATTATTCTCACAGCTTTATACGGAAAATGGTATCTCTGATACCACAAAGATCAGATGCTGGCTTAACTCGCTTGATCTTCCGTTCTTGAGCGAAGAAGGGAAAGAAATACTGGAAGCACCAATCACAAAGGAAGAGATAAAAGGAGCAATAAAAAAGTCTAAAAATGGGAAGGCGGCAGGGCTTGATGCTCTCCCGGCGGAAGTATATAAAAACATAGTTGAAGAAATAGTACCCATCTGTGAGAAGTTGTTTAATTCGATATATAAAGGGGTAGTGCAGGCCCCAGAATCATGGCGTGAAGCCTCTATAGTCTTAATACTGAAACCTGCTAAGGACCCGGTTAAGGCTGAATCATATCGGCCAATATCCCTGCTAAATGCGGACTATAAAATCTTAGTCAGCATTTTGGCAGGGAGGCTATCCAGAGTAATACCTCAACTAATACATGAGGACCACGAGGGGTTTATCCCCGGAAGGCAAATGTGTGAGTTGACTCAACAACTAATAGGATGCATTGACATAGCCATAGAAAGATCTGCTCCCTTGGCGGTGGTCACATTGGACGCCGCTAAGGCGTTCGACCGAGTTCGTTGGGAATATCTATGGGTAGTCTTAGAACATATGGGATTTGGGCTAGACTTTATAATTACATTAAAAATATTATACAACTGTTCTACAGCTAGGATTCTTTTAAATGGAGTCCTTACTAAGAGTTTTATGATCACGAGAGGGACACGACAGGGTTGTCCAATTTCACCCCTGTTATTTAATCTATATATCGAGCCATTTGCTCAGGCGCTTCGCTAGGATAACCAGGTAAAGGCTTTTCGTACAGGTCTGTTTGAAAAAAAAATCTCCTTATACGCAGAGGATTTAATCATCTATACAGCAGACCCGGCTGCAACAATCCCAAGTACAGAGCAATTGGCGGATGAATTTGGGGCCCTGTCTGGATATCTAGTAAATAGAGAAAAAACCGGGGTTATGAGTTGGAACATCCCAGACTGGAGGGGAGTGTACAAAAAGAGATTAGGTATTTAGGGATAAACATTCTCAATACAGTGCAGGATATTCCACAGCATAATCTCGAAAGAATCACAAAGGAAATAGAGAGAACACTAACTAGGTGGAAGAATCTTCCGTTAACGGTATATGGAAGGGTCAATTTGATCAAAATGGTGATTCTGCCGAAGTTTACATTTCTTTTTAATTGTATACCTCTAACGTTCCCGAGTAGACTAATCGATAAAATACAGTGTAAATTGGGCAGTTTTGTTTGGGCAGATAGGGGAGCACGTATGTCCTGGAAGAAGTTAAGGCGAAAATTGGCAGAAGGAGGGCTTGCATTACCAGACATAAAATTATACTGTATGGCATTCCAGTTTAAAAACTGTAGGGTTTTACTATGCACGCCAGGGCACAGGGTGTGGGGGGGTTTGTGTGAAGAGATGATTAAAGAGTGGGGCGGGAAGGGATTTTTGTTTAAGTTTGGTGCAAAGAAGTTCTTTAAAAAAGTAAAACTAAAGATGTTGAAGGCAGCTTTGATTTTGTGGGTAAAGATCAGGAACATATTAGGAATTGGATATTATTCAGGAGAGGCTCCAATATGGGACTCACCTGGTACGCCTGAATGTTTGCAGGACCAACTGAGCATCCCACTGAGGAGGGCAGGAATAGAGGTCTGGGGGGACCTGATAGTGATGGATGAAGTGGTCCCATGGGAAGTATTATGGAGCAAGACAGGGGGATCCCTGTCTCGGTTTAAATTTCTCCAGTTACTGTGTTGGGGGAGGCGAATAGGCATGAGACTAAGAGTCTTTGGGAGTTCGAAAAAAAATTAAAGAACGAAACTATAGCGAAGAAGGAAATAAGAGGATGGTACCATGCACTATTGACTTTCGAGGAGGAAAAATTAAAGCCCCCTACGAAATATGGGACGAAGTTATGCAGATTCCTGAGCCACAAAAATTATGGCAGCTTTCTATCAAGTTGCTCTACAAAACGGTTAAACCATCGAATTTGAAGAGGAATCACTTCTTTACGGCAATTAGACTTTACTGGACTCCACAAAAATTAGCAAAGTTTGTAATTGTTACCCCCCCCAAATGTCGCAGGTGCGGAGCATTGAGCGCTAATGATAAGCACATGTTTTTTGAATGTCCTCAGTTAGAGGAGTATTTGTCTGAGGTGGAAAAGATAATCAACGAAATTTTTGACACAAATATCAAAGTTAGCCTCTTATTGATAATGCTGGGGGTAGAAGATAAGCCATGTAGCGCTATTACTGGGGATAAACAGGCTTTGCTATTTTATCTAATTCTTCTCGCTAGGAGGGAAATTTGTATAAAATGGATTGAACCCGCCCCACCACAAGGGTTGGACTGGTTACAAGCAGTAAGAAGAACGGCAAAAATGGATACTGCCTTGGAGTCCAATATATATTCTAAGATTTGGGTGGCCTTCCAGGACTGGAATGGTTTTATAAGTGCGTAACCCCATCTGTCCAATGATTACACCTGCGTGGGCTGTGCTGCCAGGATACTGGAAGGGGCACGAGCGCAGGAACTATTGAAATATCGCAAAAGCCTGGGAAGGAATAGATCGGTTGACTGGCTGTTATTTGCATATAATGGTGGTATGAGGACAAAAAAAAGAAAAAAAAAAGAAAAAAAAAAAGGAAGGGGCGTGTTTAGGGCGTCCCTTCCTAATACCGAATCGCATCGGTATGTATGAATGTTTTGTGACCGCAATTGCGGTCGCAAAACATTCGCATTTTACCACCTACTTCAAGTAGGTGGTAACCCATTCGCAAATGGGAAGGGGTCCCTTCTCCTTTGTGAATGTTTGTAAAACTATTTTTAAGAGCAGGCAGTGGTCCCATGGACCACTCCCTGCTCTTAAAAAATAAAAAGAAAACTTTTCATTTTTCGTTTTGTAAAGCATCTCGTTTTCCTTTAAGGAAAACGGGCTGCTTTACAAAAAAAAAAGATTGCTTTATTTAAAAGCAATCACGGACATGGTGGTCTGCTGATCTCAGCAGGCCACCATCCCCGTGATTTTTGCGATTCCTAGGGGGTCGCAAATTGCGACCTACCTCATTAATATTCATGAGGTAGGTCATTTGCGACCCCTTAGGAATCGCAAAAGGTGTACTATACACCTTCATACATTGCATTTTGCGATTTCTTAATTGCGAATCCTTGTGATTTGCAATTAGGGAATTGCAAAATGCTAGCTACATACATCTGGCCCCAAGTGATGGATACTTCAATACTGTTCTCTCAAGAGACATGGATGATAAACCCGATTTTTTAATTATTTCTTTAATATTGCAGCCAGTGCACACTGATCCTCTTGTGATCGTAAATCAGGTTGGTTTGCAATTTTAAGTAAAGCTTCTTTAAATTTCACAATCACACCAATGAATACTCCTTTTTAGTAGGCATACATATTGTGGTTGCTACTATTATTCCTAAAAGCCCCAAGAAACAACAAAAGATAACACTCTTGAAAATATTTATAAGACCATATTCTTCCTTGATTGCCTTCCAAAAATTGATCGATCTTTTAGAAAAAGATATTGGACACCTTCAGCTTAGTTTTCTGGGTGCAACATTTATTTGGGAGGAGATTGGAATATTTAATGACAAGTGCTCATTTAGGTGTGCCTGGGGATATTTACTTGAGGGTATTATCTGTGTATCTCAAATTCCAGCTTTAGCTTCACAAAACAAAAGCAAAGGGTTTTATGCATCCAACAGTTCTAAGTCAACACAGTCCATGTATCATCAATGGAGGATTTAAAGACCATTCTCCTGCACATCAATCCTATATTCATGGCTTAGCAAATAGCCCAATAGATCATCTTGCAGCGAGCATGCATCACTTTTCCCTATGTCGTAACTTAAGAGTTCTGGATTATGAAGTTGGTGATCATCTCCAAATAGCCCATAATATATCCCTGTTGGAACCTACTTCCCTTGAACTTAGTTGTCTTGTAGCAACCACTTCTGTTGTTATTAAGACAAAAACATCCTATATATTAAATCAACTGTGAAATTATCAGCCATCCTTGCTTGTATAGCCTAAACCTGGCTGATGGAGTCAATCAAAGAGATCACTTAAAAATATTATAAATCAATCATCAGGAAGTGCTAAAAGTAGGAAGAAAAAGATACTTTTTACTTGGTTTGATATAGATTGCTCAAAGAAACATCACTCAATGCGAAGAGCTTCGCATAAATATCAACACTTTAGACATCAGGTTGATTTTGAGTGCTATAGAAGCCTAAACTGCTTTTTTAAAAAGCATCTTAATCATAAAAAGGTTAAAAAAAAACGAAGGCGGCTTGGATTGAAATTGAAGGCGCAATCTCATCTAAGAATGTTAAAGAATTCTGGACATTAGTCACAGTTGCAAATCAATCCAGGTTTTAATTCAACAGAAGATGTGAGACTCAAATATTTATCTTTAAATAAACCTCCTACTGATGCAATGATGGTTAAGTAACGTTTGGGAGGGATAAAGAATTTAAACAGCTCATTACTGAGGACACAATAAAAAAAAATCTTTATTGTACATTTTTCAAGTTCATGTTACATCTTATAACTTAGACTGCAAGTCATAGACAAACCAAGGTGATTATCATATTGCAGTGCATTCCATATGTAACAGTGCCATAAAGAGCATCACACACATGCTTGTGTGGCTGTGAGTAACCGCTGTGTTAAGCCTGACATGCCTGAGCATAGGCGAAGTATATAATCATACAATCTTTGTAACAAAGGAAACTTCTTAAAACAGTTTTAGAACTAGTCCACACCTGTCTTGTGGATCAAGATGACCATTGTGACACCAAAGCATGAATAGCGATAGATGTGGGGCTGAGGGAGAGAACTGTGATTCCCACTGTTGGAAAATGGCCATCTCTGAAGGATCACCTCAAACATTTTGCCTTCCTCTTCCTCTTTTTGCTGAATTATTTTTGTTATTCTTAGGACTCTGAACACTTTACCACTGCTAACCAGTTCTAAAGTGCATGTGCTTCTCCCCTACACATGGTGACATTGGTGTATACATGATTGGCTTATTTAGCTTACCTATATGTCCCTTGTAAAGTTTTAGGGTGGGAGCTCCGTGGGGACCCCAAACTGGTGCTACTGCATATCTATATCGACCTGGATAGTAATTTGTGCAAAACGTGACATTGCCCATCACTGGAAGGATGCTCGAGCTCCCTCGGTAGAGTCCTGGTGTGAAGGACTGGATCAATCCATGCATCCGCAGGCCCAATTCATGAGGCCCAAGGTTGCCATCAGGAACATGCTAAGGTGTGGGCGGCCTAAAGAGGCATTATTCTCACCCCAAGGACGCACAATGGATGGTCCAAGATGATGAAATCAGGTCTTTTAAATAAGCTATATTATTCCTCGTCCTGGGGTTGGGATTGGGATTGCCATACCAGGGGGCCTTGGGCAGTTTCCCCAGTTCTCCTCTTACACACCCACATCCTAACATAGTGGCATTCACAGATAGAGGGCCAGCCCCCATAGCCTATATCGGAATAGCTGAAACTGTCATGCTTTACTTGGCTTTATGTGTTATCTCCTCTTTCCCGTTGTCACGGGGGAGAGGGCGGCATTTTAGAGGCCCCCCTCTGAAAGGCATGCCCCCAACATAGTTGTTTCCATAGAATTCATATATGGTGGGCTTTTGAGCAGCATTGTATTGTGGGTTAAGCTGATCCTCTTATCGGACGCTGGCGGGTATGTACGTGTTCTCCTTCAAGTTGGCTGATGTACTGGTGTCAGACCTGTATTGTTATATTTATACAGTTGCATTTCTTTTTGCAAAAGGCCTAATAACATGTCTCCCCACCCAAAAAATAAATAACAGAAAACAGTGCAAAGCGACCAACTGCGGTTATCTGGTCTTGCAAGATCGGGTCAAAGTCAAAAGTTAAAGCTGACTGCAATGGAGCATGGGTCAGCTACACAGACCAGGTTTGTCCCAATAAAAAGTTTACCTTAGCGCTTAAAATGTTTTTTAGGGAAAAGTTCTCATCTAGCCAGGCTGGATCCAAAGAGGGTTGTTATATCTTTAGGTTGCTTGACATTTAATTCTAAAATGGAATCTCAAGAGAAGCGTTAAGGCGGTTGCTTCCTCCCGGGAGGGTTGTACATTCTGGCTTTGCAAATAAAGTTCAGATTTTCTCTATCTGTCGTGGTCCGAGCTTTATTTGACTGGCGACAATTTAGGAAAACCCACCAACGCCAGGGAGGAGAGCTGCTGGGGGACGTAGTTTAGAGGCTGCCGAGGATCAGAGGGTGTTTGCGCTGGCCTGCACAGCAAAGAGCAGTGTCTGTGAAATCCCTGTGTGACTGCCCTGAAGGTTGCCCAGGATTGTTTCTCCACTTGGAGAGATTTTAATTTTCAGGATGGTTTCTCCACTTGGGCATTGTGTGGAGGAGGCAAACACAAGGAGATGATGGACGGAGCGCTGAAACTTTTCAGACACTCACCCCCAGTCACAGATCTGGGTTGAATCCATCATCATTCTTTAGCTCACTTCGCCACCTCAGTTCAGACCCTGCTATATGCAAATCAGTCTTGACCCTGTGCCTCATGGGAACAGTCCAGCCCGAACTGCCAAGCCAGGTCTTCACTGAACCGGAAACAAGCATCCTGGGACCGGTTTCTGGGTAACACCCTTCATCAGCCAGGCTAGCTTTAATCCAGTGGCAAAGTGAGCAAGGGACCCACGTCTGGGCATACCCTGCCAACTTAGGGCGAACAAAGCAAACACAAGGAGATGATGGACGGAGCGCTGAAACTTTTCAGACACTCACATGGCTTGGCAGTTCGGTCTGGACTGTTCCCATGAGGCACAGGGTCAAGACTGATTTGCATATAGCTGTGTCTGAACTGGGGTGGCAAAGTGAGCTAAAGAATGATGATGGATTCAACCCAGATCTGTGACTGGGGGTGAGTGTTTGAAAAGTTTCAGCACTCCGTCCATCATCTCCTTGTGTTTGCTTTGTTCACCCTAAGTTGGCAGGGTATGCCCAGACGTAGGTCCCTTGCTTACTTTGCCACTGGATTCAAGCTAGCCTGGCTGATGAGGGCTGTTAGCCCGAAACCGGTCCCAGGATCTTGATTCCGGTCCAGGGAAGACATGGCTTGGCAGTTCGGTCTGGACTGTTCCCATGAGGCACAGGGTCAAGACTGATTTGCATATAGCTGTGTCTGAACTGGGGTGGCAAAGTGAGCTAAAGAATGATGATGGATTCAACCCAGATCTGGGACTGGGGGTGAGTGTTTGAAAAGTTTCAGCACTCCGTCCATCATCTCCTTGTGTTTGCTTTGTTCGCCCTAAGTTGGCAGGGTATGCCCAGACGTGGGTCCCTTGCTCACTTTGCCACTGGATTCAAGATAGCCTGGCTGATGAGGGCTGTTAGCCCGAAACCGGTCCCAGGATGCTTGATTCCGGTCCAGGGAAGACATGGCTTGGCAGTTCGGTCTGGACTGTTCCCATGAGGCACAGGGTCAAGACTGATTTGCATATAGCTGTGTCTGAACTGGGGTGGCAAAGTGAGCTAAAGAATGATGATGGATTCAACCCAGATCTGTGACTGGGGGTGAGTGTTTGAAAAGTTTCAGCACTCCGTCCATCATCTCCTTGTGTTTGCTTTGTTCGCCCTACGTTGGCAGGGTATGCCCAGACGTGGGTCCCTTGCTCACTTTGCCACTGGATTCAAGCTAGCTTGGCTGATGAGGGCTGTTAGCCCGAAACCGGTCCCAGGATGCTTGATTCCGGTCCAGGGAAGACATGGCTTGGCAGTTCGGTCTGGACTGTTCCCATGAGGCACAGGGTCAAGACTGATTTGCATATAGCTGTGTCTGAACTGGGGTGGCAAAGTGAGCTAAAGAATGATGATGGATTCAACCCAGATCTGTGACTGGGGGTGAGTGTTTGAAAAGTTTCAGCACTCTGTCCATCATCTCCTTGTGTTTGCTTTGTTCACCCTAAGTTGGCAGGGTATGCCCAGACGTGGGTCCATTGCTCACTTTGCCACTGGATTCAAGCTAGCCTGGCTGATGAGAGCTGTTAGCCCGAAACCGGTCCCAGGATGCTTGATTCCGGTCCAGGGAAGACATGGCTTGGCAGTTCGGTCTGGACTGTTCCCATGAGGCACAGGGTCAAGACTGATTTGCATATAGCTGTGTCTGAACTGGGGTGGCAAAGTGAGCTAAAGAATGATGATGGATTCAACCCAGATCTGTGACTGGGGGTGAGTGTTTGGAAAGTTTCAGCACTCCGTCCATCATCTCCTTGTGTTTGCATTGTGTGGAGGAGGACGTCATTATTTACACAGAAACACGCAGCAGGAGTGTGAGGAAGTGCCCCCAGCAGGAGCACAAGGAAGTGCACCCACACTTCACAGACACAGGAAAGTTGTCTCTAGCTGGGCAGGCACGTGGAAAGAGAGCACTGCAGCCTCACGTTTGAGGTTAAAGTTCAGTTATCTAGCAACATCTATTTCTGGCAACAAATGCTGCTACAGAGTTAACCTTTTCCTGCCTCTGCTTGCATATCGGAGCCACAGTAAGGAGTTTATTGATTGGTCAGTTTCCTAGCGACACCTGTTTTCCAGCAACAAGTTTCTCCATGAGTTAATCCTTTCCTACCGCTTCTGATTCTTGAGTTTTAGCATCTAAATAAAGTGGATATCGGGTGATATTAGTACAACACCATGGAGAGTTTGTCAGCTCCTGCTATGTGTTTACATACCCTTGGTGAACTGGTTGTACTGTGGGAAGACTGGAGGGAGGGTTTTGAAGTATATGGGCAAGCAATTGGGGGCGGCATTTCTACTGCTGCAAAGAAGCTAGCTTTGCTCAAGCATTGTTTGGCTGCTGAAAGAGTATTGAAATACCTTCCACCCATCCCTGAGGAAGAGGATGATGGAGATGAATTTGACGCTGATTGAAACAACTGACTTTTACTTTTGGTAAAAGAAAAAACAAAGTGGTAGAGAGGTTCAAGTTTCTTAAGAGAGGCCAAATGCCCAGAGAGTCTATGGAGAGCTACGTGGCTAGTTCAAGATCTCTTGCAGCTATGTGCAACTATAGGAACTTCCTGGATGAAATATTGAGGGATCACCATGTGTTAAAGGTCCACAACAGGAAAGTACAGTAGAAGTTGATATATACAGAAGAATAACTTTGCTTAAGGCAGTGGAGATTGTAAAAAGGGTTGAAAATAAAGATTAGGCCTAAAGGAGTTGGCTGTGAGAGAGAGATAAGAAATGGTTCCGAAAGGGTTTTAGAAAGTAAAGATGGATGAGATCACCAGCACCCTTAATTCAGCTAAAGAGGGTGACAAACCCAAGTAGTTTTGCTTTAAGTGTGGGTTGAGGGGTTATCTGGCCGCTGATGAGACTTTTCCTGCTTTGGATCAAGTGTGTCATAAATGCAAGGTAAAGGGACATTTTTCCCAGATGTGTCGGGCAGGATGGGGGAGCAAAGAGATTTACTAATCCCCAGTCAGTACAGTTAGAAACAGTGATGTTATTTTACAAGTTGAACAAGTAGGGAATATCAATGATGACAACCCATATTGTTTGATCACAGTTGATGGTGAGAGTGTGAAGGTCATGGCAGAGTCGGGTACGAGATACACACTCATTGGGGAAGAATACCTCACTAGGATCCCGAAACATGTCATCAAACCACCTGATGTCAAGTTGGTGGCATAAGGGAATAAACCTATAGATTTAGTGGGCTATATAGAAGGTCGCCTAGAGATTCAAGGAGCGGAAGTTCCTTCTAAAGCTTACTTTGCTAAAGATGGTTCTTGCTGGTTTGGCATCAGCAAGGGGACTTGTGCACAAGAATGGATCACAACCATCCTGCCCAGGTACTAGGAGCTCAGTCTGAAGTTACTGCTGTAGGGAAACAGTCATATAGTTTTTTTGTAAAGAATTTTCTGAAGCATTTAGTGACAAATTGAATGTGTTGAAGGCATTTATGCACAAGACCATTTTGAAGGAAGGTGTTGTCCCCAAGGCTAATAGACCTTGCGTGGTTCCCTTAGTTATGAGAGAGCCATTGTGTCAAGAGCTGAAGAAATTATGTGATGAAGCGATTATTGAAGTGATAGAGGCATCTGTATGGTTGGGCTCCCATGGTCTTGGCCAAGAAGAGCATTGGGGATCTACGCCTATGTGTGGATCCAAGGGATCTTAAAGAGGACAAATAGGTCGAAAGACACCCATTTGCCATTATTAGTGAGATGTTGACCACCATAAAGGGAGCTACGATATTCACCACGTTGGATCTATCCTCAGCATACCACCAAAGAGTGTTACATCCAGAATAAAGACCACTGATGTCCTTCGTTACACCTGATGGTGCTTATAGAAACAAGCGATTGCCATTTAAGCTGGCGGCTGTGGTATTCCAACACACCATTTGTTGAGTTTCAAAATAACATATTGGTGTTTGGTAAATATTTAAAAGAGCATGATCAGGCTGAGAGCAGTTTTGGGGGCTTTTAAAGGGAGTGGTCTGACCATTCAAAAAGCGAAGTGTAATATCAGAGTGAGTGGTGTAGTATATTTGGGACATTGGATCAATGGGAAAGAAATTCTCCAAAAATGAAATCAGTCTGGCCATATAGAGAGCTCGTTCTCTGGAGAACAAGGACCAGTTAATTAAAGAAATTATATTTTGTTTAAAGAAGAGGGTGTATTATGTTTGGAGGCTGCTTGAGATTCCATTCTAGAATGGAATCTCAAGAGAATCGTTAAAAAAAATTGCTGGAGTGACCAGATTAAAATCATGCGTGGGGTCCGTCAGGGCTGTGTCTTGGCCCCAACATTGTTTTCGCTGTACATCAACCAAGTGATCGAATTTCTAGCAGCAATTCCTGCGGATGTGCCTTCCCTAGGGTAACAGAAAAACACAACCCTGCTGTTCGCAGATGATACCCTCCTCGTCTCCAAAACACCAATGGGGCTGCAAATCTTACAAAATTGATTTAAGATCTTTTGGGACGAGAGGGGGCTCGAAATAAATACCACTAAGACAAAACTGTTGATGTTGAATCCTCACAAATCCTTCAAGGGGTGCCTAACTTTAAACAACATCCCCCTAGAGTGAGTAGCTTTGAATACCTGGGCCTGGCCTGACCGGCGGGGCCTGCCCTGACGCTGCCGTTGCGGGCGCCTACCCGGCGCGTTCCTGAGCCCGGTCTGGTCCAGCGCTCCCGGCAGTCTTCCTTGCGCCCTGGGATGCGGCACAACCTCCCGGCGTCCTGGGCCTGGTGCATGGACCGTGGCCTGGGGGCATGGCGGGGGCTCCTGTTGCTCCGGCGCCTGGCTGGGCCTTGGCCGACCTGTGATTTCGGGCTTTGGCCGACCTGTGATTTCGGGCCTGTGGCTGTGCGGGCCTAATTGTGGGTGGCCTCCTGGATCCGGCATCGGCAGCGGTGACGAGCCTCACTCCTGAGACTGAATGCAGTTGGGGCTGCCGCGCTCTGTCAAAGCCCCACTACTGACCTGTTGACCTGCTCCCCCCGCATATTACCGGTGAGTGCTAGGCGGCTGCTGCCTCTGGATATCGGCGGCCCGCCCCTCACGACTGGCGCTCAGGGTTGGGGGCTGTGAACAGTGGAGCCAAGGCAACACTTCTAGCCTGCCTGGCGGTGCCTGCAATAGAACTGACCCGACCGCCTACAATCTCCTGCTGCCTGCTCCTCTAACCTATATACATTTCGGCCTGCATACGGAGAGGTCTGCTCCCGGGACTTTCTTCTCCCCTTGCCTCGCGCCTAGCACAGGGCCGCTCCGGACAGTTGGACTCCCTGGTGACACGGGTTTGCACCCGCTGCTGCAGCCCAGCGGAAACACGGCCTGTGCTTGGCCTAACTGAGCGTGGAGGGGTTTGCTCTGCTCAGACCTACGGTACCATCTTTACTCACCAGTGCCCATTCCCAACCCTCTGGCTGCTGGTCTTGGTCCCTCTGGGGGTGCTCCCTGTGGTTCGCCTGGGCAATTGTTAAGTTCCTTGGAGTCCTGTTGCCTTACGTCACCTTCTGCCTTCCTGGTCTGGCTCTCCCCCAGGCCGAGGAACTTGTTTTTACTAGCGGCAGCCCCTGGACTATCCAGCTCTCTCATCCCCTTGTGAGCCGCTATGGGGAAAACTGATACCAGACAACCCAAGATCACCTTCATGGGGCGTGGGGCAGGCAGAGGTGGCGAGGTCCCCCCTGATGCCGGTGAGCAGTCCACACAGACCAAACCCCTTGGCGAGCGGGATGACAGCTTACGAGCCATCCTCCTGGACGTGCAATCCAGCTTGAAGTCAATAGATACAAAAATTGACCACCTAACTTCCCGTCTAGACCAGGTTAAACAAAGGGTGGACTCCCATGATGCCCACATTGTTCAGCTCGAGACTAGGGTCTCGGATGCCGAGGACGCCGGAGCCGAGGGTGCGCAAAAACTCCTAAAGATGGACAAAATCCTTGAGGTCATACCTGCTAAAAATGAGGACCTTGAAGCGCGCTCCCGAAGGAACAACATCCGGGTCGTTGGCCTGCCGGAGTCCCCTGCAACCGGTAGGATGGAGGATTATCTGGAGACCCTACTCCGCAACCTTTTTGGCCCAGCCCTGTCCACCAATTTCATCGTAGAGCGAGCGCATAGGTCACTTGGTCCCCGGCCTCCCCCTGGATCACCCGGCGAGGCCTATCATTGCCCGCTTGCTGAACTATCGGGACCGTGACTCTATCCTGCGTAGAGCCCGGTAGATGTGGGAGATCAATCATCAAGGCAATGTCCTATCCTTCTACCCTGACTTTACCTTGTCTGTCCAGGCTGCTCGCAGGGATTTCCTCCCCGTCAAACGCATCCTGCAGCAGCTTCACATCACTTATGCTATGCTCTACCCTTCCAAACTCTGTATCGACTGTGGGGAAAAGCCGAGATTCTTCACTGATCCAAAGGCGGCCCTCACCTTTGCCAAGCAACGACAGAAATCGCCCATGCGTAACCGCCGCACCATTTCCGAGGACAGCCATCTGAGCGATAATGACTGACTCCTATATGCTTCAACTTCACCCCGCAGCTATGCATGATTCTTGGTACCCGCCTCATGTACACTGTTAGACGTAATGTTAACTGCATTTTATCACATGTACTTGCTTTCAGATCGTATTTGGCTTGTCAAGATATCCAGTAATTTGTAATTTCTGTCCGAGTAACATTGTCTATAGGAGCATTGGTCTCTTCTGGTATATCTCACTCAACCTGCCATTAACAGAGCAGCTCGCTCTCAGACGCATGTACTGCTTCTAAGCTACTCCCCTCTGTGCCATCCAACGCTTGGCCCCCCCTGCCCACACGGCAAGGGGTTATGGCTAAGCCCACGCACCCCAAAGGGATGATTCCCACACCTGTGTCATTTTCTCCAAGTTTGGGGCTCCTGGGTGGTGGTGGATTAGATACTCAACCTATTTGGGGGGTTGGATTGGGCGGGGGGTGGGCTTGGGTTTTTCACTTTGGGGTTCGCAACAGACACCCTTCTTATACAGTCTGTTGCTTTGTTTTTCTTGTATTGTTTATGGCATGTCACCAAGTGTACGCACCTCATGACGGCTCACACTGTAAGGCACTGGCTTCACTTGGTCCGACTTCAGACCGTCGATGATGTTTCATCACTCCCCCCATGCCTGCTCCATGACTGACACCACCTTTTTGACTTGGAATATTAGGGGCCTGAATGACTATCGCAAAGCACATCTCTTGCACGCACATCTCAACCGACACAAGGTGGATGTTTGTTTCCTCCAGGAGACGCATCTCCTTCCCGCTACCTCATCCAGGCTGCATTCCCGCCACTGGGGGGAGTCCTACAACGCTTACTACTATAACTATGCGAGAGGCGTCCCTATCCTGTTCAGGAGGGGCCTCCCCTGGCGTGGAACCCACTCCTTCATAGATACTGCGGGTCGCTATGTAATCCTCGCCGGTACCCTTTATAATCAGCCTTTGATACTCGCAGTGCTCTACGGCCCCAATACTGATGACCCCAGTTTTCTAACTCAGGTCTGGCAAATCATATCCTCTCTGGGGCCCCATTCCCTGATCTGGGGGGTGATTTTAACATTGCACCTTCGCCGATACTAGACCGCTCGGGGGATCGCACACATCACCCGCAGGCCACTACTACCCTTCATTCAATCCTAGAGGACCACTCCCTGTTAGACGCCTGGCGACATACACACCCAGGCATGCACGAAGGCTCCTGCATCTCCGGCTCACGCGGAACATGGTCCCGCATCGACCTATGGCTCACCACCCTAGATGTCGCCTCCTGGACCACTTCAGTGGATCACCTGGCCCGCACACTGTCCGATCATACCCTGGTGCGTCTGTGCCTGCGCTTCCCGCTCACCCTGCGCCACGTGTTCACATGGCACATGGCACCTGCCGCCACACACGCTCCGTGATGCCGTGTTCCGGGAAGATATTCGGGGTGCCATTATAGAATACTTCGAGCGCAACACTGGCTCTGTCGAGTCACCCTCAATGCTCTGGGAGGCCTTTAAGGTCGTGATCAGGGGGGGAATGCATTGCAAAGCAATCAGGGGTGTTGAAATCTATCAGGGGCACCCTTGTGCATCTGGAAAAAGACATTAAAGCCCTAGACCTTAAACAATCCCAGGACCCCAGACCGGTCACTCTCGCTTCCATTAGGTCCAGGCTCACTGAGTTCCATGAGGAGGCGGATAGGGAGGTGGCGTTTCTTGGCAGAGGCCCGCGCTCGCCGTTACGGTGAGGGCGATCAGCCCGGCAGGACCCTAGCGAACCTTCTTAGGCAGCCACACGCATCCTCCTAAATTACAGCACTCTGCGATGAGACCACTGGACGAACTTCCTCCCCCACAGACATTATCGCGAGGATCTCTGCTTTCTATTCACAATTGTACACTGAGGGAGAGGCCGCATCTAGGGAATCCCTGGATCAATATTTTGACTCCATCGAGCTACTATGGCTTGGCAACAGTCATCGGGAATATTTGGACGAACCATTCACTCAAAAGGAAATCTCCAAGGTCATCGCGGGTCTCCCGGGCGACAAGGCCCCGGGCTCAGATGGGCTCACCCCCACAATTTATAAAGAGTATGTATCCCTTCTCGTCCCACATATGGTTGAGATGTATAACAAATCTCTGGACCTGGGTAGATTTCCCCCATCTCTTTGCGAAGCCATGATCACTCTTCAATTAAAGCCGGATAAGTCCCCCGAGAGCTGCGATTCCTATCGTCCATTATCATTAATCAATACCGACAACAAAATTTATGCTAAACTTCTGGCCAATCGCCTCCTCCCGCTGATGCCTTTAATAGTTCGTCCTGATCAATCTGGGTTTATCATGGGTCGCGCCACCTCACATAATTTGCGCACCATTTTCTCGGTCCTTCATCAGATCAACCCGTCTCTGCCTGCGGTGGCTGCCCTCCTGGACGCCACCAAGGCTTTTGATACTTGAGTGGCCCTTCCTTTTTTACCTCCTTCCTCGCCTGGGCTTTAGTCTAGGTTTGTCCATATTGAGAAAACGCACCATTTAGTAACATGCTCAATTTATACGTTCTTGCCCTCTGGTGGGCGCCCTGATGGGAACATTTTCTAAGCATGCTGGTACTTGTACTGCGCTTTCCCCTCAATCACACCCTCCAGTGGGTAATGCCGTTTTTCTTAATATAACTTCTTTGCTGTGCTCAACGTTGCTCCGTCGTATTACCAATTTTAAGGATGCACAGAGTCCATACCGAAGTCAGTCTTTGGCGGCAACCACTGTCCCTGGTCGTTTTCATGGGCTAAAGAAAGCGGACCAAATTGGGACAGTCACGGCGCTCTCTTGCTGGCGGTGCGTAGCTGGCGGCGGAACCAAGCTGCTGAACATCTCACACACTCTCTCCTTCCGGGAAAGACACAGCCGCACTCACAACAATGAGGATCAAAATTCATTTATTTACAGCGTGGGCAGTACTGACGTGTTTTCGGTCATCATGACCTTTTTCCAAAGGTAAGCCCCGGCATATTGAGAAAACGCACCATTTAGTAACATGCTCAATTTATACGTTCTTGCCTCTCTGGTGGATGCCCTGATGGGACCATTTTCTAAGCATGCTGGTACTTCTAGTGCGCTATCCCCTCAATCACACCCTCCAGTGGGTAATGCCGTTTTTTCTTAAAATAACTTCTTTGCTGTGCTCAACGTAGCTCCCGTCGCATTACCAATTTTAAGGATGCACAGAGTCCATACCGAAGTCAGTCTCCGGCGGCAACCACTGTCCCTGGTCGTTTTCATGGGCTAAAGAAAGCGGATCAAATTGGGACAGTCACGGCGCTCTTTGCTGGTGGTGCGTAGCTGGCGGCGGAACCAAGCTGCTGAACATCTCAACACTCTCTCCTTCCGGGAAAGACACAGCCGCACTCACAACAATGAGGATCAAAATTCATTTATTTACAGTGTGGGCAGTCCTGACGCGTTTCGGTCTTCATGACCTTTTTCAAAGGTAAGCCCCGGCATATTGAGAAAACGCACCATTTAGTAACATGCTCAATTTATACGTTCTTGCTCTCTGGTGGACGCCCTGATGGGACCATTTTCTAAGCATGCTGGTACTCGTAGTGCTCTTTCCCCTCAATCACACCCTCCTGTGGGTAATGCCGTTTTTCTTAATATAACTTCTTTGCTGTGCTCAACATTGCTCCATCGCATTACCAATTTTAAGGATGCACAGAGTCCATACCGAAGTCAGTCTTCAGCGGCAACCACTGTCCCTGGTCGTTTTCATGGGCTAAAGAAAGCGATTCAAATCGGGAGAGTCACTGCGCTCTTTGCTGGTGGTGCGTAGCTGGCGGCCGAACCAAGCTGCTGAACATCTCACACACTCTCTCCTTCCGGGAAAGACACAGCCGCACTCACAACGATGAGGATCAAAATTCATTTATTTACAGCGTGGGCAGTCCTGACATGTTTCGGTCATCATGACCTTTTTCAAAGATAATCCCCGGCATATTGAGAAAACGCACCATTTAGTAACATGCTCAATTTATACGTTCTTGCCCTCTGGTGGACGCCCTGATGGGACCATTTTCTAAGCATGCTGGTACTTGTAGTGCGCTTTCCCCTCAATCAAACCCTCCAGTGGGTAATGCCGTTTTTCTTAATATAACTTCTTTGCTGCGCTCAACGTAGCTCCGTCGCATTACCAATTTTAAGGATGCACAGAGTCCATACCGAAGTCCGTCTTCGGCGGCAACCACTGTCCCTGGTCGTTTTCATAGGCTAAAGAAAGCGGTTCAAATCGGGACAGTCACGGCGTTCTTGCTGGTAGTGCGTAGCTTGCGGCGGAACCAAGCCGCTGAACATCTCACACATCTCTCCTTCCGGGAAAGACACAGCCGCACTCACAACAATGAGGATCAAAATTCATTTATTTACAGCGTGGGCAGTACTGACGCGTTTCGGTCATCATGACCTTTTTCAAAGGTAAGCCCCGGCATATTGAGAAAACGCACCATTTAGTAACATGCTCAATTTATACGTTCTTGCCCTCTGGTGGGCGCCCTGATGGGAACATTTTCTAAGCATGCTGGTACTTGTACTGCGCTTTCCCCTCAATCACACCCTCCAGTGGGTAATGCCGTTTTTCTTAATATAACTTCTTTGCTGTGCTCAACGTTGCTCCGTCGTATTACCAATTTTAAGGATGCACAGAGTCCATACCGAAGTCAGTCTTTGGCGGCAACCACTGTCCCTGGTCGTTTTCATGGGCTAAAGAAAGCGGACCAAATTGGGACAGTCACGGCGCTCTTTGCTGGTGGTGCGTAGCTGGCGGCGGAACCAAGCTGCTGAACATCTCACACACTCTCTCCTTCCGGGAAAGACACAGCCGCACTCACAACAATGAGGATCAAAATTCATTTATTTACAGCGTGGGCAGTACTGACGTGTTTCGGTCATCATGACCTTTTTCAAAGGTAAGCCCCGGCATATTGAGAAAACGCACCATTTAGTAACATGCTCAATTTATACGTTCTTGCCCTCTGGTGGATGCCCTGATGGGACCATTTTCTAAGCATGCTGGTACTTCTAGTGCGCTATCCCCTCAATCACACCCTCCAGTGGGTAATGCCGTTTTTCTTAAAATAACTTCTTTGCTGTGCTCAACGTAGCTCCGTCGCATTACCAATTTTAAGGATGCACAGAGTCCATACCGAAGTCAGTCTTCGGCGGCAACCACTGTCCCTGGTCGTTTTCATGGGCTAAAGAAAGCGGATCAAATTGGGACAGTCACGGCGCTCTTTGCTGGTGGTGCGTAGCTGGCGGCGGAACCAAGCTGCTGAACATCTCACACACTCTCTCCTTCCGGGAAAGACACAGCCGCACTCACAACAATGAGGATCAAAATTCATTTATTTACAGCGTGGGCAGTCCTGACGCGTTTCGGTCTTCATGACCTTTTTCAAAGGTAAGCCCCGGCATATTGAGAAAACGCACCATTTAGTAACATGCTCAATTTATACGTTCTTGCTCTCTGGTGGACGCCCTGATGGGACCATTTTCTAAGCATGCTGGTACTTGTAGTGCTCTTTCCCTCAATCACACCCTCCTGTGGGTAATGCCGTTTTTCTTAATATAACTTCTTTGCTGTGCTCAACATTGCTCCATCGCATTACCAATTTTAAGGATGCACAGAGTCCATACCGAAGTCAGTCTTCAGCGGCAACCACTGTCCCTGGTCGTTTTCATGGGCTAAAGAAAGCGGTTCAAATCGGGAGAGTCACTGCGCTCTTTGCTGGTGGTGCGTAGTTGGCGGCCGAACCAAGCTGCTGAACATCTCACACACTCTCCTTCCGGGAAAGACACAGCCGCACTCACAACGATGAGGATCAAAATTCATTTATTTACAGCGTGGGCAGTCCTGACATGTTTCGGTCATCATGACCTTTTTCAAAGATAAGCCCCGGCATATTGAGAAAACGCATCTTTTAGTAACATGCTCAATTTATACGTTCTTGCCCTCTGGTGGACGCCCTGATGGGACCATTTTCTAAGCATGCTGGTACTTGTAGTGCGCTTTCCCCTCAATCAAACCCTCCAGTGGGTAATGCCGTTTTTCTTAATATAACTTCTTTGCTGTGCTCAACGTAGCTCCGTCGCATTACCAATTTTAAGGATGCACAGAGTCCATACCGAAGTCCGTCTTCGGCGGCAACCACTGTCCCTGGTCGTTTTCACGGGCTAAAGAAAGTGGTTCAAATCGGGACAGTCACGGCGCTCTTTGCTGGTGGTGCGTTGATTGCGGCGGAACCAAGCCGCTGAACATCTCACACACTCTCTCCTTCCGGGAAAGACACAGCCGCACTCACAACAATGAGGATCAAAATTCATTTATTTACAGCGTGGGCAGTACTGACGTGTTTCGGTCATCATGACCTTTTTCAAAGGTAAGCCCCGGCATATTGAGAAAACGCACCATTTAGTAACATGCTCAATTTATACGTTCTTGCCCTCTGGTGGACGCCCTGATGGGACCATTTTCTAAGCATGCTGGTACTTGTACTGCGCTTTCCCCTCAATCACACCCTCCAGTGGGTAATGCCGTTTTTCTTAATATAACTTCTTTGCTGTGCTCAACGTTGCTCCGTCGCATTACCAATTTTAAGGATGCACAGAGTCCATACCGAAGTCAGTCTTCGGCGGCAACCACTGTCCCTGGTCGTTTTCATGGGCTAAAGAAAGCCGATCAAATTGGGACAGTCACGGCGCTCTTTGCTGGCGGTGCGTAGCTGGCGGCGGAACCAAGCTGCTGAACATCTCACACACTCTCTCCTTCCGGGAAAGACACAGCCGCACTCACAACAATGAGGATCAAAATTCATTTATTTACAGCGTGGGCAGTCCTGACGTGTTTCGGTCATCATGACCTTTTTCAAAGGTAAGCCCCGGCATATTGAGAAAACGCACCATTTAGTAACATGCTCAATTTATACGTTCTTGCCCTCTGGTGGACGCCCTGATGGGACCATTTTCTAAGCATGCTGGTACTTGTAGTGCGCTATCCCCTCAATCACACCCTCCAGTGGGTAATGCCGTTTTTCTTAATATAACTTCTTTGCTGTGCTCAACGTTGCTCCGTCGCATTACCAATTTTAAGGATGCACAGAGTCCATACCGAAGTCAGTCTTCGGCGGCAACCACTGTCCCTGGTCGTTTTCATGGGCTAAAGAAAGCGGTTCAAATCGGGACAGTCACGGCGCTCTTTGCTGGTGGTGCGTAGCTGGCGGCGGAACCAAGCTGCTGAACATCTCACACACTCTCTCCTTCCGGGAAAGACACAGCCGCACTCACAACGATGAGGATCAAAATTCATTTATTTACAGCGTGGGCAGTCCTGACGTGTTTCGGTCATCATGACCTTTTTCAAAGGTAAGCCCCGGCATATTGAGAAAACGCACCATTTAGTAACATGCTCAATTTATACGTTCTTGCCTCTCTGGTGGACGCCCTGATGGGACCATTTTCTAAGCATGCTGGTACTTGTAGTGCGCTTTCCCTCAATCACACCCTCCAGTGGGTAATGCCGTTTTTCTTAATATAACTTCTTTGCTGTGCTCAACGTAGCTCCGTCGCATTACCAATTTTAAGGATGCACAGAGTCCATACCGAAGTCAGTCTTCGGCGGCAACCACTGTCCCTGGTCGTTTTCATGGGCTAAAGAAAGCGGTTCAAATCGGGACAGTCACGGCGCTCTTTGCTGGTGGTGCGTAGCTGGCGGCGGAACCAAGCTGCTGAACATCTCACACACTCTCTCCTTCCGGGAAAGACACAGCCGCACTCACAACAATGAGGATCAAAATTCATTTATTTACAGCGTGGGCAGTCCTGACGTGTTTCGGTCATCATGACCTTTTTCAAAGGTAAGCCCCGGCATATTGAGAAAACGCACCATTTAGTAACATGCTCAATTTATACGTTCTTGCCCTCTGGTGGACGCCCTGATGGGACCATTTTCTAAGCATGCTGGTACTTGTAGTGCGCTTTCCCCTCAATCACACCCTCCAGTGGGTAATGCCGTTTTTCTTAATATAACTTCTTTGCTGTGCTCAACGTTGCTCCGTCGCATTACCAATTTTAAGGATGCACAGAGTCCATACCGAAGTCAGTCTTCGGCGGCAACCACTGTCCCTGGTCGTTTTCATGGGCTAAAGAAAGCGGTTCAAATCGGGACAGTCACGGCGCTCTTTGCTGGTGGTGCGTAGCTGGCGGCGGAACCAAGCTGCTGAACATCTCACACACTCTCTCCTTCCGGGAAAGACACAGCCGCACTCACAACAATGAGGATCAAAATTCATTTATTTACAGCGTGGGCAGTCCTGACGTGTTTCGGTCATCATGACCTTTTTCAAAGGTAAGCCCCGGCATATTGAGAAAACGCACCATTTAGTAACATGCTCAATTTATACGTTCTTGCCCTCTGGTGGACGCCCTGATGGGACCATTTTCTAAGCATGCTGGTACTTGTAGTGCGCTTTCCCCTCAATCACACCCTCCAGTGGGTAATGCCGTTTTTCTTAATATAACTTCTTTGCTGTGCTCAACGTAGCTCCGTCGCATTACCAATTTTAAGGATGCACAGAGTCCATACCGAAGTCAGTCTTCGGCGGCAACCACTGTCCCTGGTCGTTTTCATGGGCTAAAGAAAGCGGTTCAAATCGGGACAGTCACGGCGCTCTTTGCTGGTGGTGCGTAGCTGGCGGCGGAACCAAGCTGCTGAACATCTCACACACTCTCTCCTTCCGGGAAAGACACAGCCGCACTCACAACGATGAGGATCAAAATTCATTTATTTACAGCGTGGGCAGTCCTGACGCGTTTCGGTCATCATGACCTTTTTCAAAGGTAAGCCCCGGCATATTGAGAAAACGCACCATTTAGTAACATGCTCAATTTATACGTTCTGCCCTCTGGTGGACGCCCTGATGGGACCATTTTCTAAGCATGCTGGTACTTGTAGTGCGCTTTCCCCTCAATCACACCCTCCAGTGGGTAATGCCGTTTTTCTTAATATAACTTCTTTGCTGTGCTCAACGTAGCTCCGTCGCATTACCAATTTTAAGGATGCACAGAGTCCATACCGAAGTCAGTCTTCGGCGGCAACCACTGTCCCTGGTCGTTTTCACGGGCTAAAGAAAGCGGTTCAAATCGGGACAGTCACGGCGTTCTTTGCTGGTAGTGCGTAGCTTGCGGCGGAACCAAGCTGCTGAACATCTCACACACTCTCTCCATCCAGGAAAGAAACAGCTGCACTCACAACGATGAGGATCAAAATTCATTTATTTACAGCGTGGGCAGTCCTGACGCGTTTCGGTCATCATGAACTTTTTCAAAGGTAAGCCCCGGCATATTGAGAAAACGCACCATTTAGTAACATGCTCAATTTATACGTTCTTGCTCTCTGGTGGACGCCCTGATGGGACCATTTTCTAAGCATGCTGGTACTTGTAGTGCGCTTTCCCCTCAATCACACCCTCCAGTGGGTAATGCCGTTTTTCTTAATATAACTTCTTTGCTGTGCTCAACGTTGCTCCGTCGCATTACCAATTTTAAGGATGCACAGAATCCATACCGAAGTCAGTCTTCGACGGCAACCACTGTCCCTGGTCGTTTTCATGGGCTAAAGAAAGCGGTTCAAATCGGGACAGTCACGGCGCTCTTTGCTGGTGGTGCGTAGCTGGCGGCGGAACCAAGCTGCTGAACATCTCACACACTCTCTCCTTCCGGGAAAGACACAGCCGCACTCACAACAATGAGGATCAAAATTCATTTATTTACAGCGTGGGCAGTCCTGACGCGTTTCGGTCATCATGACCTTTTTCAAAGGTAAGCCCCGGCATATTGAGAAAACGCACCATTTAGTAACATGCTCAATTTATACGTTCTTGCCCTCTGGTGGGCGCCCTGATGGGAACATTTTCTAAGCATGCTGGTACTTGTACTGCGCTTTCCCCTCAATCACACCCTCCAGTGGGTAATGCCGTTTTTCTTAATATAACTTCTTTGCTGTGCTCAACGTTGCTCCGTCGTATTACCAATTTTAAGGATGCACAGAGTCCATACCGAAGTCAGTCTTTGGCGGCAACCACTGTCCCTGGTCGTTTTCATGGGCTAAAGAAAGCGGATCAAATTGGGACAGTCACGGCGCTCTTTGCTGGCGGTGCGTAGCTGGCGGCGGAACCAAGCTGCTGAACATCTCACACATCTCTCCTTCCGGGAAAGACACAGCCGCACTCACAACAATGAGGATCAAAATTCATTTATTTACAGCGTGGGCAGTACTGACGTGTTTCGGTCATCATGACCTTTTTCAAAGGTAAGCCCCGGCATATTGAGAAAACGCACCATTTAGTAACATGCTCAATTTATACGTTCTTGCCCTCTGGTGGACGCCCTGATGGGACCATTTTCTAAGCATGCTGGTACTTGTAGTGCGCTATCCCCTCAATCACACCCTCCAGTGGGTAATGCCGTTTTTCTTAATATAACTTCTTTGCTGTGCTCAACGTAGCTCCGTCGCATTACCAATTTTAAGGATGCACAGAGTCCATACCGAAGTCAGTCTTCGGCGGCAACCACTGTCCCTGGTCGTTTTCATGGGCTAAAGAAAGCGGATCAAATTGGGACAGTCACGGCGCTCTTTGCTGGTGGTGCGTAGCTGGCGGCGGAACCAAGCTGCTGAACATCTCACACACTCTCTCCTTCCGGGAAAGACACAGCCGCACTCACAACAATGAGGATCAAAATTCATTTATTTACAGCGTGGGCAGTCCTGACGCGTTTCGGTCATCATGACCTTTTTCAAAGGTAAGCCCCGGCATATTGAGAAAACGCACCATTTAGTAACATGCTCAATTTATACGTTCTTGCTCTCTGGTGGACGCCCTGATGGGACCATTATCTAAGCATGCTGGTACTTGTAGTGCGCTTTACCATCAATCACACCCTCCTGTGGGTAATGCCGTTTTTCTTAATATAACTTCTTTGCTGTCCTCAACATTGCTCCATCGCATTACCAATTTTAAGGATGCACAGAGTCCATACCGAAGTCAGTCTTCAGCGGCAACCACTGTCCCTGGTCGTTTTCATGGGCTAAAGAAAGCGGTTCAAATCGGAAGAGTCACGGCGCTCTTTGCTGGCGGTGCGTAGCTGGCGGCCGAACCAAGCTGCTGAACATCTCACACACTATCTCCTTCCGGGAAAGACACAGCCGCACTCACAACGATGAGGATCAAAATTCATTTATTTACAGCGTGGGCAGTCCTGACGTGTTTCGGTCATCATGACCTTTTTCAAAGGTAAGCCCCGGCATATTGAGAAAACGCACCATTTAGTAACATGCTCAATTTATACGTTCTTGCCCTCTGGTGGACGCCCTGATGGGACCATTTTCTAAGCATGCTGGTACTTGTAGTGCGCTTTCCCCTCAATCAAACCCTCCAGTGGGTAATGCCGTTTTTCTTAATATAACTTCTTTGCTGTGCTCAACGTAGCTCCGTCGCATTACCAATTTTAAGGATGCACAGAGTCCATACCGAAGTCCGTCTTCGGCGGCAACCACTGTCCCTGGTCGTTTTCATAGGCTAAAGAAAGCGGTTCAAATCGGGACAGTCACGGCGTTCTTTGCTAGTAGTGCGTAGCTTGCGGCGGAACCAAGCCGCTGAACATCTCACACACTCTCTCCTTCCGGGAAAGACACAGCCGCACTCACAACAATGAGGATCAAAATTCATTTATTTACAGCGTGGGCAGTACTGACGTGTTTCGGTCATCATGACCTTTTTCAAAGGTAAGCCCCGGCATATTGAGAAAACGCACCATTTAGTAACATGCTCAATTTATACGTTCTTGCCCTCTGGTGGGCGCCCTGATGGGAACATTTTCTAAGCATGCTGGTACTTGTACTGCGCTTTCCCCTCAATCACACCCTCCAGTGGGTAATGCCGTTTTTCTTAATATAACTTCTTTGCTGTGCTCAACGTTGCTCCGTCGTATTACCAATTTTAAGGATGCACAGAGTCCATACCGAAGTCAGTCTTTGGCGGCAACCACTGTCCCTGGTCGTTTTCATGGGCTAAAGAAAGCGGATCAAATTGGGACAGTCACGGCGCTCTTTGCTGGCGGTGCGTAGCTGGCGGCGGAACCAAGCTGCTGAACATCTCACACACTCTCTCCTTCCGGGAAAGACACAGCCGCACTCACAACAATGAGGATCAAAATTCATTTATTTACAGCGTGGGCAGTACTGACGTGTTTCGGTCATCATGACCTTTTTCAAAGGTAAGCCCCGGCATATTGAGAAAACGCACCATTTAGTAACATGCTCAATTTATACGTTCTTGCCCTCTGGTGGACGCCCTGATGGGACCATTTTCTAAGCATGCTGGTACTTCTAGTGCGCTATCCCCTCAATCACACCCTCCAGTGGGTAATGCCGTTTTTCTTAATATAACTTCTTTGCTGTGCTCAACGTAGCTCCGTCGCATTACCAATTTTAAGGTTGCACAGAGTCCATACCGAAGTCAGTCTTCGGCGGCAACCACTGTCCCTGGTCGTTTTCATGGGCTAAAGAAAGCCGATCAAATTGGGACAGTCACGGCGCTCTTTGCTGGCGGTGCGTAGCTGGCGGCGGAACCAAGCTGCTGAACATCTCACACACTCTCTCCTTCCGGGAAAGACACAGCCGCACTCACAACAATGAGGATCAAAATTCATTTATTTACAGCGTGGGCAGTCCTGACGCGTTTCGGTCTTCATGACCTTTTTCAAAGGTAAGCCCCGGCATATTGAGAAAACGCACCATTTAGTAACATGCTCAATTTATACGTTCTTGCTCTCTGGTGGACGCCCTGATGGGACCATTTTCTAAGCATGCTGGTACTTGTAGTGCTCTTTCCCCTCAATCACACCCTCCAGTGGGTAATGCCGTTTTTCTTAATATAACTTCTTTGCTGTGCTCAACATTGCTCCATCGCATTACCAATTTTAAGGATGCACAGAGTCCATACCGAAGTCAGTCTTCAGCGGCAACCACTGTCCCTGGTCGTTTTCATGGGCTAAAGAAAGCGATTCAAATCGGGAGAGTCACTGCGCTCTTTGCTGGTGGTGCGTAGCTGGCGGCCGAACCAAGCTGCTGAACATCTCACACACTCTCTCCTTCCGGGAAAGACACAGCCGCACTCACAACGATGAGGATCAAAATTCATTTATTTACAGCGTGGGCAGTCCTGACATGTTTCGGTCATCATGACCTTTTTCAAAGATAAGCCCCGGCATATTGAGAAAACGCACCATTTAGTAACATGCTCAATTTATACGTTCTTGCCCTCTGGTGGACACCCTGATGGGACCATTTTCTAAGCATGCTGGTACTTGTAGTGCGCTTTCCCCTCAATCAAACCCTCCAGTGGGTAATGCCGTTTTTCTTAATATAACTTCTTTGCTGTGCTCAACGTTGCTCCGTCGCATTACCAATTTTAAGGATGCACAGAGTCCATACCGAAGTCAGTCTTCGGCGGCAACCACTGTCCCTGGTCGTTTTCATGGGCTAAAGAAAGCGGTTCAAATCGGGACAGTCACGGCGCTCTTTGCTGGTGGTGCGTAGCTGGCTCCGGAACCAAGCTGCTGAACATCTCACACACTCTCTCCTTCCGGGAAAGACACAGCCGCACTCACAACAATGAGGATCAAAATTCATTTATTTACAGCGTGGGCAGTACTGACGTGTTTCGGTCATCATGACCTTTTTCAAAGGTAAGCCCCGGCATATTGAGAAAACGCACCATTTAGTAACATGCTCAATTTATACGTTCTTGCCCTCTGGTGGACGCCCTGATGGGACCATTTTCTAAGCATGCTGGTACTTGTAGTGCGCTTTCCCCTCAATCACACCCTCCAGTGGGTAATGCCGTTTTTCTTAATATAACTTCTTTGCTGTGCTCAACGTTGCTCCGTCGCATTACCAATTTTAAGGATGCACAGAGTCCATACCGAAGTCAGTCTTCGGCGGCAACCACTGTCCCTGGTCGTTTTCATGGGCTAAAGAAAGCGGTTCAAATCGGGACAGTCACGGCGCTCTTTGCTGGTGGTGCGTAGCTGGCGGCGGAACCAAGCTGCTGAACATCTCACACACTCTCTCCTTCCGGGAAAGACACAGCCGCACTCACAACAATGAGGATCAAAATTCATTTATTTACAGCGTGGGCAGTCCTGACGTGTTTCGGTCATCATGACCTTTTTCAAAGGTAAGCCCCGGCATATTGAGAAAACGCACCATTTAGTAACATGCTCAATTTATACGTTCTTGCCCTCTGGTGGACGCCCTGATGGGACCATTTTCTAAGCATGCTGGTACTTGTAGTGCGCTTTCCCCTCAATCACACCCTCCAGTGGGTAATGCCGTTTTTCTTAATATAACTTCTTTGCTGTGCTCAACGTTGCTCCGTCGCATTACCAATTTTAAGGATGCACAGAGTCCATACCGAAGTCAGTCTTCGGCGGCAACCACTGTCCCTGGTCGTTTTCATGGGCTAAAGAAAGCGGTTCAAATCGGGACAGTCACGGCGCTCTTTGCTGGCGGTGCGTAGCTGGCGGCGGAACCAAGCTGCTGAACATCTCACACACTCTCTCCTTCCGGGAAAGACACAGCCGCACTCACAACAATGAGGATCAAAATTCATTTATTTACAGCGTGGGCAGTCCTGACGCGTTTCGGTCATCATGACCTTTTTCAAAGGTAAGCCCCGGCATATTGAGAAAACGCACCATTTAGTAACATGCTCAATTTATACGTTCTTGCCCTCTGGTGGACGCCCTGATGGGACCATTTTCTAAGCATGCTGGTACTTGTAGTGCGCTTTCCCCTCAATCACACCCTCCAGTGGGTAATGCCGTTTTTCTTAATATAACTTCTTTGCTGTGCTCAACGTTGCTCCGTCGCATTACCAATTTTAAGGATGCACAGAGTCCATACCGAAGTCAGTCTTCGGCGGCAACCACTGTCCCTGGTCGTTTTCATGGGCTAAAGAAAGCGGTTCAAATCGGGACAGTCACGGCGCTCTTTGCTGGTGGTGCGTAGCTGGCGGCGGAACCAAGCTGCTGAACATCTCACACACTCTCTCCTTCCGGGAAAGACACAGCCGCACTCACAACGATGAGGATCAAAATTCATTTATTTACAGCGTGGGCAGTCCTGACGTGTTTCGGTCATCATGGCCTATTTCAAAGGTAAGCCCCGGCACATTGAGAAAACGCACCATTTAGTAACATGCTCAATTTATACATTCTTGCCCTCTGGTGGACGCCCTGATGGGACCATTTTCTAAGCATGCTGGTACTTGTAGTGCTCTTTCCCCTCAATCACACCCTCCAGTAGGTAATGCCGTTTTTCTTAATATAACTTCTTTGCTGTGCTCAACATTGCTCCATCGCATTACCAATTTTAAGGATGCACAGAGTCCATACCGAAGTCAGTCTTCGGCGGCAACCACTGTCCCTGGTCGTTTTCACGGGCTAAAGAAAGCGGTTCAAATCGGGACAGTCACGGCGCTCTTTGCTGGTGGTGCGTAGCTGGCGGCGGAACCAAGCTGCTGAACATCTCACACACTCTCTCCTTCCGGGAAAGACACAGCCGCACTCACAACGATGAGGATCAAAATTCATTTATTTACAGCGTGGGCAGTCCTGACGCGTTTCGGTCATCATGACCTTTTTCAAAGGTAAGCCCCGGCATATTGAGAAAACGCACCATTTAGTAACATGCTCAATTTATACGTTCTTGCCCTCTGGTGGACGCCCTGATGGGACCATTTTCTAAGCATGCTGGTACTTGTAGTGCGCTTTCCCCTCAATCACACCCTCCAGTGGGTAATGCCGTTTTTCTTAATATAACTTCTTTGCTGTGCTCAACGTTGCTCCGTCGCATTACCAATTTTAAGGATGCACAGAGTCCATACCGAAGTCAGTCTTCGGCGGCAACCACTGTCCCTGGTCGTTTTCATAGGCTAAAGAAAGCGGTTCAAATCGGGACAGTCACGGCGCTCTTTGCTGGTAGGTGCGTAGCTTGCGGCGGAACCAAGCCGCTGAACATCTCACACACTCTCCTTCCGGGAAAGACACAGCCGCACTCACAACAATGAGGATCAAAATTCATTTATTTACAGCGTGGGCAGTCCTGACGCGTTTCGGTCATCATGACCTTTTTCAAAGGTAAGCCCCGGCATATTGAGAAAACGCACCATTTAGTAACATGCTCAATTTATACGTTCTTGCCCTCTGGTGGACGCCCTGATGGGACCATTTTCTAAGCATGCTGGTACTTGTAGTGCGCTTTCCCCTCAATCACACCCTCCAGTGGGTAATGCCGTTTTTCTTAATATAACTTCTTTGCTGTGCTCAACGTTGCTCCGTCGCATTACCAATTTTAAGGATGCACAGAGTCCATACCGAAGTCAGTCTTCGGCGGCAACCACTGTCCCTGGTCGTTTTCATGGGCTAAAGAAAGCGGATCAAATCGGGACAGTCACGGCGCTCTTTGCTGGCGGTGCGTAGCTGGCGGCGGAACCAAGCTGCTGAACATCTCACACACTCTCTCCTTCCGGGAAAGACACAGCCGCACTCACAACAATGAGGATCAAAATTCATTTATTTACAGCGTGGGCAGTCCTGACGTGTTTCGGTCATCATGACCTTTTTCAAAGGTAAGCCCCGGCATATTGAGAAAACGCACCATTTAGTAACATGCTCAATTTATACGTTCTTGCCCTCTGGTGGACGCCCTGATGGGACCATTTTCTAAGCATGCTGGTACGTCTAGTGCGCTTTCCCCTCAAACACACCCTCCAGTGGGTAATACCGTTTTTCTTAATATAACTTCTTTGCTGTGCTCAACGTTGCTCCGTCGCATTACCAATTTTAAGGATGCACAGACTCCATACCGAAGTCAGTCTTCGGCGGCAACCACTGTCCCTGGTCGTTTTCATGGGCTAAAGAAAGCGGTTCAAATCGGGACAGTCACGGCGCTCTTTGCTGGTGGTGCGTAGCTGGCGGCGGAACCAAGCTGCTGAACATCTCACACACTCTCTCCTTCCGGGAAAGACACAGCCGCACTCACAACAATGAGGATCAAAATTAATTTATTTACAGCGTGGGCAGTCCTGACGCGTTTCGGTCATCATGACCTTTTTCAAAGGTAATCCCCAGCATATTGAGAGAACGCACCATTTAGTAACATGCTCAATATATACGTTCTTGCCCTCTGGTGGACGCCCTGATGGGACCATTTTCTAAGCATGCTGGTACTTGTAGTGCGCTTTCCCCTCAATCACACCCTCAGTGGGTAATGCCGTTTTTCTTAATATAACTTCTTTGCTGTGCTCAACGTTGGTCCATCGCATTACCAATTTTAAGGATGCACAGACTCCATACCGAAGTCAGTCTTCAGCGGCAACCACTGTCCCTGGTCGTTTTCATGGGCTAAAGAAAGCGGTTCAAATCGGGACAGTCACGGCGCTCTTTGCTGGTGGTGCGTAGCTGGCGGCGGAACCAAGCTGCTGAACATCTCACACACTCTCTCCTTCCGGGAAAGACACAGCCGCACTCACAACGATGAGGATCAAAATTCATTTATTTACAGCGTGGGGAGTCCTGACGTGTTTTGGTCATCATGAACTTTTTCAAAGGTAAGCCCCGGCATATTGAGAAAACGCACCATTTAGTAACATGCTCAATTTATATGTTCTTGCCCTCTGGTGGACGCCCTGATGGGACCATTTTCTAAGCATGCTGGTACTTGTAGTGCGCTTTCCCCTCAATCACACCCTCCAGTGGGTAATGCCGTTTTTCTTAATATAACTTCTTTGCTGTGCTCAACGTTGCTCCGTCGCATTACCAATTTTAAGGATGCACAGAGTCCATACCGAAGTCAGTCTTCGGCGGCAACCACTGTCCCTGGTCGTTTTCATGGTCTAAAGAAAGCGGTTCAAATCGGGACAGTCACGGCGCTCTTTGCTGGCGGTGCGTAGCTTGCGGCGGAACCAAGCCGCTGAACATCTCACACACTCTCTCCTTCCGGGAAAGACACAGCCGCACTCACAACGATGAGGATCAAAATTCATTTATTTACAGCGTGGGCAGTCCTGACGCGTTTCGGTCATCATGACCTTTTTCAAAGGTAAGCCCCGGCATATTGAGAAAACGCACCATTTAGTAACGTGCTCAATTTATACGTTCTTGCCCTCTGGTGGACGCCCTGATGGGACCATTTTCTAAGCATGCTGGTACTTGTAGTGCGCTTTCCCCTCAATCACACCCTCCAGTGGGTAATGCCGTTTTTCTTAATATAACTTCTTTGCTGTGCTCAACGTTGCTCCGTCGCATTACCAATTTTAAGGATGCACAGAGTCCATACCGAAGTCAGTCTTCGGCGGCAACCACTGTCCCTGGTCGTTTTCATGGGCTAAAGAAAGCGGTTCAAATCGGGACAGTCACGGCGCTCTTTGCTGGCGGTGCGTAGCTGGCGGCGGAACCAAGCTGCTGAACATCTCACACACTCTCTCCTTCCGGGAAAGACACAGCCGCACTCACAACAATGAGGATCAAAATTCATTTATTTACAGCGTGGGCAGTCCTGACGCGTTTCGGTCATCATGACCTTTTTCAAAGGTAAGCCCCGGCATATTGAGAAAACGCACCATTTAGTAACATGCTCAATTTATACGTTCTTGCCCTCTGGTGGACGCCCTGATGGGACCATTTTCTAAGCATGCTGGTACTTGTAGTGCGCTTTCCCCTCAATCACACCCTCCAGTGGGTAATGCCGTTTTTCTTAATATAACTTCTTTGCTGTGCTCAACGTTGCTCCGTCGCATTACCAATTTTAAGGATGCACAGAGTCCATACCGAAGTCAGTCTTCGGCGGCAACCACTGTCCCTGGTCGTTTTCATGGGCTAAAGAAAGCGGTTCAAATCGGGACAGTCACGGCGCTCTTTGCTGGTGGTGCGTAGCTGGCGGCGGAACCAAGCCGCTGAACATCTCACACACTCTCTCCTTCCGGGAAAGACACAGCCGCACTCACAACGATGAGGATCAAAATTCATTTATTTACAGCGTGGGCAGTCCTGACGCGTTTCGGTCATCATGACCTTTTTCAAAGGTAAGCCCCGGCATATTGAGAAAACGCACCATTTAGTAACATGCTCAATTTATACGTTCTTGCCCTCTGGTGGACGCCCTGATGGGACCATTTTCTAAGCATGCTGGTACTTGTAGTGCGCTTTCCCCTCAATCACACCCTCCAGTGGGTAATGCCGTTTTTCTTAATATAACTTCTTTGCTGTGCTCAACGTTGCTCCGTCGCATTACCAATTTTAAGGATGCACAGAGTCCATACCGAAGTCAGTCTTCGGCGGCAACCACTGTCCCTGGTCGTTTTCACGGGCTAAAGAAAGCGGTTCAAATCGGGACAGTCACGGCGCTCTTTGCTGGCGGTGCGTAGCTTGCGGCGGAACCAAGCCGCTGAACATCTCACACACTCTCTCCTTCCGGGAAAGACACAGCCGCACTCACAACGATGAGGATCAAAATTCATTTATTTACAGCGTGGGCAGTCCTGACGCGTTTCGGTCATCATGACCTTTTTCAAAGGTAAGCCCCGGCATATTGAGAAAACGCACCATTTAGTAACATGCTCAATTTATACGTTCTTGCCCTCTGGTGGACGCCCTGATGGGACCATTTTCTAAGCATGCTGGTACTTGTAGTGCGCTTTCCCCTCAATCACACCCTCCAGTGGGTAATGCCGTTTTTCTTAATATAACTTCTTTGCTGTGCTCAACGTTGCTCCGTCGCATTACCAATTTTAAGGATGCACAGAGTCCATACCGAAGTCAGTCTTCGGCGGCAACCACTGTCCCTGGTCGTTTTCACGGGCTAAAGAAAGCGGTTCAAATCGGGACAGTCACGGCGCTCTTTGCTGGCGGTGCGTAGCTTGCGGCGGAACCAAGCCGCTGAACATCTCACACACTCTCTCCTTCCGGGAAAGACACAGCCGCACTCACAACGATGAGGATCAAAATTCATTTATTTACAGCGTGGGCAGTCCTGACGCGTTTCGGTCATCATGACCTTTTTCAAAGGTAAGCCCCGGCATATTGAGAAAACGCACCATTTAGTAACATGCTCAATTTATACGTTCTTGCCCTCTGGTGGACGCCCTGATGGGACCATTTTCTAAGCATGCTGGTACTTGTAGTGCGCTTTCCCCTCAATCACACCCTCCAGTGGGTAATGCCGTTTTTCTTAATATAACTTCTTTGCTGTGCTCAACGTTGCTCCGTCGCATTACCAATTTTAAGGATGCACAGAGTCCATACCGAAGTCAGTCTTCGGCGGCAACCACTGTCCCTGGTCGTTTTCACGGGCTAAAGAAAGCGGTTCAAATCGGGACAGTCACGGCGCTCTTTGCTGGCGGTGCGTAGCTTGCGGCGGAACCAAGCCGCTGAACATCTCACACACTCTCTCCTTCCGGGAAAGACACAGCCGCACTCACAACGATGAGGATCAAAATTCATTTATTTACAGCGTGGGCAGTCCTGACGCGTTTCGGTCATCATGACCTTTTTCAAAGGTAAGCCCCGGCATATTGAGAAAACGCACCATTTAGTAACATGCTCAATTTATACGTTCTTGCCCTCTGGTGGACGCCCTGATGGGACCATTTTCTAAGCATGCTGGTACTTGTAGTGCGCTTTCCCCTCAATCACACCCTCCAGTGGGTAATGCCGTTTTTCTTAATATAACTTCTTTGCTGTGCTCAACGTTGCTCCATCGCATTACCAATTTTAAGGATGCACAGAGTCCATACCGAAGTCAGTCTTCGGCGGCAACCACTGTCCCTGGTCGTTTTCACGGGCTAAAGAAAGCGGTTCAAATCGGGACAGTCACGGCGCTCTTTGCTGGCGGTGCGTAGCTTGCGGCGGAACCAAGCCGCTGAACATCTCACACACTCTCTCCTTCCGGGAAAGACACAGCCGCACTCACAACGATGAGGATCAAAATTCATTTATTTACAGCGTGGGCAGTCCTGACGCGTTTCGGTCATCATGACCTTTTTCAAAGGTAAGCCCCGGCATATTGAGAAAACGCACCATTTAGTAACATGCTCAATTTATACGTTCTTGCCCTCTGGTGGACGCCCTGATGGGACCATTTTCTAAGCATGCTGGTACTTGTAGTGCGCTTTCCCTCAATCACACCCTCCAGTGGGTAATGCCGTTTTTCTTAATATAACTTCTTTGCTGTGCTCAACGTTGCTCCGTCGCATTACCAATTTTAAGGATGCACAGAGTCCATACCGAAGTCAGTCTTCGGCGGCAACCACTGTCCCTGGTCGTTTTCACGGGCTAAAGAAAGCGGTTCAAATCGGGACAGTCACGGCGCTCTTTGCTGGCGGTGCGTAGCTTGCGGCGGAACCAAGCCGCTGAACATCTCACACACTCTCTCCTTCCGGGAAAGACACAGCCGCACTCACAACGATGAGGATCAAAATTCATTTATTTACAGCGTGGGCAGTCCTGACGCGTTTCGGTCATCATGACCTTTTTCAAAGGTAAGCCCCGGCATATTGAGAAAACGCACCATTTAGTAACATGCTCAATTTATACGTTCTTGCCCTCTGGTGGACGCCCTGATGGGACCATTTTCTAAGCATGCTGGTACTTGTAGTGCGCTTTCCCCTCAATCACACCCTCCAGTGGGTAATGCCGTTTTTCTTAATATAACTTCTTTGCTGTGCTCAACGTTGCTCCGTCGCATTACCAATTTTAAGGATGCACAGAGTCCATACCGAAGTCAGTCTTCGGCGGCAACCACTGTCCCTGGTCGTTTTCACGGGCTAAAGAAAGCGGTTCAAATCGGGACAGTCACGGCGCTCTTTGCTGGCGGTGCGTAGCTTGCGGCGGAACCAAGCCGCTGAACATCTCACACACTCTCTCCTTCCGGGAAAGACACAGCCGCACTCACAACGATGAGGATCAAAATTCATTTATTTACAGCGTGGGCAGTCCTGACGCGTTTCGGTCATCATGACCTTTTTCAAAGGTAAGCCCCGGCATATTGAGAAAACGCACCATTTAGTAACATGCTCAATTTATACGTTCTTGCCCTCTGGTGGACGCCCTGATGGGACCATTTTCTAAGCATGCTGGTACTTGTAGTGCGCTTTCCCCTCAATCACACCCTCCAGTGGGTAATGCCGTTTTTCTTAATATAACTTCTTTGCTGTGCTCAACGTTGCTCCGTCGCATTACCAATTTTAAGGATGCACAGAGTCCATACCGAAGTCAGTCTTCGGCGGCAACCACTGTCCCTGGTCGTTTTCACGGGCTAAAGAAAGCGGTTCAAATCGGGACAGTCACGGCGCTCTTTGCTGGCGGTGCGTAGCTTGCGGCGGAACCAAGCCGCTGAACATCTCACACACTCTCTCCTTCCGGGAAAGACACAGCCGCACTCACAACGATGAGGATCAAAATTCATTTATTTACAGCGTGGGCAGTCCTGACGCGTTTCGGTCATCATGACCTTTTTCAAAGGTAAGCCCCGGCATATTGAGAAAACGCACCATTTAGTAACATGCTCAATTTATACGTTCTTGCCCTCTGGTGGACGCCCTGATGGGACCATTTTCTAAGCATGCTGGTACTTGTAGTGCGCTTTCCCCTCAATCACACCCTCCAGTGGGTAATGCCGTTTTTCTTAATATAACTTCTTTGCTGTGCTCAACGTTGCTCCATCGCATTACCAATTTTAAGGATGCACAGAGTCCATACCGAAGTCAGTCTTCGGCGGCAACCACTGTCCCTGGTCGTTTTCACGGGCTAAAGAAAGCGGTTCAAATCGGGACAGTCACGGCGCTCTTTGCTGGCGGTGCGTAGCTTGCGGCGGAACCAAGCCGCTGAACATCTCACACACTCTCTCCTTCCGGGAAAGACACAGCCGCACTCACAACGATGAGGATCAAAATTCATTTATTTACAGCGTGGGCAGTCCTGACGCGTTTCGGTCATCATGACCTTTTTCAAAGGTAAGCCCCGGCATATTGAGAAAACGCACCATTTAGTAACATGCTCAATTTATACGTTCTTGCCCTCTGGTGGACGCCCTGATGGGACCATTTTCTAAGCATGCTGGTACTTGTAGTGCGCTTTCCCCTCAATCACACCCTCCAGTGGGTAATGCCGTTTTTCTTAATATAACTTCTTTGCTGTGCTCAACGTTGCTCCGTCGCATTACCAATTTTAAGGATGCACAGAGTCCATACCGAAGTCAGTCTTCGGCGGCAACCACTGTCCCTGGTCGTTTTCACGGGCTAAAGAAAGCGGTTCAAATCGGGACAGTCACGGCGCTCTTTGCTGGCGGTGCGTAGCTTGCGGCGGAACCAAGCCGCTGAACATCTCACACACTCTCTCCTTCCGGGAAAGACACAGCCGCACTCACAACGATGAGGATCAAAATTCATTTATTTACAGCGTGGGCAGTCCTGACGCGTTTCGGTCATCATGACCTTTTTCAAAGGTAAGCCCCGGCATATTGAGAAAACGCACCATTTAGTAACATGCTCAATTTATACGTTCTTGCCCTCTGGTGGACGCCCTGATGGGACCATTTTCTAAGCATGCTGGTACTTGTAGTGCGCTTTCCCCTCAATCACACCCTCCAGTGGGTAATGCCGTTTTTCTTAATATAACTTCTTTGCTGTGCTCAACGTTGCTCCGTCGCCTTACCAATTTTAAGGATGCACAGAGTCCATGCAGAAGTAAGTCTTCGGCGGCAACCACTGTCTTTGGTCGTTTTCACGGGCTAAAGAAAGCGGTTCAAATCGGGACAGTCACGGCGCTCTTTGCTGGCGGTGCGTAGCTTGCGGCGGAACCAAGCCGCTGAACATCTCACACACTCTCTCCTTCCGGGAAAGACACAGCCGCACTCACATCGATGAGGATCAAAACTCATTTATTTAAAGCGTGGGCAGTCCTGACGCGTTTCGGTCCTCATGGCCTTTTTCAAAGGTAAGCCCCGGCATATTGAGAAAACGCACCATTTAGTAACATGCTCAATTTATACGTTCTTGCCCTCTGGTGGACGCCCTGATGGGACCATTTTCTAAGCATGCTGGTACTTGTAGTGCGCTTTCCCCTCAATAACACCCTCCAGTGGGTAATGCCGTTTTTCTTAATATAACTTCTTTGCTGTGCTCAACGTTGCTCCGTTGCATTACCAATTTTAAGGATGCACAGAGTCCATACCGAAGTCAGTCTTCGGTGGCAACCACTGTCCCTGGTCGTTTTCACGGGCTAAAGAAAGCGGTTCAAATCGGGACAGTCACGGCGCTCTTTGCTGGCGGTGCGTAGCTTGCGGCGGAACCAAGCCGCTGAACATCTCACACACTCTCTCCTTCCGGGAAAGACACAGCCGCACTCACAACGATGAGGATCAAAATTCATTTATTTACAGCGTGGGCAGTCCTGACGCGTTTCGGTCATCATGACCTTTTTCAAAGGTAAGCCCCGGCATATTGAGAAAACGCACCATTTAGTAACATGCTCAATTTATACGTTCTTGCCCTCTGGTGGACGCCCTGATGGGACCATTTTCTAAGCATGCTGGTACTTGTAGTGCGCTTTCCCCTCAATCACACCCTCCAGTGGGTAATGCCGTTTTTCTTAATATAACTTCTTTGCTGTGCTCAACGTTGCTCCGTCGCATTACCAATTTTAAGGATGCACAGAGTCCATACCGAAGTCAGTCTTCGGCGGCAACCACTGTCCCTGGTCGTTTTCACGGGCTAAAGAAAGCGGTTCAAATCGGGACAGTCACGGCGCTCTTTGCTGGCGGTGCGTAGCTTGCGGCGGAACCAAGCCGCTGAACATCTCACACACTCTCTCCTTCCGGGAAAGACACAGCCGCACTCACAACGATGAGGATCAAAATTCATTTATTTACAGCGTGGGCAGTCCTGACGCGTTTCGGTCATCATGACCTTTTTCAAAGGTAAGCCCCGGCATATTGAGAAAACGCACCATTTAGTAACATGCTCAATTTATACGTTCTTGCCCTCTGGTGGACGCCCTGATGGGACCATTTTCTAAGCATGCTGGTACTTGTAGTGCGCTTTCCCCTCAATAACACCCTCCAGTGGGTAATGCCGTTTTTCTTAATATAACTTCTTTGCTGTGCTCAACGTTGCTCCGTCGCATTACCAATTTTAAGGATGCACAGAATCCATACCGATGTCAGTCTTCAGCGGCAACCACTGTCCCTGGTCGTTTTCATGGGCTAAAGAAAGCGGTTCAAATCGGGACAGTCACGGCGCTCTTTGCTGGTGGTGCGTAGCTGGCGGCGGAACCAAGCCGCTGAACATCTCACACACTCTCTCCTTCCGGGAAAGACACAGCCGCACTCACAACGATGAGGATCAAAATTCATTTATTTACAGCGTGGGCAGTCCTGACGCGTTTCGGTCATCATGACCTTTTTCAAAGGTAAGCCCCGGCATATTGAGAAAACGCACCATTTAGTAACATGCTCAATTTATACGTTCTTGCCCTCTGGTGGACGCCCTGATGGGACCATTTTCTAAGCATGCTGGTACTTGTAGTGCGCTTTCCCCTCAATCACACCCTCCAGTGGGTAATGCCGTTTTTCTTAATATAACTTCTTTGCTGTGCTCAACGTTGCTCCGTCGCATTACCAATTTTAAGGATGCACAGAGTCCATACCGAAGTCAGTCTTCGGCGGCAACCACTGTCCCTGGTCGTTTTCATGGGCTAAAGAAAGCGGTATCAAATCGGGACAGTCACGGCGCTCTCTTGCTGGCGGTGCGTAGCTGGCGGCGGAACCAAGCTGCTGAACATCTCACACACTCTCTCCTTCCGGGAAAGACACAGCCGCACTCACAACGATGAGGATCAAAATTCATTTATTTACAGCGTGGGCAGTCCTGACGCGTTTCTGTCATCATGACCTTTTTCAAAGGTAAGCCCCGGCATATTGAGAAAACGCAACATTTAGTAACATGCTCAATTTATACGTTCTTGCCCTCTGGTGGATGCCCTGATGGGACCATTTTCTAAGCATGCTGGTACTTGTAGTGCGCTTTCCCTCAATCACACCCTCCAGTGGGTAATGCCGTTTTTCTTAATATAACTTCTTTGCTGTGCTCAACGTTGCTCCGTCGCATTACCAATTTTAAGGATGCACAGAGTCCATACCGAAGTCAGTCTTCGGCGGCAACCACTGTCCCTGGTCGTTTTCATGGGCTAAAGAAAGCGGTTCAAATCGGGACAGTCACGGCGCTCTTTGCTGGTGGTGCGTAGCTGGCGGCGGAACCAAGCTGCTGAACATCTCACACACTCTCTCCTTCCGGGAAAGACACAGCCGCACTCACAACAATGAGGATCAAAATTCATTTATTTACAGCGTGGGCAGTCCTGACGTGTTTCGGTCATCATGACCTTTTTCAAAGGTAAGCCCCGGCATATTGAGAAAACGCACCATTTAGTAACATGCTCAATTTATACGTTCTTGCCCTCTGGTGGACGCCCTGATGGGACCATTTTCTAAGCATGCTGGTACTTGTAGTGCTCTTTCCCCTCAATCACACCCTCCAGTGGGTAATGCCGTTTTCTTAATATAACTTCTTTGCTGTGCTCAACATTGCTCCATCGCATTACCAATTTTAAGGATGCACAGAGTCCATACCGAAGTCAGTCTTCAGCGGCAACCACTGTCCCTGGTCGTTTTCATGGGCTAAAGAAAGCGGTTCAAATCGGAAGAGTCTCGGCGCTCTTTGCTGGTGGTGCGTAGCTGGCGGCCGAACCAAGCTGCTGAACATCTCACACACTCTCTCCTTCCGGGAAAGACACAGCCGCACTCACAACGATGAGGATTAAAATTCATTTATTTACAGCGTGGGCAGTCCTGACGATGTTTCGGTCATCATGACCTTTTTCAAAGGTAAGCCCCGGCATATTGAGAAAACGCACCATTTAGTAACATGCTCAATTTATACGTTCTTGCCCTCTGGTGGACGCCCTGATGGGACCATTTTCTAAGCATGCTGGTACTTGTAGTGCGCTTTCCCCTCAATCACACCCTCCAGTGGGTAATGCCGTTTTTCTTAATATAACTTCTTTGCTGTGCTCAACGTTGCTCCGTCGCATTACCAATTTTAAGGATGCACAGAGTCCATACCGAAGTCAGTCTTCGGCGGCAACCACTGTCCCTGGTCGTTTTCATGGGCTAAAGAAAGCGGATTCAAATCGGGACAGTCACGGCGCTCTTTGCTGGCGGTGCGTAGCTGGCGGCGGAACCAAGCCGCTGAACATCTCACACACTCTCTCCTTCCGGGAAAGACACAGCCGCACTCACAACAATGAGGATCAAAATTCATTTATTTACAGCGTGGGCAGTCCTGACGCGTTTCGGTCATCATGAACTTTTTCAAACCTAAGCCCCAGCATATTGAGAAAACGCACCATTTAGTAACATGCTCAATTTATACGTTCTTGCCCTCTGGTGGACGCCCTGATGGGACCATTTTCTAAGCATGCTGGTACTTGTAGTGCGCTTTCCCCTCAATCACACCCTCCAGTGGGTAATGCCGTTTTTCTTAATATAACTTCTTTGCTGTGCTCAACGTTGCTCCGTCGCATTACCAATTTTAAGGATTGCACAGAGTCCATACCGAAATCAGTCTTCGGCGGCAACCACTGTCCCTGGTCGTTTTCACGGGCTAAAGAAAGCGGATCAAGTCGGGACAGTCACAGCGCTCTTTGCTGGCGGTGCGTAGCTGGCGGCGGAACCAAGCTGCTGAACATCTCACACACTCTCTCCTTCCGGGAAAGACACAGCCGCACTCACAACAATGAGGATCAAAATTCATTTATTTACAGCGTGGGCAGTCCTGACGCGTTTCTGTCATCATGAGCTTTTTCAAAGGTAAGCCCCGGCATATTGAGAAAACGCACCATTTAGTAACATGCTCAATTTATACGTTCTTGCTCTCTGGTGGATGCCCTGATGGGACCATTTTCTAAGCATGCTGGTACTTGTAGTGCTCTTCCCCTCAATCACACCCTCCAGTGGGTAATGCCGTTTTTCTTAATATAACTTCTTTGCTGTGCTCAACATTGCTCCATCGCATTACCAATTTTAAGGATGCACAGAGTCCATACCAAAGTCCGTCTTCGGCGGCAACCACTGTCCCTGGTCGTTTTCATGGGCTAAAGAAAGCGGTTCAAATCGGGACAGTCACGGCGCTCTTTGCTGGTGGTGCGTAGCTTGCGCGGCGGAAACTCAAGCCGCTGAACATCTCACACACTCTCTCCTTCCGGGAAAGACACAGCCGCACTCACAACAATGAGGATCAAAATTCATTTATTTACAGCGTGGGCAGTCCTGACGTGTTCCTGTCATCATGACCTTTTTCAAAGGTAAGCCCCGGCATATTGAGAAAACGCACCATTTAGTAACATGCTCAATTTATACGTTCTTGCACTCTGGTGGGCGCCCTGATGGGACCATTTTCTAAGCATGCTGGTACTTGTAGTGCGCTTTCCCCTCAATCACACCCTCCAGTGGGTAATGCCGTTTTTCTTAATATAACTTCTTTGCTGTGCTCAACGTTGCTCCGTCGCATTACCAATTTTAAGGATGCACAGAGTCCATACCGAAGTCAGTCTTCGGCGGCAACCACTGTCCCTGGTCGTTTTCATGGGCTAAAGAAAGCGGATTCAAATCGGGACAGTCACGGCGCTCTTTGCTGGCGGTGCGTAGCTGGCGGCGGAACCAAGCTGCTGAACATCTCACACACTCTCTCCTTCCGGGAAAGACACAGCCGCACTCACAACAATGAGGATTAAAATTCATTTATTTACAGCGTGGGCAGTACTGACGTGTTTCGGTCATCGTGACCTTTTTCAAAGGTAAGCCCCGGCATATTGAGAAAACGCACCATTAGGAACATGCTCAATTTATACGTTCTTGCCCTCTGGTGGACGCCCTGATGGGACCATTTTCTAAGCATGCTGGTACTTGCTAGTGCGCTATCCCCTCAATCACACTCCTCCAGTGGGTAATGCCGTTTTTCTTAATATAACTTCTTTGCTGTGCTCAACGTTGCTCCGTCGCATTACCAATTTTAAGGATGCACAGAGTCCATACCGAAGTTGGTCTTCGGCGGCAACCACTGTCCCTGGTCGTTTTCATGGGCTAAAGAAAGCGGATCACATTGGGACAGTCACGGCGCCTCTTTGCTGGCGGTGCGTAGCTGGCGGCGGAACCAAGCTGCTGAACATCTCACACACTCT
>CAWUFW010019382.1:0-188121 GCA_963921515.1 Calotriton arnoldi
ACGGGCTCTGTGCGCCTAACAAGCCGAAGCCTCGCCGCACTCCTGTCCGACACAAGGGCTAAGTGAACACGAACTGACTCACTCCAGGAGAGGGCGGAGATTGATCTAATGAAAGGTTAGAAGACACAGAGGGCAAGCTGTGACTGCAGGCTGGAGACTGAGGCCTTGGTAATGCGCACATGGTGCCATGTAAAGCAAAGAGGGCTAGGAGTAGCACCCTCAATGAACCGGCAGAAAACAAGAACACCACCATCAACACACACTGCCCTACCAGTACAACTTAGTGGTGGCTTGCACTGACCCGCGCTGTCCTACTGCTGCAACCCCCTCCGAGCACTGCGATGGATCTCCGATCCGAGCAACGTTTTGCCATTCTAATATTAATACCAGAGGCACCTCAACTAATTGACCTCATCCTTACATTACGAGCACCCCTGGTGTCCAGCACAATCGCTCCCACACAGTTCTACCAATACCGTGATATTCCCTAAAATTGTTTCATGGGCATTGGTCTGCAGCTCTGCATGCAGAAGAAGTCAATATAAGGCAAATAAACGTTTTTCTGAAACCCAGTTTCCCAAGCCTACGGGTCCCGTGGTAAACCTAACTTCAGCTGCTAAAGCGGGGGGCCGGGGCGTCACTGCATCTAACCCTATTTACCACCGAAGACCCTTTTTCTGAGAGTAGGCGTGACTTATTCTTGACCTACTCCTGACTTACTCTTGAATTTCCAGGAGTAAGTTAAACTTCCCGATTAAACAAACGTTGTGAATCATACTTACTGGGAACAGGTTCGCCAAGTTTTTTGGGGTAATTTGGAATAGCAGAGAATGATATATATATTTTAACCTCCTTCTTCCAATAGAACTCTGTGAGGAGGGTGATCAGCGATCACATCATCAACTCAATCGACCCTTATGGTTCTCTAAGGGGGTCGGCCACGATAATCTTATGAGAGCCATGTTGCTGGAAGGGGAGAATATTACACGCTCCGCCCTAAACAATACTCATCTAGAGGTTTTAATGTAGTGCTGCGTGTCGTTCTGTTATTCCAGAGCGCTAGATTACGTGGATACATAGTATAGAATCAGAAGTCTCTAAGTGGCAGCATGAGAGTCCGATAGACATTCAGCAACCACTTTTTAAAAGAAGATTTTTAAATGAAGGGGCTTCCTTCGTGTCTCTGGGTGAGAGCCTACACCACAAGCTCAGGTCAGAGCAGGTGCCTTAGCTGGATCTGGCCTCTATGTGTGTGGCTTCTGTGGACTCCGTCAGGTGTGTCAGCTCATACCGGAAGTGTCGAGCCCATCTCACAGGAGTCACAGTGGGAAGTCACTTTTTTCCTAGGGGCGGGAACTGGAGAGGGCCCTCGTGCCACAGGGACATCTAGAGGGCCGTCTTAGGTAATTTGAGTACCATCGCGGCCGGCAAGTAAGGTGGGGGGAAGGGTCGAGCGGGGGGGACAGTAATTAAAATAAAAAACTTACCTTCCTCGACCTCCGGATCAGCAGCGCCGCCGCCTCAGCTCCTGCCTGCCGCTGCTCCTGGCCGCGTTTTGCCTCGGCAGCCTCCCTCCCCTCCCCTAAGCCAATCACAACACTGCAATGGCAGCGTTGTGATTGGTAAGGCGCAGCGGAGAGCGCCCTAGCAGGGCCATTTACTCTATGTAGGCTGCATGCAGCAGCCTACATAGAGAAAAAGAGGGAGTGTGCATGACTGCTTTGTTCGGCCCTGGGGCCGACCAAACAGTCAGTACCCACAACAGTGGGCAAAGCCACTCCCCCCCTGCCCTCGACAAAGACCGCCCACCCGCCCGCCCCCAACCAGGCACAGAGGCACTTCTGCTTTCTCGCAGTGCGAGAAGGAGAAACATAAATGGTAGTTTTTACCGTTTATGTTTCTGCCTTCTCACACTGCAAGAAAGCAGTGGGGCGATGCCCCCACGCCCCAATGGGGGAGCCGCCACTGGCCCAGGGCCTGTAAATCAAATGCTGCTAGTGGGCTTGCAGCACTGGTTGTGCCACCCTCACAAGCAGCCTGTAAATGTAACTCTTGCCTGCCATTGCAGAGCCTGTGGGCAGTCTGGTACAGCCATGTCGACTAAGCAAGTGTACCCACTTGCCAGACCCTAACCTTCCCTTTTCTTACATATCAGTCACCCCTAAGGTAGGCCCAAGGTACCCCTGTGGGCAGGGTGCAGTGTATGTGAAAGGTAGGACATGCCCTGGTGTGTGTGGCATGTCCTGATAGTGAATTACTGACAATTTCATTTTTCACTATTGCAAGGCTACCTGTTCCCATAGGACAGAATGGGGAGTTTGCTTATAATATTTTATACACATAACCACCCCTGGGAACAAGGTAGAAAAATAAAGTTTAGTATGCCTGAACTCAGAATTTAAAGATGCATCTTTTAGTGAAGGTGATTTTTACTTTCTTTGTTTGAAAATACCACTTTTAGAAAGTAGGTATTTTCTTGCTCAGCCATCCAGTGTGCCTCTGCTGGGTTTGTGGATTGACTGTCTGGCTTTGGGATGACAGGGGCTGGGGAGCAGCAGTGGCTCCAGAGAGTCTAGATGGGTCAGGGATGGGCTGAATAGACCTGGGTTGCATTTAGAGTAGGGCGAGGAGATTTCCTTTCACCTGAATGGGCCTGGTCTGCCTCTGACAATGCTGTCTCCACCGCCTGCCAGGAAGCTGCACCAGAGAGGACAGAACTGGTTCTGGCTGGGCACAGACACTCTCTGCCCTCAGAGAACAAAGGATTTTGGGCAATAAAAAGTGGGGCCCAAACCCCTAAACTTTAGAACTTTTTTGGACCAAGAAGTCTGCCAAGAAGAAGAGCTGGAGAAGCTGTGAGGAGGAAATACCACGTTGCTGTGTGCTTTGCTGTGTTGGCCTGCAGTGGCTGCTTCTGTCTTGGGCAGCAAAAGGACTGGACTGGACTTTCTATAAACTTCTTTATTGAGTTTCCCCAAGGGCTTGAGGTAGAGCTTGCCCCCTGTTCAAGAAGTCTCAGGAACAGCAAAGACTTTAAGCTCTTCTGCCATCAGCACTGGGGACTGTGTGTTTTGTGGTGCAACAGAAGAAAAGCAACCCGACGCCGTCTATGGTGCCGCTGCTGACTCCGTGTCCTGAAGGCACCACAGAGGGCGCTGCCGCAATACCGCATCGCAACCCTGGTCTCACCGACGATGTCACCTGATGCTGCCACTGAGCCACTGCTTGCACCGTGACCTGTGGGCACTGCACTTTGCACTGCCTCGCTTCACACCGTCGCCCTGGTATCCCTGACGGCGCCGCTCCATGCCGACATCGACACCGCTGCTTGCACCGTGGTTCGAGGGCACCGCTCGTAAGTTACACGACGCACTGTCCTCATCCCGCACCGCAGCCTTGGCATACCAACGTCAGTGCCATTGACTCCAGTTCATCAGCCGACGACAGCGCTTCAGCATCGACGCCGCCGCTGCTTGCACCGTGACCTGCCAGCACCGCGATGAGCACTGCATCACTTCGCACTGCAGCCCTGGTCTCACCAACACCGCTGGATGACCGTCACCGAGCCGCTGCCTGCACCGTGACCTGAGGGCACCGCACGCTGCACCGCTGCACTTCGCACCGCAGCACCCGACGCCTGCCGACACTGGCGCTCCTGTCTTCAACGACGAGGAGTTCGATCTGCAACGCGTGAGACTTCAAGGGCCCGACGACTCCTGCACTGACCTCCGGAACCGACGCTTGCGGACGCCATGCTTTCGGAGCTCAACGAGAGGTCGCCGACGCCCTGCATTTCTAAAGGTACTGTTTTGTGGGTCTTCCCGACACCGTAGCTGGCCCGCGACGCCGCGGTCAGCCAGAACTGTTTGGATTTGTTGTTCATGACGCCATGATAGCCCCAGATGGAGCTATTGACTTCAAGGAACTTTATTTCAAGTCTATTTTGACTACTGAAGATTGCTAAGTACTGTATTGTGGATTTTTATCGGTTTTGGTCTTGTCCTAAGTATATAAAAATCTTGGATATTTTTCTAAACTGGTGTGGTGTCCTTCTGTAGTGCTTACACTGTGTGACTGTTGGTTATGTGTAAATGCTTTACACACTGCCTCTAAGATAAGCCTGAATGCTGGTGCCAAGCTACCAAGGGGGTGAGCAGGTGTTATTTTAGGAGTGTAACTCCCTTATCCTAACTAGAAGGAAGGGTCCCTACTTGGACATGGTCCAAACCATTGCCAACTAGAGACCCCCATTTCTAACATTGGTGGCAGCGGTGGGATTGGACTTGCATTTGCACTTGACTTACAGTGATTGGTGTGCACTACTACCATATTGCAGATCATTACGTACCACATACTGGTTTTTTTTTGGTCTGTTTTTGCCTTTCCATCGGTCTTGAACTTGAACTTTCCAGTACGTCATGCCTGAATCAATTGCTTCATCTGCTGCAGCCTTGGAGGTGGTCTTTGAGGAGGAGAGGTTAGACACCTACAATGTGAAGGAATTGAAGGCGATCTGTAAAAACCTCAAAGTCCAAATCAGGGGCCTCACCAGAAAAGAAGAGCTACAAAAGGCGCTGAGGGCCTGGGTAGCAGCCAGACATGCTAGTGAGCTGTCTGGGGATCTTGTTATGGAGGCAGAGGAGCCTATGCCAAGGATGGATGTGTTTTTGGGATGGGGGGCACCCTCTAAACCAGGCAGCAGTGGCTTGTCCCCAGAGGAGCTGGAGGACAGGCGGGAAGCAAGGAGAATTGCTATGGAACTGGAGAAGCTTAAGGTAGCCATGGAGGAGAAAAGGATGATGCTAGACCATGAGATCAGGATAAAAGAGCTGGATCAGAGGAGTAGATCCAGCTCAGATGGTGGCAGCAATTCGTCAGGGCAGGCAGACAGAATTGTGCACATCCCCAAGAATGTAGGCAAGGAATTCAAGAAGGGGGATGACATACAAAGGTGGTTCCAGGGGTATGAGGGATCTGTTCACATGAATGGGGTCCCTGAAAGGAATTGGGTTGGCAGGGTTGTGGCCTCTCTTTCCAGAAGAAGCTAGAGATACTCTGATAGCTTCGGGTAAGGGGCAGAACCTCACCTATGCTGATATGAAGAACGCTCTCCTCAACAGGTATGGTCTCACTCCTGAAAAGTACAGGGATCAGTTTAGGTCCAGTAAGAAGTCTGATGCCAACACTTGGTTGGAATGTGTAGATTCGTTCTGCAGGTCACTGGATGGCTGGGTGAAGGGCAGTAATGTGACAGATTTTCAGGGGCTCTACAATTTGGTTGCATGGGAGCACTTATCTAGTCTATGTTTTGCAGAGCTGTGCCAGCACTTGGTTGATAGTAATCTGACTGGCCCCAGGAAACTTGCTATGGAGGCAGACCGCTGGATGAGTACCGGGGTCCACAAGAAAGCTTTTGGGGGGGGACTCAGCCAAAGGTGGGCAGGGTCGACAGCAGAAAAGTGGGGGGGACAAGGGTAGAGTACAGGAGTTCTCTAAAGGGCCCCAAACTAACACCCAGTGTAAAGGTTCCCATCCCCCAGGAGATAAGAAACAAGGGGTCTCTTCAGGAAAGCCTGCTGAGACCGGCCCCCGGACGTGCTTTGCCTGTAAGCAGGTGGGTCACATAAGGGGGGACCCCAAGTGCCCCAAGAGGGAGCAGCCACCCACCGGGAGGCAGACCAAGGTGTTGGCTAGTGTAGCACTTGGGGAGTAGGGGTGCCCACAGGAGGGTGGGGATCCCGCAGAAATGACCCTCATCTCATTAGGGGACAGTGAGATTGTCCCAAGAAACCAGGTGCCCCCTAACACAAAGAAATACAGCACCTGGGTGACCATCAATGGGAAAAGGGTAGAGGCTCTCAGCGATACTGGAGCCAGTGTGACCTCAGTCCGGTGTCACCTGGTCTCTGAGGAGCAGGTAGTCCCCGGGGCATTTCACCAAGTAGTTGCTGTAGACAACTCAGAGCGCCAGTGTATGGTGGCGCAGGTTCCCTTTGAATGGGGGGGTCTCAGGTTCCTTGAGGGTGGTTGTGAGCCCTACCATGTCTGTAGATTGTCTGCTAGGTAACGACCTAGAGCAGTCCTTGTGGAAGGATGTTGAGCTCAGGTCTCACTTGGAGAGGGTTGGGTTGCCAGAGTGGGCATGCGTGTCCACTCGGTCAATGGCGACCAGAAAGGGTGATCAGAAAGACCTGGAGCCTGAAACAGTGGCCTAGGTCCCTGCCTAGAGAAAGGGCAGGGGGCGCGGGAAACTGGCCCCCGAGGTTCCCACGGACTGGGAGGAGGCTGACCTTGAGGGGGACGCCCTGGTACCTACAGGGGAGCAGGTAGCTGAACTGGGGGACATCTCTGAGCTGACCCATTGGCAGCAAGAAGGTGGTCCCACCAGGGAGGAATTCTGCAGGGAGCAGAAAGAAGGCCCTTCTCTAGAGGGTTTGCGGCAGCAGGCTACAAACCAGGCAGCTGGTGATCAGTCTGGATCACATTGGATCTACTGGGAGAATGGTCTCCTGTACAGCGAGCCTAAGGTCGCTGAGCCTGGGTCAGTCCGTGTGCTGGTGGTACCCCAGCGCTTCAGGACCTTCCTACTGGGTCTAGCTCATGACGTGCCTTTGGCAGGACATTTGGGGCGGGACAAGACCTTTGACAGGCTTGTCGCCCACTTCTTCTGGCCCCAAATGCGAAGGCAGTCAGATGGACATTGCAGGTCTTGCCAAACTTGCCAGGCAAGTGGTAAGAGTGGGAGGAAGGTTAAAGCTCCTCTCCAACCTTTTCCAGTTGTTGGAACCCCTTTTGAAAGGGTAGGGAGGGACATTGTGGGGCCACTGGATCCCAAGACAGCCATGGGCAACAAGTAAATCCTGGTGGACCATGCCACCTGGTACCCGGAGGCAATCCCTCTCAGGACAACGACGGCGCCAGTGGTGGGCCGGGTGTTAATGGGGATCTTTTCCCACATGGGTTTCCCCAGAGAGGTGGTTTCTGACCGTGAGACCAATTTCATATCGAAGTATATGACATCCCTGTGGAAGGAGTGTGGTGTAACCTACAAGTTCACCACTCCTTACCACCCACAAGGTAACGGTTTGGTGGGGAGATTCAACCAAACCTTGAAGGACATGATTAAGGGTCTAACAGAACCCATGAGGCGTAAGTGGGACATCTTCCTGCCATGCCTTCTCTTTGCATACAGGGAGGTGCCTCAGAAGTCTCTTGGGTTCAGTCCCTTTGAGCTCCTGTATGGTCACCCTGTGAGAGGACCTCTGAGTTTGGTGAAGGAAGGCTGGGAGGCAGCTCCCAGGAAAACTCCCCAGGATATGTTTAGTTACATGCTGGCCTTCAGAAACCAAACTGCCCACTTCAGGAAACTTGCTCAGACGGACCTGGAAGCAAGCCAGGAAGAAATGAAAAAGTGGTATGACCAGAATGCCACTCTGGTCGAATTTCAACCTGGGCAAAAAGTGTGGGTCATGGCCCCAGTGGAACCTTGTGCCTTGCAGGACAAGTGGACTGGGCCTTTTGAGGTGGTGGAGCGCAAAAGTGATGTCACCTACCTGGTGAATTTGCAGAGTCCCAGGAACCCTTTGAGGGTCCTCCACGTGAACCGCCTCAAGCCACACTTCAAGAGGTCCGAAGTGAGCATGCTCTTGGCGACAGATGATGGGGTGGAAGAGGAGAGTGAACCTCTCCCTGACCTCCTGTCTACCAAGGAGCACAATTGGTCAGTGGAAGGTGTGATACTCTCCCCTACACTGACCCCAGAGCAGCAGAGTGACTGTCAGCAGTTGTTGGGACAGTTTGCCCCACTGTTCTGTCTGACCCCAGGTGTTACTCACTGGTGTACCCATGACGTGGACACTGGTGACAGCCCTCCTGTAAAGCACAAGATTTACAGGTTGACTGACCGGGTCAGGGCCAGCATCAAAGAGGAGCCAACCAAGCATTTAGACACAGAGCCAGTCTGCCTCCTATGGGAGGAAGGCCAGAATTGAAAAGTCTTAGCTGAGTATTGCTCTCCTTTTTTTTGATAACCCCTGTTCCGGAATCCATGGGATTGTCTGGAGTAGAAGTTAGGCTTGTAGTCTTGATAATAATCTAGGAAGCCTTGATTGTAGGAGCCTCTGTGGAGAAAATATCTTCTTCAGAGAAAATTGAGCTTTGTCAATGGTAGCGAAGGTGGGCACATACTTTCCCATCTCCTTGATAAAGGAGTCGTTAAAAGAAGCTAATTGACTTGTGGACCCTCTTCCTTAGATGCCATGCTACTCAAGTTATGGTCAATCTTGAGTAGAAGACTTTTCCGTCTCTCCTGTTAGCTATATGCATTGGTATTACCCAACATACAAATAGCTCGCTGAGCCCAATTTGAAAGGGTATTTGGGTCCACCTGTTCGCCCTCCATTTTTGCCTCCTTAGCTAAATCCAAAATTCTGGTTAGAGGACAACCAGATCCAAAATTCTGTCCTGGCAGTTCGACCAGGCCCTATCAACCCCCTTCTTGCCAAACTTAATAAAAACAACAACATATTGGGATCAATGACAGGCGTATCGGCTACTTTATTGGGAAGGGAAGGGTGAGGGCATTCAGATTTAAGTATATTTCTGGAAGATTTAGCCAGGGCATGACGCAAATAGAAGGAGACATAATCAGAAATGTGTCCCGAAGGGAACCACTCAGTACAATTGGAGTGGTGGATTAAAGTAGGGTCTAACATAGGTTCACCTAAATGATCTACCAGATCATTGGACACCGGGCGAGAACACCACCATTAGAAGGAGAAATGTTGTGCCTTTTCTCCCGAGGCCCATTAGAAAGGTCAGAAGCAACGTTCAAATTAGACCCATCATCATTTATGACATCATCATCATCATCATTGCAAGTGTCCTGCAAACATACAATATTTAGGGGAGAAGGGGGAAGCCCTGAAAAAGAAACCTCAGGGGTGGGAGGACCAGCAAATTGTGATACGCCTTTAAACTACACAGAGCCAGGTGCTGCACATTTCTTTCCTTTTTTAGAAGGAACATCAGCAGAACTGTGCAACATCTTTGAGATGGAAGCCTCAAGAGACATAGAAACATCAAGCATAGATACAGATACTGTTGGTTGCACCAAGTCCTTAATGAAGGATTTCAAATGATCTTTCAGTGTCTGCGATTCCTCATCTTCAGACATAATGCTTTGAAAAATGCCCAAAAAACAGAAGTGAAAAGGGGAAAAAATAAAAGGGAATGAAAGGGTTAACCATGACAGAGGATTCTGCTATGAAGGGGAAGGGCCTAGCAGCTGACGCGTGCCAAAGGTGGGGAAATAAGCCAGGAAAGACACAGGGTAGAGGAGGACACGAGTCGAGGGGTGAGCTCCAGACGCGTGTACGAGGGCGGTAGATTAACTGAAAGGCACAAGCTAATAAAAACTTAACAGTGGTGCTGATATCCAAAGGAATATCCTCGCGGGTGGGAGCACGAAGCCAGGGCTGACACACTGAAAGAAGGAAGCACTCAACAAGAGGAACTGCCCCACTGAGAGGAAAAATGTCCGTTATGACTAACGTTCCATGGTGCATCCGACAAAGGGAGCGAGCGAACTACAAGGACCACAAGTAAATACTGTTAGTGCAATAAAAAATACAGTAATAACAATGAGTAAAAAATATAAAACGGCCCTTAAAAATATGCGGTACGACTTGGCGTTACTTGATGTGCGGAGACACGGGATGGCAGCCAGTCAAGGCTTCACGTTCCATAGCAAAATGTATGGACACTTCTCTAGGTTAGACTATTTCTTTGCTGATAGGGTTGTAGCGGATGCAATAACAACATTAAGTATCTTACCTGGCCATATCTCTGACCATGCTGCGGACACTATGTCACTAAAAGGATATGGCGGATTGCCTAGGCCAAGATGGATGCTAAAAAGGGCTATTCTTTCTGACTTAGAGGTAGGTGAGGCGTTAAAGCGAGCAAGTACGGCCTATTTTCTTGACAATATTGGGTCCGCTTCCCCAGATGTAGTTTGGGAGCCTTCAAGGCATATATTAGAGGGGCGCTACAAAATTTGGCGCACCTCAAAACAAAGACTGAGAGACTAAGTATCAAAAGAATGGAGGACAGAGTGGGATTATTAGAGGCTGATCTTCTGCGGCTTGGCTCTCGGCCAAATGCTGGAAAGAAGCAGCTACAGAGGCATTTAGAAGAGGTGAGGCAAAACTTCAGGATTAAATTAGATCAGAAGTGTAGGGAGCAATGGCAAGCTGGTTGTATGAAGAATTTTGAATATGGGGAGAAAGCATGGGCACTACTAGCATGGAAAGCTAGAGCCGATAGATCAAGGAATTTTATCAGATAGTTGGTAGTAAACCCCAGGGGAGATGTTTCGGATAAGACAGAAGAAATGCAAGCTTGCCTTATATCCCTATTCTCCGAATGATATACGGAGGACACTTGCCCTGATCAAGACTTACTTAAAGCTTGGCTGAGGAAAGTGCAATTGCCAAGATTGACAACGGAGAGTAGGGAGGGGCTTGATGCCCCTATTACCAAGGAAGAGATTCGTTCACGTCTATCTCATAGTAGGAATGGCAAGGCTGCTGGCCCTGATGCCCTGCCGGCCGAAGTATATAAACTTCTAACAGAAGAACTGGTTCTAGTTCCAGAGAGTTTGTTTAATTCAATCTATCGGCAGGGTGGATGTATCTCCAGAACATGGAAGGAGGTCACAATAGTTATGATTCTAAAACCTTCTAAAGATCCTAGCAGGGCTGATTCCTACCGACCAATCTCCCTGCTGAATGCCGACTATAACATTTTTATGAGCATTTTAGCGGGAGATTGGCAAAGCTTGCCCCACAGCTGATACACCTAGATCAGAAGGGTTTTATCCCCAAGAGACAGATACAGGAGTTGACGCAACAACTTATTGGCATGATAGATCTTGCCACAACCCGCTCGGCTCCCTTGGCCGTGATCGCTATAGACATGGCCAAGGCATTTGATCGGGTGTGTTGGATGTACCTGTGGGAGGTCTTGAGAGTCATGGGATTTGGCCCAGGTTTTATATATGCCCTCCAGATGTTGTATGAGGATGCATCAGCCAAGATTCTCCTTAATGGTATATTGACTCCTAGTTTCAGTATATCAAGAGGTACGCAGCAGGGTTGTCCCCTATCACCCCTCTTGTTTGATATCTATATGGAGCCTTTGGCACAACTCTTAAGAGCAGATGGACAGGTCGTCCCTTTTAGCTCCCCTTTTTACAGCAGCAAGGTTGTGCTATATGCAGACGATCTGTTGATTTATATGGCAGATCCCTCTACAACTATCCTGAGAGTAGAACATTTGGTAGCAGAATTTGGTGCCTTCTCTGGGTATTTAGTAAATGCCTCCAGAACTGAAGTGATGTGTTGGAATATCAAAGGTTGGGGTGGGAGGACCAGCTCGGACATTAGGTATATAGGGATTTCAATTGTAAATGAGGTGGATGAAATCCCCCAGCGTAATCTGCAAAGGGTAGCTAGAGAGAAAGATCATCTCCTAGCTAGGTGGAAACATTTGCCGCTAACAATTTATGGACGAGTTGATCTAATAAAGATTATGGTCCTTCCTAAATTGACGTATCTCTTCAATTCTATCCCTCTTGCGTTTCCAAAATCTAACATTGATAAAATTCAGGGGAAGTTAGTTAGTTTTATTTGGGCAGATAAGGGGGCCAGGTTGGCCTGGAAAAAGCTTAGATGTAGGCTTGATAAGGGAAGCTTGGCTCTCCCCGGTTTTAACTTGTACTGCGCAGTGTTTCAGTTTAAAAATGCACGAATGTTGTTAGGGAAACTGTAGTGAAGCGATTCATCCAAGGAAGACACCGAAGCAGGAACAGTTAACAAGTAGTTTATTGGAGCATAGGAACCCCATGCCAGAGGGAGCAGACACCAACCGACAGTATCCCCAACAACTGACATAGAACCCCACACATGTCATAAACCCCACATTCCACAAAAGACATTACACAAGAGGCAAGGGGTGAAGAAAGACTAAGACACAGTATAACACATCCCCCTTCTTTCAAAGAAACAGACGCAGGACTACAAGACAAACACAAGAGGAATCCCACACAGGACACCACCCACATCCAACAGATAAACGTAGAACAAAAACAACAGCAAAATAAATCAGCGAGTAACAAAATCATTAAGCCACTTAGGAGAACTCACAGGCCTCTTGCCTCTCTCCAACTTGGCGTAAGGCAACACTTTAAGGCCATCCCTTCCAACATCACCTTGTGGAAGCACCTGGGACTCTTTAGGATTCAAGTCTGACAAAGACAAGTCTGAATCCACACCTTCCAGCAGGGAACTACCTCCACCCCTTTGAAATAGCGCCACCCTTCTCATGTTCCAGACTTGCTCATTATCTAATTTCAACCAATTATGGCCCACCTGTTTGACCTTGTAAGGACAACGGAACTTGTATAAACCAGATTTAACGCCTCTCGGTTTGACTTTGACCCAGTCTCCCACCCTAAAGAGACCTTCCTTGGTGCAAAGGAAGGAATTCTTGGTAGTTGAGTTACTTCCACTTCTCCACATCCATGAAGGACACAACTTAGTGGAAAGTTTCCTGCCTCTCGTCATTTCAAAAGGTGTCTTGCCTGTTGCCGCATTGGGTGTGGTGCGGTATGTCCGCAACATGTCTTTAATTGCATTTTGCACATTCTGCCCCGCCCTGCTGGCTAATTCCATGGTACCCTTCACTAATCTATTGATCCTTTTAACTTGGCCATTGCTCTGTAGGTTGTAAAGGGAGGTACAGATATGTTTTACCCCCACATGAGCCAAAAAGGTTTCCATTTCAGATGAAGTAAGCTGTGTACCATTGTTGGTGACAAGTTTAAATGGCACACCTTCTCTCCTAAAAATCTCCTCCAATAAGGCAATGGTGGTTTTGGTACTAATGTTTCTCAAAAATACTACTTCAAGCCACCGTGATTTGGCATCTACCAAAACAGCGGCAAACCGTTCTTGTTCAGACAAAAATGTGAAAGAACCAATGAAATCTAAGCTGACCTTTTCCCAGACGGAGTCAGCTTCAGCCATATGTAATAGTGTGTCCTTGATAGATCCACCTACTTTCAACCTTTTCTCAGAATTTTTACATGCAATACAGTTCTCAACCCACCTCTTAACATCAGAATCCATTTTAGGCCACCAAAAATTCTCCTTAACCCTTTTGAGAGTGAAGGTTTGTCCCATGTGGCCCTCATGTGCTAAGGCAATTAATTTATGTCTCAGAATCGCAGGAGGAATAAATCTTTTACCTCTGACAATAATGTGATCAGGATTAACAGACAATTCTTCCACCACTTTAAAATAAGGTCTGACATCATCAGAATATGTACTCTCCCTTTTGACGCCCTCATTGATCATTCTGGTTACAGCTTTAAGTTCTTGATCTTTGTCACGTTTGGAGATTGCACTGTGCACATCAGTTAAGATCTCATCAATGCTTGCCACAACTTCCTCTGTGATTACTTCGCCCCCCTCACACATTTTGTCCGGTAACCTTGAAAGGCAATCAGCCACTTTATTCTTCCAGCCAGGCAAATATTCAACTGTGAAATCACATTCTTGTAACTTGGCAGCTAATCTTGCGACTCAAGCTGAACAATTTTTAAAACCATTGGGTGCCAGCACCTTCAAGAGAGGTTTGTGATCAGTCCTTAGAATCACTCTAGAACCCGAAATAAAAGTGATAAAATGAGAAGTGGCCTATACAGCTGCCAATGCCTCCCGTTCGATGACTGAGTAATTCCTCTCGGTGTTTGAGAGGGAGCGGGACGCAAAGGCTACTGTTCTTTTGACACCACCATGTACCTGTGACAGGACGGCACCCACAACAACTGCGCTTGCGTCCACAGTGAGTATAGTCTTTAAATTGCACTGAAATGGAGCCAAAATATTTGCATTGGAAATCTCTTCCTTAATACCAGAGTATGCATTTTCTTAAGAGATTCCCCACTCAAACTTCTGCCCTTTCCTAAGTAAAGCTCGCAAAGGTTCAGATTTAGTGGCAAAATCCTTTACAAATTTAGCATAATATTCTACCATTCCCATGAAGGAGCGTGGCATATCTTTATCAATGGGTGTTTGAGCATTGACAATGGCACTCACAAGGTTGAGTTTCGGTCTCACTCCTTCACTGGAAAAGCGGTACCCAAGGTATTCAACTTCACTCACCAAAAACTTGCACTTCTCTCTGCGCAAAGTGAGACCAGCCTCCAACAACTTGCCAAGAACTATACGTAAAGTGTCATTATGAGAGTCAATACTATCTCCGAATATCAGGATGTCATCTTGAAAGAAAATGACATTCCTTACACCCACCAGAACTTTGGAGCTAAGTCTCTGAAACACGCTCGCAGCAGATGACAGTCCGAAGGGCAATCTGTTAAATTGAAAGACACCTTCGGCTGTAACAAAGGCAGTAAGGTGTTTAGAGTCAAGATGTAGCATTACCTGATGGTAAGCACTTTTGAGGTCTAATTTTGAAAAAACATTTCCCCCAGCCAATAAAAAAATGAACTCTGTGATATTGGGTAGGGGAAAGCGATCCATTACAACATTCTGATTTAAGCTGCAAAGGTCAACACAGAATCTCAAGGACCCATCAGCCTTTTTTGTGATAACCATGGGAGATAACCATTGTGTGGCTTCAACGAGTTCAATGACACCATCGGATACCATCTGATCAACAATTGTTTTGACTTCTTCTCTCATGGCAAGGGAATTTTCCAGGAGCTATGTCTCACTGGAATGGCATCTTTCTTTAAAATGATTTTGTGGATATAATCTTTGGCCACTCTCAACTTACTATTGAACACTGGTGCAAATTGTTCTAGTACCTTGTTCACATCATCCTCACTCACTACCATGACCTGTTCTGTCGCTCTGGGATTTACTACAATGTGTAGGTCATACTGATGAGACCAACCCAAAATAGGTGGACCTTCAGTAGCAACATAAATTTTCCCCTTCATGTGACATTCGTGAAACAGGATATCAGCATAAAAATAACCCATTACACCAATGTTAGCTCCTTGATAACCCTTCAGTACAACATTAGTATTATTCAACATTTTACCAGGCCACACAGTGTTGAACAAATGTTTTGAAATTATGGTGTACAGAGACCCAGAGTCTACCATCAGAGTCACCACCTTCCCATCCACCACAAAATCCGCTTTGGGACGTGAACGTCTCTTTGAATCATCCAATATATCTTTTTCCAATTGATTAGACAGGTCCGAATTCACCATTAAAATTCTGTGTTCCGTGAGACCCTCTGATTCTTCAACCATAGCAACCTTTGCTTTGTTGGCTTTGCACATGCGAGAAAAGTGGCACTTCCTTCCACACAAACGGCAATCTTTGCCAAACGCAAAACAAGATTTTGAGTCTGCTATGTGGAAGTTGCTGCCACATCGATAGCAAAAACGTGTGTTGGGTCTAGCCTGCGGAGAAACTGTGGTTCTTGAAGGAGGGTTACGAGTAAATGAAGTAGTGGTTGCTTTCCTCTTGACAAAATTTACTGAATCCGATTCACAGTCCACTTCTGTTACATCAATGTGCTCCCTATTGCTAATTTTTTGCATTTCCTTCATACACTTTTGCGATTCTTCTACAACTTTTGTGATTTTTATGGCTTCCTTTAAAGTGGGATCAGCAGCTGCCCACAGTCGTTCTTCCATCTTCTTATAGCTGCATTGTACAATTAATTGGTCTCTTATGAGTTCCTCAGTCATGGGACCAAATTTGCACTTTATAGCAAGTTCTCTCAGTCTCGCCACAAATTCGTCTATAGATTCATTTGGTCTCTGCGGTTGGGTGTAGAATTTGTGGCGTTGCATTACAATATTCAAAGTTTTAGCAAAGCGTTTGTGAATGCGCAATTTAGCCTCCTTATACACATCCTCCATGACATCTCCATTGTCTTCATGTACCTGAGGTAAGTATTTAAAAACATGCTGCCCCTCAGTGCCAAGACATCCAATTAACGGAGCTTTCTTACTTATAGGTGAAAAATTAGACCCCCCTAAAGCAACAATGTAATTTTCAAATGTTTCGATCCAATCTTCCCATTCAATGGGTGGATCACGTTGTAGCATGAGAAAGGATGGGGGAGCCACAAAAGCTTGATTGATACTCATTGTGAACAAAGCTGGAAATAAAGTTTGAAGAACAAACAAAAAAAAATCTTCACTGTCTTACAGAGTTATTGTAAGGAAGAACATCAGAGAGAAAGTGAGTACCATTAGTGGCCACACGATGGCAGTGTTCACAAATGAACAATGTACCTCTCTGCAGACTCGGGCTCTATGGTAATGCAGAGTGAGAGGAACTTGTGAGAGGCGAGAGAGGAGCTGGAGGCAGAGAGGACTACTGCAGAGGAAAGTGAATGGAGGTATTTACTGGATGTGGGCACAGGAGGAACTGAATATGCAGAGAAGAGAAACACATCGTCAGCGCTGGCTAAAAAGTACTGCACATCGGGAGACAGAGTCAGTTCACTACGCTCGTGAGTGGAGACAGAGCGCGTGAGGGAGGGCCGTGCTAGGAAGGTAGCGCGAGCCCTCTGGAGGCAACACAATGAGTGCGCGAGGTAGGCAGCGCGAGGAGATGCACGTTCGAGAGTCGCGTACAATGAAGGCAGTCTTAATTTTAAAAGAAAAAAAAATCATTGAAGCATAGCGAAAATGGAGGTTAAGCAGGGCAGCACTTGGGTGAAAAACACTTTGAAAGTAAGGCAATCCTACCGCACCAATGACAGCGGTGAAGAAACTAAGGCAGGACACTGGGTTCCTTTCACAGACTCCAGGCTCCAATGACAACTGACGACTCAATGATGGTGTCTGGCACATCCCAGCCTGTCGCCAAAATGTAGTGAAGGGATTCATCCAAGGAAGACACTGAAGCAGGAAAAGTTAACACGTAGTTTATTGGAGCATAGGAACTCCATGCCAGAGGGAGCAGACACCAACCGACAGCATCCCCAACAACTGACATAGAACCCCACACATGTCATAAACCCCACATTCCACAGAAGACCTGACACGAGAGGTAAGGGGTGAAGAAAGACTAAGACACAGTATAACAGAAGCCTGACAATTCTACTTGGGGGAAGCTCCTGGGTGAAATGGTGAGAGAACTGAGTGACGAGGGATTCTTACATAAGTTCAGTGCCCTTATATTTTTTAAGAAAGTTCGTTTAAAAGTCTTGAGGTCTGCGCTGAGTTTATTGTAGAAGATAAGGAGAAAGCTTGGATTAGGCTATTATTCTGACTTTGCCCCAGTATGGGATTCTCCTCGTTCCCGGTATGCTTGAAGAGACGGCTTAAGTCTCTCATTAAGGAGGGCGGGCATTACTACCTGGGCTGATCTGATGACAACTGAGGGGTTGCATCCCTGGGAAGTCTTAAAAGCGAAAGTTGGAAATAGCCTGTCCAGGTTTAAATTCATGCATGTCTTCCTGGTTCATGGCCTCAAAGCAGGAGATAGGGGGTGATTAGGATGTAGAGCTTTCCCTTCAGGATATAAGACCTAAGAGTAAGGAGGTTGCAGCTTGATAGTGGACACTCTTGACTGCAGATGAGAAAAACTTAACGCCTCCTTATTCAGTCTGGAGAGGAGCATTTCAAGAGATGGATCTTCTACCGGTTTGGAGTAGCTCTTTGAGGCTTTTGTATTCAGTTGTCAAATCAGCGAATTTAAAGAGGAACCATTTCTTTACTATCAATCGGCTCTATTGGACACTATCTAAAATTGCCAAGTTTGCCCCCTTACCCCATTCCAAGTGTAAACGGTGTGGCTGCATGGAAGCTAATGACGTCCATGTTTTGTTCCACTGCCCCGGGTTAAAGGAATATTGGGGAGGAATAGAACTTATCCTGAGAGATATCTTTGGTGTGGGGATTGTTATGAACTCAATGCTAGTCCTTCTGGGAGGTGATTTGATAAAGCGTGATCTCCTGCGTCAGCAGCAGAGAGGTCTACTATTTTATTTGATACTCATTGCAAGAAGAGAAGTTTGTAAGATGTGGATTGATCCGCTACCCCGAAGGTGGATGACTGGGTTAGAGCAGTTCTTTGTGTGTGGCGTTCAGATCTGGGGTCATAAATGGGCCGTCCCTCTGATCTATGGGCTGATTTCTTGAAGTGGTGCAGGGACCAAGGAATTGGTCAAGTATTCCAATGATTACACCAAGGCACCGGCAGAGGTGATGGTGTTGTCTGGATATGTCGAGACCCTGGGCAAATGCCGTGGGCCGCAGGGTGGATAGATAGAGCGGGTTGAGATTTGCAGATGCCCCTGGTGGTATGAGGATAAAAATAATACTGCCAACAAATCAAATATATATAATTAAAGAAATGAGCAGAGTACATGCGATCAGCAAGAAAAGAGGATTTGTTGCTCTTAGTCAAGATAATTATCACAGTGCTCGATGTCTGATTGGTCTCTCTATTGTGATGTATTGGTGTAGTTTTGGTCCCCAGGGTTTTTGGGTAATGTAATTTTTCTTCTTGGCTGCTGTTGAAATTAAAGCAAGAAAAGTAAGCATAATATTAGCCTCCGGTCTTGTAATAAAATCTTTTCTTACCTTAATGCATTCAAATCCACTACTAGGTACGGACATGACAATATCAAAAGTAGCCGCTGGAGGGCACTCCAATATTAAGAAACAGAGTAAGGAACTCAAAAAGGGCCAAACCCTTTCAATTCTTGGTAACACTTCTATTTAACAATGAAAGAAACTAAATCGACATATTATTTTGCATAGACGTCAGTAGGCCCAGAAAATCTGATGCACCTTGCAGCATGACCTGTCCTGGCATTGTTTGCATGTTACAAATAAAATAAACGCAAAATACTAGCAGTGGCCGCCACTAGAGGGTGCCAGGGCGCCGCCCACCTAGATTTCAAAGTTATGTGGATGGTAATTGCCAAGAGCAATTACCATCCACATAAGTTGCTTTTCAATCAAATAAGGGCTTTAAGCCCATGCTGGGTGCTGCCTGTGGTGTCCTGCTGGACACAGTCTAGTGTTTTGCCAGCCCTTCCCTCGAGGGCTGGCCCATACACCCACCCCACACCCATCCAACACAGGCGTCACCGGTCAGGTGACCCTGCCAATAAAAGAGCCAGAGTGCACGTGCTCCTGGCCAGTTCTACCATCCCAGTACGGTGTCTGTGTGTACTCATTATTAGTGCATGAGGGCCTAGGGCCCTGCAACTTTACATTGGCGATGAGAGGGACCTGCCCGCGTGTGCTGCCACCTTGTTTGGTGGGTGAAAGGGGGAGAGTGCTGCCCTTGTCGAGGGCACTCCCTGTGAGCAAGCGCAGGACGACCCTGATGGCCCGTGGGGGCATGTGAAGAGCCCCGGGGTGAAGGAGGTGACTGGGAGCCCACCCTGCACCTGGTGTGCCCGCTAGTGCGTGGCAGTACATGAAGAAAGAGAGACCACGTGGCATATAAGGGAGCCGGTGGCATGTCCCTGCCACCAGCTTTCTGAGGCCCGACTGAAGAGCGAGCTGAGCGGGAGCCCACCCCGCATCGAAGTGACTGCCGCGGGGCATGAGGTGAGCCCGAGCGAGTGCCCTGAAGTGGTCGGGTGGTGAAAATAGCTGTCGTATGGAAAAGAGAATACCCCCAGATGCCCGAGGGGAGGCATACTTTTACCCGGCGCCGGTGAAGGATTAAAGGCAGAGTGCAACAGCGTAGCAGCCACGGCTACTCGCCTCACTGTGGGGAAGAAGCGGGTGCGTGGGACCATAGAGACAGACTGGGCTCACGCCAGCCCGATTAACCCTAGGCCGCATGGACAGAGTGATGTGGCCCCAAGAAGGCACCGCATGCAAATTAGCATGGTGTGGCCAGCAGAGCCAGTTGGCAGTGGCATAGCGGTCCCGCACCCGAAGCAGGAATGAATGCTCCTGCGCCAGTGAGAGGCGGCACCAGTAGTATGTACCTAGCTGCCGAGAACAGGCACCAAAGTCTCAGGTAGCAGCTCCAGGCCCCGCGCAGCTCGTGAGGTGAGAGGCTGCTGCGGAGGGGGGGAGCGCGTGACAGGACTCAGAGCGGTGGTCGGCCGCTGAGCAATGCAGCCAAGAAAGTTATGGGAAGAAATTTAAAAAAAAACACTGTATCTGAGGCAGTTCCGGAGGGGCGAGTAAGCGGGACCCCTGGAATCCTCGCACTGTTGTGCTGGGCACTGATGAGGAACTGCGACCGTTGAGAAGGACAGCGGCCTCGCAGCGTCAGGAAAAATGTGGTGGCGGGAGCATGAAGTAACTGGCGCCATCTGGTGGTTGCTCGCGGCACCGCAGAATGAGAGGCCCGCGAAATAAGGCTGTCGGCGGCGCAGACAACAAAGGGAGCAGTGAGAAAGTATTGCCCTCCCCACAGTGAGACACTCCTGAAGACGGGTGAGACCCGAGAAGGAAAAAAAATAAAGAGTAAAGAACTTACGTGGTTAGGGGAGGGAGGTGGATCTGCGTGGCAGTACCTGTGTTGGCAGTGGCCTACCTTGAGATGGGTCCCGTGAGGCCTGGGTGGGTGAGCAGACCTGTGGCATAGGGGGAAACTCTTGAGAGTTTGGTAACTGAGTACACGAGACCTGCAGCGCTGGGAAGCTGCCGGGACGTTTGAAATTAAAGCGGCAGTGCCACCTAGTGGCTGTTATCAGGAATCGGCCAAAGAAGGAAAATGAAACAAAAAGAAAAGACACAGAATATAGCCCAAGCCAAGACGGGTGTGTAGGGACAGGATCTGTTCCCCCAAGAAGACTGCTTATGAACAGCCAGACTCCAGGGCAGAGATAACCAGATTAACACAAGCACATCAGAGTGTCTGGCATAGTCATGAGGATTAATATGTATAAGCAAGTCACAGGGCATGAGAAAAGAGGGCACATACACCCCCGGTGGCAAGTGGCCACCACTGAAAGAGAGAAGCAAGTACAGCTAGAGAGACTGACCCAGACAAAGACTGCACCTGCCCCTATAGCAGCCCATGGTATACCTGTGCCCCCAGTGGCTGTCTGAAGAGACTGTGCTTCAAACAACAGCCATGCTGCATTGGCCAGCAACACTACCTACAAGAAAGAAAAGAGCAGAGTCTGGCTGGGAGAACGCCACCTGGTGGCCGTATACGGCCACAGCATACAATAAGGAGAAGAGACCTGTTGCCTCCCATACTAATCAGACTGCTGGGCAGCAGATAGTGAATCGTTACCCGAGCACCTCCCGGTTGTCAGAGTGTTTTCCTCCTGTGGTTAAATTGCATCACCGGCAGTTGCTGGCTCGCGAAGAGGTTCTGGAGGAGAACAGGCAAGAGAGAGAAAAGTGAAACTGGGACAGCAGAGACACCCTGCACTGCCCCTAGTGGTATCCAGCCACCAACACATGCTGCCAGGAACATGCGACAACAGTCGCTGGCCCAGCAGGTAAACCCACCATGGCGGAGGGTGATGCATGCCCCCAAAAGAAGATACAGAGAGAGCCCAGATGCAAGGGATACAGAGACAATGCCAAGAGGGAATACAGGCAACGGACCCCTTCATGAAAGGAGCAGCACCAGCTGGCCGACCAGCACCACAGCGCTACCGTTTGATCCATCAATGAGGATGCCGCACAGAGTGTGACCAACCCTGTCAAGCATGCACAAACCTGGGCCTCATCCTACGTCAAGACAGCGCAGCAGTGAGGTGCAAGTGCTGCTCCCTTAAGCAAAGAGGAGGCGGAAAGGAGACTACCCGCCATACACGTAGCACCGAAGAGATCCCAGAGGAGGGGTCCTGTGTGGCCCGAATGCAGGAAGGAGAGAGATCGTGTTCAACCTACCTGCACTTGCACTGCCCGGAAGTGGGCCAGAGATTATTCAGAGAGTGCCTCCAACACTGCCTTAAGACTGGGTTGTGCATCGGTCCATTACAGGCATGAGGAGAGTCCCACACTCCAAGTGGCAAGCTGCCACTGACGCAAGAGAAGGGAGACTTTTACCTCCCACAGTGTTCCTGAGTTACCGCCAGAATACCTTGTCGAGGATAAGAAGGGTATGGAAGGCGCTGCAGAGCGGATCCACCAAAGCACACCTACCTCCACCGCTGTCTATGAAGTGGCTGACGCACCTGGAAAGACACCCCGTCCTACTGACAGGACCGGACCTGCGAGTGGTCTGTAACGGGAGAAGATGCATAGTCCAAAGGACATGACAGAGTGAGCAGGAGGTCCCTGTGAGAACGCGTGGCCTGTCGACACTTTCAGAGCATGTGTAGAAAAGACATGCATTTGCGTGGCCTGTCGCCACTTTCAGGGCATGTGTAGAAAAGACATGCATTTGCGTGGCCTGTCGCCACTTTGCAACGGTTACAAAGAAGACATGTGGCCAGACGCCACATTACACATGAAGCAAGAACCAAGGAAAAGAGAGCGTGGCACGTTGCCACATTTGCAGAGAAGAAAAGGAGTGGAGAGATAGGAGGGTGACAATCCTATCACAGAAAAGCAGACGACAACATGTGCGCAGGAGAAGTCAACAAAAGGGGACAAGAACGAGTACTCGTACCATCACCTGAGTGCACCTACTAATAAAAGCCAGCCACCGGGGTGCGGTGACGTCACAGGAGATAGTTCAGTGGGAGTACCAAACGTAAGCCGCCTACATGCGCAAACTGTGTATCTGCCCCATTCTTAACAGTGTGACCATCCAGCCACCTGTCACCGACTGCTTAAAGTAAAGGGCATCCCTGTTTGCTTACACACATGCCGAATAAGAAGAGCTGCACCAAGTGTCCGACGAGCTACATGACTACAAAGATCCTCCAGTCACCCTTACTCCATGCAAGTCAGCCACCTGTCGTACAAGTCGTCTCATGGCAGCCACTCCATCATTTGCCATGTGCATCACCACCATCCCTGGAGCATCAAGTAACACGACTGGAGTCCTGCACCAATGCCATACAGAGTGACGATCTGAAGAACCAGTGACCATTTGTTTAACTGGCGTACCTCCTGATGCCGGTAGCGAGAGCATGTTCTGACCAGGATACATCCACCCCTGACATTGCACGAGTGACTAGACGGTGGCTCCGAGGTGGTCTTGCAGCTGTCCGGATGCAGACACGTGCAGACCCAGGGTAGCCCATAGGCAGCACCGTGGCAACTCATCCAAGGGGCCTCCCCCATGCATGAGAGATGGACTTTACTTTGCCCCACCGATGGATTCCAGGAAGTAGCCAGGCCATGCAACAGAGACTTCAACAGGTCACAGAATGCCAACACTGTCTTCAGGGGATCAAGTGGCATCATCGTCAGGTGTTTCCAATGGACTTCACCTATGCTCCTGATGCATTTACGTTTGAACTATACAAAACCCATTGCCTCACAGCAAGAGTACGCTGGACCGACTAACATCACATAGGTGGACTGTCACTTAACTGACGCAAAGCTGAAGGGTCCGGACGTCATCCGCACCGTGTTCGTGTCCAGAGGTACCTGGTTAAAGTATGGATACATGCCAAGATGCCCAGGTGCTCCCAGCTGCAACTGTCCACCGCTGTCCTGTGAATTGCATCTCAGAACTGTGAGACTTCAGTTATTTTTAATTGTCTTCTCATTCCTTCCCACAGGTTGGACTACTGGTTGTTTTTTTTGTTTTTAATAAAATTTGGGAGGAATGTGGTGTCCTGCTGGACACAGTCTAGTGTTTTGCCAGCCCTTCCCTCGAGGGCTGGCCCATACACCCACCCCACAACCATCCAACACAGGCGTCACCGGTCAGGTGACCCTGCCAATAAAAGAGCCAGAGTGCACGTGCTCGTGGCCCGTTCTACCATCCCAGTACGGTGTCTGTGTGTACTCATTATTAGTGCATGAGGGCCTAGGGCCCTGCAACTTTACACTGCCCTCAGTGCCTGACTGCCTCTCGTCCTTGCGCAGATGAGAGTCAGGCAGCCACTTTCAAAAGGGACACATGCTCTAGTGTGCATGTGCCACACAGCCAGCATTTTCTTTTTTAAAAATTCCTAAGCAGACTAAGGGCTGACCTAGCGCCAGCCCTGGCCTGCAATTTTTGGGGTCTGAAAAGACCTCCCATTCATGAAGCGCAGCAGCGTCATATTAAAAAGCAGTCCCGGGCATCTAGGGCATAAGCCCTGTATTCCTGGGACTGCCTGTCAATCACTTCAAAGGCTGCAAGCAACACACCTGTGACGAGTTGGGAATGGGTGTTGCTTGCAGGCTGCAAGCAACACACCTGTGATGAGTTGGGAATGGGTGTTGCTTGAAGCAACTGAAGGAACTGATATCACGTGACCTGAGGTCACAGAGTTACAGCTCAGGACACGCAGGGATCATGCGCAGAGAATTAGTAGCGAAAGCCAAGTCACACCTACCAGGCAGGCATTTCAGAAAGCAAACTGTAATGTCCTGGAACATCATAGCTAGCTTATGTTAATGTATATGCTGACAGGAGGGGAAGTAATGTAACAGGGGGAGCGAAAGCGAACTTGCTGTGCCCCAAATAAGCAATATTACATCTTGCACGCAATAGGCAGATTGCAAAGCGTGCTCCATCGTCTTTTGTTAAAAAAGCAATCATTTTTTTTGTGCTATACATTTAAGGTTGGAAGCGTGGCAGTAAGCGAGGCAGCATGCCTCTCTGAAGGGCCTCAAGAGGAAAGACCAATCAAAAGACATATTTTAAATGACAATTTATACCGCAAACCATAAAGTGAATTTTAATTTAGTGCTAAACTATTTTATGTTCATGTCACCCAAGTCACTAACAGTAATTTTTAACAATAGTGGGAGGAAGACATGCTGGAATTCGAACCTATGAAATGCAGGTGACACTGAGGTCGCTCCAGCAACAGGAAGAGACACTTTGGGGGCTCTGATATTCCAGTCTTTTATTGTCCTGTCTGCCAGCCCTTGCAGAAAGCAGAACTGTTTCTTAGGCTTCGAATACAGCTGCCTTGCATTTTATTTGGACAAAACGGCATTCAAATGCAATAAGAAAACACCATAGAGCTCTTTTGTGTGAAATTCTTTAGAGTGTGCCTTTAAGCCCACAAAGTAGATGTTGATATCCAATTTGTTCTGCTTTGATAAACACATCAAGAAGGGCACAAAAATGCACAAAGGAATTCATTTTTAAACTCTTCTTTGGGAGCCATACCTCAGCTCTGCTCATTATATTTACTGCTCTTAAATGGTTGGTGATAAAAAAAACTTTGAACGTTGAGCTCATACCAACAGAGTAAAATAAACATTTCGATCAGGCCTCGCAGATGACTAAACTGATCAAGTTTTTAATAAACTGGTCTGCAAAATGTATATTGCTGACCCATATGACTGCCTCCTAATGCTTGTTTATATTCAGAATGTGCATATTTATTCCTGGAGTAACCACAAGACAGCATTGATATAAAATAAAGAAGAAAAAAAATCATCCTTTGAACATCTGTCTCATCCCTCCTTTCTGACTCATCCCTAACCTCCAAACATCCTGCTCAAACTTTCCCCTCCTTTTTTTACCCATGTCAGCCAACTAACATAGACACACAACCGTGACTTACAAATAAAACTTTCTTAATTTGCCTTTCAAATCCATTCCCATCATTCTATCCCTACTCTAAACTCTACTAAACATACAAGAAAAGAAGAGCACAAACCTAGCAAAACTAATGCAGAAAGAAAAGAAAAAAAAAGATTACTAATCTACTATTAACCTCCTGCTTGGGTTCTGGAGTAGCGTGCTACTGACCGCAAAGCGCTTCAACACCTCACCAGGGGTAGTAAACTCTATGTAAATACTCTCCAATTAAATGTATTGCAGCAGTGTCAAGAAGTGCAGGTACTCTCCTTTGTAAAGGAAAAAGTGCAGGCTCTCAGAGCACCTAATGCACGTTTAAATGATTCGGCTCTGAGGCTGACAGTAGAGTCTAGGGAGCAGCTGAGTCTGTGTGTGTTTTTAATGTTTCCTTCACAATTGTGAATGCTATATTGGGATCCCATTTTTTCAACAATGTGCAGTAAATATATGGTGTGAAATCAACCATTTGAATCCATTTTTTTCAAAATTTTCATGCGGGGGGAGAACCCCCCCGCACCCTCCTTTTCCACTTCAGGCTCGCTCGCTTCGCTCGCTCATTATACTCGGGTATAAAACTTCCGCCCACCACTTATAAAATGTACCAGCCGCCACTGCAAAATACAGCATGCGGTATGGGCTCACATTTATTCAAACCACTTCCGACCCACTTACTGTCATTTCTCTTCAAGCGAAGCTACACAGAGGGCACTTTATATCTCACAGTGTTTTCTCTTTTCCAAATGTAGTTTAAGAAGCCACCGCTTTAGTAGTAAGAAGCTTGTCCTTAAATTATGTACCGAGAACATTGTACAACAAAAATTGTAGCGGCAGATAAATTGCACTGGACCTAAATGTGAGCCAGTATAATGCAAACAAAAGAAAAAATATATATACACATATATATATCTCAATCAGTATTAGTGGTAACAGTGGACACTTGCCTAAAAGTCAATGCTTCTACGCATTTTTAGAAGTTTATTTACTCAAGATTAACTGCAATATTAAGCATTGGCAAATTCAGTGTGTCTAGCTACATTTTGAGTTCTGCTGCACCGAACAAAAATTGCTTTCTATATAGAATGCATCTGCAAGCTAAAAAAAGAATGTATGATTATTCTATGTACTTTTGTGAAGCAAAGCGGTCCGTCCTACATTTCAAATTAAGCCCTCTGTAGGAGGTGGAATGATACAGCATGTAGTCAATATCATGAGGTGAGAGGGTATACTCCTCTAAGCGGAGACAAAGCCGTAGATTGGATCCTAAAATAGGTGCCCAAAATGCTGAGCAACAAAACCGGCATGAGTATGTAAATTGCACTGTATATAAAGACAAACCACTATAAGAAAAATCTGAAGTCAAAACAGTTCGTAGAGTGACAATTCCAAGAGCTAAATGCAAATATATAGAGCAAATCTATTAGGCCATATTTTCAGTTTTATTTACTATTTACTGCTATTTTATTAGAACAGTGTACCGTTTTTTGCTTCTTCAGAGAGCTGAATGTTTCTCTAGAAAGTCTGATTCAGTCATGAATAGGGAAGTTAAAGTTTGTTTATGCAAGACAGAATCTTATCCAACACTCTTCAGTCGCAACCTTATAACAGCAAGATGTTCAGTTGAAAGCAAATTAGAACAGTACGGGGGAGATTTACCAAATCTCCATGCAACGCAGCGCAGCCTCCTGCGAGAGGGAAGGAGCAGGAGAGCGCCATATCTTCAAAGATATGGCTCTCTCCTCCCCTTTCCCTTGCGCCGGCGCTGATTACAGCTGCCGTTAGGGTGACCAACTGGCATGGGTGCAAATTCAGGATGGTGAGTGTAAAAATTCAGGACAAAGGGTCAAAATTCAGGACAAAAATTCAGGACAGGAAGTCAAAATTCAGGACAAAACTTCAGGACAAAAGGTAAGTTTTACAGACATGTCAGAGGAGGTCGCGCAATAGTATAAAAGTAAGTAAATAGACAACCACTTAAGTACAAGTCAAAATAAGTTTATATTAGGTTGAGACAATCGTGCACTTCACGGTTTTTCAGTATGCCCGCAGCTTGCTACCTTAGAGGATTCAAAACTCGCATCTCGCTCCAGCAGGTATTAGTCACCAGACAATGGTGAACCACACCTGAATTTAAGTGAGGCCGCTTTTATTGTTGATTGAAAACTACTGGATATACAAGGAACTTTGCAGTGCCAGCCCCCAGTAACAAAACCACCCCCCCCTTTCCAGCCTCCCAGGGAAACACCCAATGCCCGGTCCAGCCTTGCTACCACCCTCCAATGGTGCCCCTCATCTTCACATAGACCGTCTCTCATGTGTATTTAATTTCTTTTATAGTGTTACTCATCCCAAGTATGTAGGGCAGGGTGTCGGAGTGCGTTACATCACACACACATTATATAGAGACAATGACTCATATAAACGTGAAAGTCAATGTACAGGAAATGTTACTTAAGATAATGGATGCTACAAGGTGTAGTCATTCTTCTATCTATCATTCAGTCTTTCACTATTCATTCTGTCCTTCCATCTGTGTGCCCATCTATATCCAAACATATTCCATCATTTGCAAACCTATCCACCATGTATCCTTCCATCCATCATTTCTCTCATTCATCCCTCCATCCACCCTTTCACTCATCCATCCATTATTCATCCATCCACCCTTTCACCCCATCCATCCGTACACTCATCCATCCACTCTTCTACCCATCCATCTATTCACTCATCCATCCAGCCATTTACCCTTTCACTCATCCATCCATCCGTTCTCTCATCCATCCACCCTTTCACTTCTTCACTCATCTATCCATCCTTTTGTCCATCTACCCCTTTTTCACTCACTCATCAATCCTTACATCCACCCTTTCACTCATCCATCCATCCATTCACCCTTTTCATGTATCAATTCATCAATCCATCCATCCTTTCACCCATCCATCCACCCATTCACTCGCCCATTATCTACCCTTTCACTCATCCATCCATCCTTTAACTCACCCATCCACCCTTTTACCCATCCATCTACCCTTCCACCCATACATCTATCTATTTACCTTTTCTCTCATCCATCCTTCCACTCACTCACTCATCCATCCATCCTTTCTTTCATTATCTATCCATTCACCCTTTCATTCATCCAGTCATCCTTTCACTAATCCATCCAGCCATTCACACATTCCTTCACTTATTTACTCACCCACCTTTTCACATTATGAGCTGAGCCTTTGTCTGCAGAGTTGCAGACAGAAGAGGCCCATCAAGAACTTCACCTCGCGGTAGTTCCTAAAGCAAGGGGTGGGGTGGGGGAAGCTTCACTATGCCCCTGCACATAGGCAATCTGAAAACTTAGAAGTCATGAGTCATGCATGATGCACAGTGCCAGGACGTGAGGCTGTGACATGGTGTTGTTTCCAGGGCTTTAAGTGGGGTAATAAAACTGGGGGGTCTCTTCAAAGGGGGTGTTCAATGTAATTAAGGGTGTGGCTTAAAACATCTAGGCTAAAAATCTGTGCTTAGCATAGTGTTCCTCCCGACTGGTATTATGTTGTTTCTGTCATTGCATCCAGATATATAATACATCAAGTATCATTACACCAATAACAAGCCAGGACTATTGGCTTTGTCAGTGGTTGTTAGTTGCTTAAAATAAAAAAGCAGCAACCATGGCTTTGTTGAAAATAATATTGAAAATGCGTCAGTTCTAAAATGATGAGACAGTGAAAGAACTCTAGCCCCTTCTTTTTATAACTTGTTTCACAGGCTTCTTTATATAAACTGTATTCTCAAGTTGCAGCATGGGCGTTTTACCTTTTATCCATCTAACAGAATGCCCTGCTGTACACTGAGGCAGGAGGAGCCACCTCATGCTTCACCAGCCCAGACTGGCCCATTGTCATCCTGTATGTGGCAATCAGCCGCATACAGAATGATAATGGGTGGGGTGGGGCTGCTCTTGTGCTCAGAGGAGTGCGAGGCGGCCCCATCAGGGGGCTAAGGCTTCTGGCAGGGGAGCAATGCTGCTCCCTGTATTGGGCATAATTACGGACAAAAGGCGTCCGTAAAAGGGATCCTCACGGACAACGGATGTGAGGTCCAAACTGATCTGTAAAATACTTTTTCAAACATTTCTTGTGTAATAACGCCCTTTGTCCTTCTACCAGCATTAAGGATGTAGAACTCGCTCGATCCAATTACAGGCAAGTATTTACATTTCCCCACTTTTTCAAAATTTACCAGTCTGCACTCATCTTTAGATTTCTTGCTAGCGTATAATGGGGAACTAATTTCTGGCAAATATTTCCTGGCTTTGCAGACTATGCTGTGCAAACAGTACACAGGACTTTGAAATTGATTCTTGTGTTCACTAGAAGTGCTTTAGAGCTGGTCTGATCTGGTCTAACATGTGAAGATTCATGCTAAATTTTGGCTGTCTGGTTTTGTAACACTGAACCTGTAAATTACTTTCTTGGATGATGATGCAGTACTATTGTGAGCTTCACCAGGTCGTCAATTTGGAGTTGTGGAAGTAAGCATAGCTGCATGTCGATATCCATGGCCACTGTGTTGACTTTATAAGGGAGCGAGAGCTTGTTGTAGTTGAAGAACATTCCCAGGTCCTGACTTTCAGTGGATCAGCTAGTTATTGTTGTGTTACACGGAGGTACTAAGTGAGACGCGAACACAGATAGTACTGTTAAGTGTGTCTACCCACACAGAACACGGACAGGCCTTTTGCTAAGGACATGAGATCACTTGGGCTGAACCATATAACACTCCTTCGAAGGGGATAACACAGAATACAATATTTTAGTATATTGCGCTCATGCAGTACTACCATGATGATGACAGTGAGTCACACTTTACTCTGTCTATCACTAGGATCCCTGGGGGCAAATCTACGAACTGAGCCATACTTTCAAAGACATGGTGCAGTTCTGCTCTGTCCTAGCACTGGCGCACTTGTGGCTGCCTAATACCAACACAGTCACTCTTGCGTCCTGTCACACTGGTGCCTGCGTGAAGGCCAGGATAGTTTTATTTTTTTTGTTTAATAATTTTTTATTGAATTTTCAGAGAAAGAAAAACATTATCAAACAAATGAACATATTGCAAATAAAGTAAAACAATTAATATATAAATAGAGAGAAAAAAAAAAGAGTAAAGAAATAACAGAGGCGAGAAAAGAAAAGGAGAAAGAGAGGGGAGGAAAAGAAGCATAGAAGAGAAATAAGAAAAAGGTATATGTGAATAAAAGATATATCAAAATAGAAGAATAGTAAGAAGGTATAACTTAAAGCGCAGGTGCATGTGTAGAAAGATAAGATGTAAAGGGTAGCCAAAGAAGGTCAGATTTAATTTTCTGAGAAAGAGTAAGAGAGGAAACATTAGCAATTCTGTGCTCATCACAAATATAGTTCCACCAAGTTAATGAGGATAACTTAGAATTATCTTTCCAACATGACAAAATAACTTTAAATGCTAAAGCAATAAATAGGTCAAACAACAAAAAGATAGGAGTAGAATCATCCAAATCAGGTGAAGATGAACCTAGAAAAACATTTTGCAATGATAACGGAATATTACATTGAAACATTTTCATACATTTAAACCAAATAGATTGCCAAAACGTCAATACATTAGAACAATCATAAAATTGATGTATTAAGGTGCCAGTGGACTCAGAACAAGACCAACACAGGGGGGAGGAGGTAGGGAAAAACTTGGATATACAAACAGGAGTAATAACAGCTCTATTGTAAATAAAATAAAGAGATTGAGTTATCCGAGCGGCAATAGAAATTTTAAATAACTTAGACCACAATTTATCCCAAGCAGAGACAGAAAGTGATAGAGATAAGTCTGTTTCCCAGGCTAATTCTGTATGAGATTTAGGTCGCTCAGTAACAGGCGATAACAACATCTTATAAATATGAGCAGCTTTAGGCCTATGGTCTTGAGAAATACTATATAACGGTGTAAGTGGAATAAGTGAGGGAGAAACAGAAGGGAAATTGTGAGAGGTTAAGTAGGATTGCAAAGCTGTTGAAATTAAAAGGTATTCATGGAGAAATGTGTCAGGTAAATGATATTGCAATTGTAACTCAGGGAAGGGGATAACAGAATTATGGTGAGTCAATTGATGAATAAAAATAATTCCCTTCTCCTTCCAATGTTTGTAATAAAAGGATTTACGTTTATATTTAAGAAATGTATTATACCAGATAGCAGAGGACAAAAAACATTGAAAAGGATCTAGACCATCAGAGAAAATATTATATATTAAATGTTGGGAATATTTTGAAATAGGATTATCTGATATGAAAGTACAGTTAGACATGTATATTACATTTTGAAAAGAAAAATCTTTTAATAAGGAGCATTCAAAAACAATCCAGCGAGGAATAGGGATATTAGCAAAATCATAAGTTAGAGCAAAAAATTGTCGAATTAAAAATGCAGAATGATAAGATTTAAAATCAGGAAAACGCACACCGCCCTCTGATTTGGGACGTTTAAGTTTCAGAAGAGCAATGCGGGGGTGTTTGTTATTCCATAAAAACTTTGCACAAATAGAGTTAATTTGTGAAAAATATAAAATAGGGATCCGAAAGGGTAACATAGATAGTGTATAGAGGACATGAGGTACAATCATCATTTTAATAGTATCTAATCTACCCCACCATGACAAATGAAGAGGGGACCAAGAAAGAAGGAGTGACTGTATTTTAGTAGTTAGTGCATTAAACGTGTATCTATTTGTGGTAGATAAGGTAGAAGAGAACCAAATACCAAGGTATTTAATTTTTGTGGGACACCAAGTAAAATTAGTATCATTAAACATATATTGGTAACAGAGAGAATTCAAAGGTAAGACTTCTGTTTTAGAAAAGTTCAACTTATATCCAGAAATACTGGAATATAACCGGACCTCATCCAAAAAAGGAGGGAGGGAGGTATTGGGATTAGACATATATATCAAAATATCGTCAGCATATGCTGACATTTTAGTTTCTATGGAATTATGTGTAAAGCCAGAAATAAGTGTATTAACACGAATACTCTCAAGGAAGGGTTCAAGACATAAAACAAATAACAAGGGTGAAAGAGGGCAGCCCTGACGTGTACCCCTGGATAAAGAATTTTTTTTAGATAAATGATTATTTACAAAAATACTAGCACGGGGACAAGAATATAACAATTTAACATAAGAAATAAAAGTCGGACCAAAACCAAACCATTGAAGTGTTTTAAACATAAATTGCCAGTTTATACGATCAAAAGCCTTTTCGGCATCTAAGGACAACGCTGCAAGTGGAGACTTAAATTTCTTCCCGAAGGAGATAACATTGGCAAACATACGAGCATTGTCCGCAGCCAATCTTCCCTTAACAAAACCAGCTTGATCAGTTTTGACTAATAGTGGAACAATAGTCTCGAGTCGAGAGGCAAGGATTTTAGCAAATACCTTACAATCATAGTTAATTAATGATATGGGACGATAGTTTTTACAGAGGGAATGATCTTTATCAGGCTTGGGAATAAGAACAATCAAGGCTTCCATAAAGGAACCAGAAGCTTTAGACTCAACAAGAAATGAGTTAAAAAGGGCCAGAAGTTTGGGAGCAAAAATAGAGGAAAAAGTAGAAAAAATTCAACAGAAAGGCCATCAGGGCCTGGTGCTTTCGATTTTTTAAAGATTTAATAGCATCAGTTATTTCTTGAAGAGTAACTTCTTTTTCTAGTAATTCAAATTCATCAGGTAACGAAGGGGGTTTAGGAAGACCTGAGAAAAAGGTGTGTAAATTTCGATTAGAGGGATTCGTATCATCAGAGTAGAGTGATTGGTAATAATCATGAAATGCAGTAGCAATATCCTTATCTGAGGACGCTAAGTTGTTTGTAGATTCATTTAAAATGGGTCCAATATTTTTACGTTCAGATCTGATTTTTAAGTAATTGGCCAGCATCTTACCAGCTTTATTTTGGCCCCGTGATATTTAGATTTAATTTTAAGAAGGACATTACAAGCATCAACTGTAGCGAGTTTGTTAAGAGCGGATTTGGCCTTAATCAATTCATGAAGAGCAGAGGGAGATTTAGAAGTAAAATAAGTATGCTCCAACAGTTTGAGTTGTTGTAATAAAGCTGTATACTTGGTCTTTGCAATTTTCTTCTTTTTGCTGAATATGAAATAGTAAAGGCTCGAAAGAGAGGCCTTAAAAGCATCCCAATTATTAGGAATAGAGGTGTCCAAGGGATTATTGATAGTAAAAATTCATTAATAAAAGCAGTGGCTTCAGTTATAAAAATGGTATCTGATAACAAAAAATTATTAAGTTTCCAACGACCAAATTTTGGAGAACTCAGGGAAAGGTCAAGAACAGAAAGGATAGGAGCATGATCAGAAATAAAAATAGATCCAATCTCCGAGGATTGAATAGATGGAAGTAAGGGTTTACTAACCAAAATATAATCAATTCTGGAGCGAGTTTGATGAACATTAGAAAAAAAAGTAAATTCAAGGGAATCAGGGTTACAGGTCTTCCAAACATCATATAATGAACGAGAGGCAATGGCAGATTGAAATGATTTATGAGATTTATCTGGGTTAAATTTACACTTAGATTGTCTATCAGAGAAAAATCCATCCATTGGTTAAAGTCACCAGCAACAATAATATTCGGACTATCAATGGAGGAAAGTAAAATCTTAATACTATACCAAAATTCCGGGTCTGGTTTGACAGGGCCATATATATTCAATAAGACTAGTTCTTTATTTTGTATAACAACCTTAGCCATTACCCATCGTCCATCAGTATCACTTTGTGTAGATAAAATTTGTACAAGCAACAACTTATGAAATAATATAGCAACACCCCCCTTCTTATTAGATGCAGGAGAATAAACAACTTGACCCACCCATTGTCTTTTTAATTTAAGCGATTCTGCTTCATTACAGTGCGTTTCTTGAATGAATGAAACCTGAGAATTTAATTTTGACAAATGAGAAAGTACCTTTTGTCTTTTGACGGGGTGTCCAAGACCATGAACATTCCACGAAACAACATTACACATATTGGAGGGATGGAAGGGTAATACATGAATGGAGATGATACACTTCAGGGAAAGAGCTGGAAGGAGAAAAACACCACATATGAGATGAATAAAAAAAACGAATTCTATAACAATAAACATCAATCATGGACACATGCAACATGAAGAATATCATCAAGAAAAAGAAGCAAACATAAAAAAATAGAAAAAGGATAGGAATGAAGAAAGGAAAAGGAAAAAGGAATAGAAAGAAGAGAAGATAGATCAAGGAAAGAGATCCAGATCTAAGAGAGAAAAGCAATGAATGAAGCATGGGGCGCAACAGCACCGAAGACAGATGGAACGACAGAGAGGAGGATATAAAAAGATAGAATTATGAACAGCCATAAAGAATTAGATAAAGAAAAGAGGCTGGAAAATTAGAGACGGTGAGAGGAACCATCAGCAGAATTCATTGAGAGACTTTGGAGAAAAGACTTCAATTTAGTAGGATCATCAAAAGAGCGTGTGGAGCCCTCGTGAGTAATTTTACACAGGCAAGGATGAAGAATGCCATAACGAATATGCAATTGTCTCATCTGAGGACGGAGAGCCAACAATTATTTTCTTCTTGCATTAGTGGCATTGGAGAGATCCTGTGAAAGATAGATGCTGTGACCAGACCCTATGAGGCGACGTTTCACTTTAGCTGCTGAAAGAACACGCATGAGATCTGTGAATTCCAGAAACAACATTATAATTCCTCTGGGTCTGGAGGCATTTGATTGAAAACGTCCAAGGCGATGAGCACGTTGGATATTTAGTGGGGGTTCTGGAGGAAGATCCAAAAGTTCTGACAAAAATCTCTTTAGGAAAAGAAGAATATCCGGACCCTCAAGATTTTCTGGTAGTCCATAAAGACGTAGGTTATTACGTCTATTACGATTTTCAAGATCCTCAGTGTGAAGCTTGAGACGGTGGATTTCCTGCTCCAAAACAGGGATCTTGGTTGATACATCGTGTAAATCACTGATGCGTTGCTCCATGTCAAATACCTTAGCCTCCATACTAATCCACCTGTCTTCTATTTGCTGGAGTTTCTCATTAGTTGTGGACATAAAAGATTTCAACCCCCTCACCTCATCCAAAATGATATCAAGGACAGGATTTTGAGATGATAAGATGGGAGAGGGGGGATCATTCTTAGCTCTCTTGGGCTTGGTACCTGAAGACGAGGCTTTGACAGAGAGTGGAACTTCACTAGCCATCGTGAAAGGACGAGAAATACGAGAAATAACTTTTAACAGAGGTTTCAATCTGCCCATAAGCTTAATAAGAACACAGCATAAGCATACGAGGGTCCAGAAAAAAAATGCCAGTTAATCAGAGAAAAGATGTCACCCTCCGTCTGCACTCTGAGAGAAGAAAAAAGGTGCACAGCCAACATCCATGAAAAAAGTCAATGCAGGTGGATGATAGAAAGTGGAGTATGAGGTATCTTCATGAGGTAAATAGTAAAGGAGAAAAGGTCAAAAAATCATAATATGCCTCATACTTGTTGAGAGAAGCGAGAAAAACAACGTTGCCGTACGTTTAGAAGACAAAACGCCGGTTTATCACAGAGGCGGGAAGGTGTGACAAGGATAGAAAGGCAGCAACACGCAGTTATATGAAGAGGAGTCCAGGAGCTCAAAAATAGAATAAAAATGAGCACAGATTAAAGGATTTCCATGTATATTAATTCATTAACTGACATTGTTGCTTGAGAAAACCAAATTCAGTAAAAACGTAGTGAAGAATGCCTTATCCATAATCTTACATTAGAGGATCCATAGGACGTATGAAACACTGCATTCTATAAAAGGAGCATTTGTAGTCCTGGAGCAGAGTCACAAAAGAAGCAGGCAATTCAAAAAATAGACTGAGGATAAAAATTAAAAATAAAAGAAAAACACGTTGCCGTGCGTTTAAATATTAAAAAACGCCGGTTTACCTTAGGAGAAAGCGGGTGAGGTGAGCGGCAGCCACAAAATGGCGGCTGCTCGCGTTTGAATGAAGGAAAATCACCGCCGCTGCCGCTGGTTCATTGCAGACCGCAAATAAAGTCGGAACGGCTCCATATGCCGCTCCGACCGTTCAAGAGCACGATTCCAGCACCCAATCGTGTTAAATGCAACAAAGAAGGCTGAATTAGTTGAGAAGAGCTCCGCGTCCGAGCGGAGCTCAGGTCAAAGTCGCCATCTTGCCGCGGCGCGTGACCACGCCCCCAGGCCAGGATAGTTTTAGTGCAGGAAGGGATACTGTCCTGCACATAAACTATCCTTCAAGGCTTATTCATCTTTGCATGGTGGCTGCAGAATGCAGCACACATGCTAAGAGGAAGTTTAGAGGAAAAATAAAGACATTTCTTTTCGTTACGCCAGCCTTGGGTAGGCGCACCATTTTGGCACAAAACTGTGTTTACAAATCTTTGTAAATATGGGTGTGAATCAAAATGCATGGGAGGATGTTCAGGAACGCCCATGCTCCACCCATGTAACGCCTACCTGACACAAGATAATGCAAGGAAGCACTATGCGTAGCTTTACATTACTTTTAATTTTTTTACTAAGTCACACAAAACAGGCTTTGCGTGTCTGTGTAAATCCCAAAATACATTTTGCATCGGGACAGTACCACAACAGTGATGCAACCCAATAGAAAATATTAGTAAATCTGGGAGTTTGTGTTCCAGCTCTGTTTTTTCAGACAAACCTCTCGCTCATCAGGTAAACTCATGGTCTAGGCTAGGAAATGCTGGCTTGGTTCTGTTTTTTTTAATGTATTTATGTATCCTCTGCTTACATAAAGAAATTCATCCGCCATTCACTAAAGAAGCAGCAATTGGCAGAATATGTACAAGATCAACAGTAGGCATGAGGGGATGTTTCCTGTAGTATATTGTATGGCGCCGTTCATGAAGATGATTCCACAGACCCAATCCAAATTATTTAGCTGAGGTTGAAGAGGAAGGATTGTATCCATGTCAGGAATGACCCAGATACAGCTGCCCTGTTTTTTAGTCTATCCAATACAAATGCACGGTCCATCATGTCGTAGGGAGTAGATTTGGGAACAATAACTTCCCTTCCCTTCGAGCAATTTAATTATTGGAAGATGTGGTAGTGTACTCGCACTAAAGTATATCACTAGAACCACAAGGTGTCGCCCGAACATTAAGAAAGAAGGCGTTCTGGCGATTACATTAAAAAAAAGGTTTACGTTCTCGTTCAACTTTAATGGCCCCAAAAAAAACTTAGGGGCCTATTACCAACAGCGTGCGTTAATTAACGCAAACCACGCTTAGCGTGGATTTTTTTATCGCTGGATTCGTTTGCGGAGATAACGCGTTATTAGCAACGTTTTATCTCCAATGCGATACAAATCCAGCGATAGCGGCGATTCCCAGCATTAGCGCGATAATTCCTTGCGATAAATTCCCATCGCTAAGGAAAAACTCGCTAATAGGCAGGTGGTGACTTAACCGTAGAATCCACCTCCCATAGACTATAATGGCTAAGTCAGGTTTCTAGCAGGTGTTAAAATCCAGCGCTAATCGGGGTTAGCGCACATTTTTATCGCTTCGCGGGCCTTGCTAATAGTGTGAAGTTGTGTTTGCGACTGTCTGCGTGTATTTTTAGTGAGGAACGCCCACTTTGCATGTCATTAGCGATAAATATCGCTGACATGCAAAGCGGTAAAAACGGGCGCTAATGCCCGAAAACTGTTGCTAACTGCTGTTAGAGACAGTTTGCTGATAGGGCGATAAAAATATCGCCGCTTTAGCGGCAAAAAGTGCCGCTAAAGCGGCGATAGTGCCCTTGCTAATATGCCCCTTAATTTCACAAGCATTGGGTACCATGGGCTCTAATTACGGCAAAGAAAATGGGTTCCCGATCTCGTGATTTGGTAGTAAAAATAAAACAACCATAACTGAGATACAGCGGGCACCTTACACTCCTGCGCCGGAGTGCCTCTGCACCTGCTGGACTACTGATAGTTATGCCCTATGCTTTCAAGCAGCAATTAAGATCATGTAATTCACTCAGGAACAGAGTATCAAAGTTTGGGGGTTTCTTCATTACAGGAGATCGTTGCGTGTTATCTGCCAAATAATCTATTGTCCTGTTCTGCTCTTTCTGGAAAAATGAAATGGTTCACAAAAATCAATTATTAAAGAAGATGCAACTGTAAAGTATTTTTCAAATGAATCACGTTTCATTATTACTCTTTTGGATTAAGGATCCAGAACAATATATATTTTATTTTTGACTTGCTACCTATTGATGAACTGACCCCCAACTGCTGTTTAAATTTAGCACGTGAAATGACGTTTTCTGATTTAGCTTAGTTCAAAGAAGAAAATTGCTAGCAGGGTGAGCCCGATGGACTGCTGCTGTTGAGGCGCGTCGCACCTCTCTTCCCGCAAGCTGCTTCCGGGTCGTTTTCAGCCGCGGAGCGCGAGCGAGGAGCCGGGAAGCCGGGAAGCCGTGCAGCGAGCTGCAGGCTGCAGACTACAATGAATTTAGGGGCATATTAGCAAGACCCACGTTAAAATTATCGCCGTTTTAGCGGCAGGAAACTGCCGCTAAAGCGGCGATAATGGGCTTGCTAATATGCGTTATAGAATTCCAATAGAAGCCCAGGTTAGATGTCCTGCACATCTAACCTGGGCTTCTATTGGAATTCCATAACGCATATTAGCAAGCCCATTATCGCCGTTTTAGCTGCAGTTTCCTGCCGCTAAAACGGCGATAATTTTAACGTGGGTCTTGCTAATATGCCCCTATGTCCCTAAGGAAGTTCCCTGTGCCATAGCAGCGTGGGAGCTAGCAGTGGTCAGCGGTTAACGGTGGGAACCGCGAACTGCTAATGCGCCACCAAGCAGAGTCCTGCATGTGGTCCCGCATGCTGGCCGAGGGTGAAGGACCGCCAAGACTGTGAGGCCTTTGACGAGCCACGGATCCCATAAGGGAGGAAGACACGGCAAGCACAATGTACTGGAGGCGGTGAGGTAACCTGGTGCTGGGTGGGAGCATCCTATATGTAGCCTTGTACACGTATTGTGGCCCTTAACATTTGAGAGGCTTCCCTGGTGGCGAGGGGAAAAAAAAAGGCGATACCTTCTACCGGATTATTTTATGTAGACGGCCTTGTTTCCTCTCTATAGTGTCCAAGAGGTTCGGGGGTTAAGGTGTGTGCTAGGAGCAGCAGCCTGATGTAAAGCGGTCTCTGGCCAATAAAGTACACTATAGCCCTGTAGCTGAGAGAGATTCACTCTGGAGTTCGGGACACAAAGTATGCACCAGATGGTTCGGAGAGGACTAGGAGCAAGAGCTACAGCCGAGGCTCCTACCCCGCCAGCACTGACTCAAAAAACAAAGAGAAAAGCAGCGCAAATGCGTCTATTGGTGGCTAAGAGAGGAAGAGCCTTACAGAAATGGGGCGAAGCAATGAGCATTACAAGCGATTTGGCACTTTCAGGGGTTTCCCCTCCGGCGCATACTCTCTCAGGGAGGTCTCCAGTCTCTTTAGGGTCCTCACCAGAAATTGTCCCCAGCACCGTCAATGGCAGGACCACCGGTGGAAAAGAAGCTATGGTCCCAGGCAGGATAGTGGGTATGGAAACTCCATGACTCGTTAACATGCATCGAGAGAGTAATGGAGAGTGGAGCCTGGCCCCGGCTCCGCAAAATATCATAGGGGCAGCAACTGAGTCGAAGAGTGCAATGTCAGAGTCTGCTAATCCATCGAAAGACTATCCTCTGTTTGCAAAAAATCATAAGGTAACTCAGGCGGTTACCAAACTGTCCTCTGTGGAGCAGGTATCTCCTGGCGGGACAGCTCAAATTACCTTGGGTATGGTGTTTGCCAGCACCACGGGTCATGACAGTCAGGCTCCACGAGAGAACAACCCCGAGGAGTCTATACAGGCGGCTTTGGGGGAAGGCGGTGATGCTCCTATTCAGGAGCCAGTGACACCAGGAGACCTTGGGCTTCTCTCTCCCTCAGTATCCAGCGGTCTCCAGCTGAAATCCTGGGCCGAAGAGTGTAATCCACCTACCCAGCAGGGGGATGCAAGAGCAAGCACAAGCATAACTGTAGCTGCTGGAGGAAGTATTATCACGCCCCAAGTTCCGATGGTCCCAACGGATCAAATGCATACGTTTTTTTAAACTATCCTGGGAGAAATACGCGATTGCAAATCTTCACAGGCCCAGGAATTATCCCTACTACATCAGAGATTGGATAAAATTGAGTCTATGGTACAGCAAATACCAGAGCGTTTTAAAGAACTGGAACAACGTGTATCAGATATTGAGGACCATTCCCTGGTATGTGACTCGGATATTGCCTCCCTCCAGAAAAAGCTACAGGCCTCACAGTTAAAGTTGGACGACATGGAAAACTATGCAAGACGATCAAACCTGCGTTTCACAGGGATACCGGAGGATAGTGAACGTCTAAATGGCCAGCCCAATCCTCTAGTCTACATAGAGTCATTGATCAGAGACCACAAACTTGATAAAGCGCCGGAGGACCTTACTATAATGAGGGCCCACAGAGTCCCCTTCCAGAGACCTCCGAGGGCCAAGTATCCTAGGACAATGATCGTTAATTTCTCAGATTATCGGATTAGAGAGGCTATCCTAACCAAAGCGATCCAAAAAAGAGACATCATTCTACCAGACGGAGCCAAAGTGAGAGTGTTCTCCGATATGTCAGTATCTGCAGCACACAGACGGAGGGACTTTGTGGGCATGATGGGTCAGTTTAAGAGTGCAGGAGCACAGGTCTCTATCGTCCAGCAGTCCAAGTTGAAAGTTCTATGGAAAGGAAAGTTCAATTTCTGCTCTTTTCTGGAGGAAGCTCAAGAACTACTACAAACGATTACTCAAGCACGTGGCAAATAGGGAAAGGGTCGCTATCTGAGCAGAACATGATCCTCTGGACTTCAGAACTTTGGGATTATAGGTAGCAATGCAAACTTGAGATATTTCTCATAGTCTGGGGCCTCTTTTCTTCCAGTACTTTAGGCCTCAATACTCACTTTGTTCACTTTAACTCTATGCACTTTATGATTGTATTTTGCCCTCTTCTACAGAGGTCATGTATATGCTGCTACTACTACCTCACTGTGTTTTAAGGATCCCCTTTTTTTCTATGAGGGTAACCCTATTGTATTTGCACTTTATGCACAGTGTTCACTTTCACCATGGCGCTTTAGTTTTATCTCCATTAGAAGGAGGTACGGTAGTTTGTAGCCGCAGGCGGGATTAGCTTGTAGTAATTGATTTCCGAATAGCTATGGAACACCGCAAAACTGATCCCTACTTTTTCTTTCTCGACTAAGATGGGTAGTTTTTGTGTATTCTTAGTTTGAAGCTCTATAGATCATGGCTAGTAGAACCAGCGCAAGTTGGCTTAGATATATATGAAAAAGCTTAAGAACTTCCCGTCTCTTGAGAAGGATAACACTTTCTGCACTTTAAGCAGGGGATACTCTTTAGGAATTACCCCGGGGGCTAGAAAGGAAAATTTATATGTTATATGTCACAGAGGATGGGAGGGAGGATAGACGCGCAACCAGGCGCCAAGTCAAGGTGCCCTTATACGATGGGGGTCTGAGGAGGCGAGGTAAGGGCTGCCTCCTTCCTCAGGTAGTGTGGGGAGGGCAAGGGTGGTGGGGTTGGGGCTTGAAGCATAAAAAAAATGGGCGCAGTAGCAGCAGGCAAGTAAAAAGTAAGAATAAGAATCAGAATCAAGTCAGGAATATAATCAAGATTGGCGAGCAAGGGAGATGTGGGGGAAGCTATGTCACTAGGCGATGCCAGGTAATTAGGACAAGAGTGATGTTGCAAAAAGAAGTATGGCAAAGGAGAGAGCATAATGTGTTTATGTGGGCTGTGTCAAGGTGCTATGCGCTAGTGGGAGGGATGTCTCAACCAATAAAAGTAATTACATGTAATATAAATGGTTTTTCGAATGCAAGGAAAAGAGGAGCAATGTTGAATTGGATAGCCTCCTTTTCCCCGCAGGTGATCTTTCTCCAAGAAACTCACCTGAAATCTAATTCCCCTAATTTGACACTCCCCAAGAAATATGCTGATTCATACTTTGCCTCATCACATTCTGCGGTTCGGGGGTGGCTATTCTACTCTCTTCCGCCCTACAGTGGGAACTAGGAAAAGTGATTTGAGATGTAGGTGCAAGGTGGATCTGGATTGAGGTTTCAGTTATTGGTGTAGACCTGGTGTTGTTGAATTACAATGGGCCGATTTTTGACGATACTGGGCCCCTGAATAAGATATATGATCTGTTAATAAATGCCCAGGGTATTATACTAATGGGAGGTGATTTTAATTTCATCCAAGACAGCTAGACTGTTAAGAACTATCAAAGAAGATTTCGCCTTAGTTGATCCATGGCGTCTTGATCACCTAGGCCTTGCTCAGTTTACCTGCTTCTCAGCTAGATATAAAACAGGCTCCCACTTAGATTTTTTTTTTGATAAGTAAACAATTGGAGAGAGGCGAGTCCACCATTTTTTCTAATTCATTTTCAGATCATTCATTAGTCACTCTGGTTATATATTGACCATCCCCGAAAAAACATAACACTAGATGATATTTTGATAAAGCACTCCTCTCGGAACAAAACTGGATCACTGAAACTCGTGATTTCATACAATGGTATTATGAGGAAAATATTAATACAGCATCAGGTTTTATGGTATGGGAAGCTTTTAAGGCCGCATTTCGGGGTAGGGTGGTTGCATACAGGGCAAATCTCTATAAAACTAGACAGCAGAAGATCCAAGGACTTCAGAATGCTGTGGATCAAGCAAGGTCAGAACTTATGTCTAAGCCCTCAGGAAACTCTGAGGAAGAAATTCCACGGCAGGACTTAATAATGGCAAAGGAGCAATTACATTTTTTTTTTACCTTGGAAGAGATCTCGGGAAGTAATGCATTCAAACAGAAGGTGTACGAAGAAAGCCAACACATAGGCAAATTCTTAGCCTGGTCAACAAAAACGCAGCAGAGTAGGCAACTAATTTCACAAATAAAGGACCCCAGTACCACCAATCTGATTACCAACAAAGACAGTATTGCCAAGATCTTCGTGTCACATTTTGAGAAAATATATGCTGAGACCCAGCTAGTAAGCACCCAGGCCCTTGAGGACTATTTCAGCTCAGTCCAGCTACCTATGGTTACTGAGGAGGAGTGTAAGGTTCTTGGTGTAACCGATTACATCCACAGAACTCACGGATACTATAAAAGAAATGGCCAGTGCGAAGGCAAGTGGTAATGAAGGGTTACCAATCAAGGTTTATAAGGTGTTGAACTTTCCCCCATTCTAGTGTCTTTGTATCATCAGATTATGGATGCTTGCCTGTCCCTGATAAATGTAAGGAAGCAGTCGTGATCACTATCCTGAAGAAGGATAAGGATCAGACGGATCCAAGTTCCTATTTTCCAATTAGTCTACTAAACATGGACTACAATCTTTTTATGAAAATTTGGGCGAAGAGGATCTCAGGATGTACGCAACACGTGATACATGCAGACCAAACAGGGTTTTTACCTGGCAGATCAATGGTGGCAAATACTTTTTATCTGATTCAAGCTATTTACTATTTCTCTGCCAGGAAGGACAGTGCAGCTGTTTTAATGATGTATGCAGAAAAGGCATTCCATTTGGTTGATTGGCAGGCCCTTTTTTTATCCTCCAGAAGTTTGGCTTTCCACCCTGCCTGATAGAGATGCTAAGGAGAATCTATACAGGGGCAACTGCGAAAATAATTATAAACGCAGAGCAGGCGGGTGAAGTACTGATAAGATGGGGGACCAGGCAGGGCTGTCCCCTTTCCCCCCTTTTATTCTCGCTGTTTATCGAGCCACTGGCAACAAAGATCTGAGCTAACACGTCAATCTTGGCTCCTCTACCTGGAATGACAAAAATTAAGCTCTTTGCAGATGATCCGACTCTATATCTGAACCCAGAGAGGGCAAATATCCAGCTGGCGCTCGGTGAAATTCAAGCATTTACAGAATTAGGGGGATATAACGTCAATCAGTCCAAAACGGAAGTTCTGCCATTAAGACCTATTAGATATCTGGGCCTTTTTGTCACAGCAGATTTCTCTCAACTGTTCCATTTAAACTACATAAAAACGCTCAATAAAATCAAAAATCGTTTAGAAAAATGGTCGCTTTTACCTCTGACAATAGTAGGCCGAGTCTCTTTAGTGAAAATGTCAATCCTTCCTCTGCTGATATTGATATTCCTGTTTTTAAATCTTCCTTTAAGGTTCAGGTTCATTAGTGATTGTATGTCTATGGTCATCTTACCTTCATCACCGCTGGACCTTTTTGGCTTTTCTCATGCAACTAGTCAGCTGCCAAAGTATAGGCAATATTTTGTTTTTGCTGCTATTGCAGTAGCCAGATCTCTTGTGTTGCAAAACTGGAGATCGCAGAAGGTGCCTACAATGGGACAATGGATTTCCAAGTTAGCCCGGACCTACCAATTTGAAGAGGTATTTGCAAAAAGGGTAGGGGTGCTTCATAGATTTAAGATAACTTGGGAAGGCTTTGCTCAGATTTCATGCTTAGATGAGAATGTGTAAGGCAGGCTATCCTTTTGCGTAAAGAAGAAACGTGAGGTTTCTATTTCATGTTGTGCCTCCTTTTTTAATTTTTCAATTGCGGTATCGAGGCAAGTTTGCAACATGTTTCTTCCCTGTGTCGGGCTTTTTAGAATGCTAGTTATACTATATGTGAATCTATTTATTATCCACTGAAATATGAATTTGGGTATTATGAAAGTTATGTTGGGTTTTTTAGAATGCTGGTTATACTATATGTAAATCTATTTATTGTCTACTGAAATATGAATTTGGGATTTATGAATGTTTGTTCTTTTTTTTATACCATGTCTAACGTCTGCTTTGTCTGCTATCTACGCTCAATAAAAAAATAAAAAAAATAAAAAAAGAAGAAAATTGCTGTTTGGAACGTTTTTCTTAACATTTCATATTTCCAGAAATTGTTTTTCGCATTCAAATATGTGGTCTAATTTGAAACGTGCGCAGTGCTGCTTCAGCATTTTTAGGTGTGAAGTTAGCCAAGACCTACATATATATATGGGCCAGATTGTTTATGTTAAGGGTTAATAATATCTACAGTAAGAACATGACATTATGAGGTATGAGTAGTTATTTATGCCCCCTTGGGCTAGTTTAGAAACCCTGTACCTTATATGCTGATTTTCCCGTTACTCCGGCCCTTCCGGTCATCTACATATAGTTGTGACACATAGGTAACACATTGACTTAAGCAATTGCACGACACGTATCGATGTCTCGTTCTATATGACGTTTTGTGCGTACTAAGATGGTTTCCGTCCGAGGCAAACTGAATTTAATATATTTGGAGTTTTCCTACAAGTTTTAATATCGACATTAATTGACCAGTTTTCTATGTCTACGTTGTTGTAAATGTACACTTTAAAGGCATGCTGGGAACAAGCCTAACCCACCCGTGAGCAAGCTGTGGTTAACACCGAAACGCGTTGGGTTTATTGGCATCTGAATAAATAAACTATTATGAATATGACCGGAGTTTGACGATCCTTTGTCTGGTGCTGAGATGTGTTTCTGAGAACTGTGCGTGGATTTTGGAAGTGGCTTTTTGTGAGAGTTCCTCAACCCTAACGCGCACCGGTACCACTCTTGGGTCCTGGCCAATCTGAGGATTCGTGGACGTATATATATATATATATATTCACTGAAAAAAACACAGGTTTCAGGGACGTTATAGTTATTTGGACATTTTACTCGTACAAAACCAGAGAAATTCGGCCGTTATAGTTTGTTCAGCTAACTATAACTCGCGCCCCCGCAATGCACTGCTGATGACGTCACATATTACATCATTCATTACATGGTCAGTAACATCACTGATGACATCTCAAATGACATCACTGATGACATCACTGATGACATCATCCAGTGACTGTGTGTTTCTATAAAGTTTAAATATGTTTTATATATATGCCAAGGTGTATTGAAGAATGAGTAGGTGTATAAGTGTCTGGATGGAGGATTTAGTAGGTGCGTGACTGACTGTATAAGTGAGTGATTAAATGTGTCTTACTGAATGCATGGGTTAGTGACTAAACTGTGTGAATGTCTGTATCAGTCTGTCTATTGTGTAAGCTGCTGCATGGGTTGGTGAGTAGCTACATGACTGTCTATATGGGTTATTGATTGGTTGCCTGAGAATTTGTATGGGTGCCTGAGTGTCTGTGTGGGTGGGTGGGAGGTGTGTGACTCTGTGCATAGATGTGTGAGTGGTTTATTCACTGGGTGTATGGGTTAAAGTGTGCATGTGGAAACAGCTGTATGGGTGGGTGAGTGTGTGTATGGGTGTGTTGGTGAGTGAATGGATGTCTCAGTGGTACATGTCCAAGTAACTACATATGTAAAAGGCAGTGTATGTGAGAGTTGGAGTATATAAATGACTATACCTGAGAGTCAGTGATTGTGAGCGTGGCTGTATGGATGAGTGTGTACTTGTATCAGGGATGGTATAAGAGAGTAAGTATGCGTTAGTATCTGTATGTGTAAGTGAGGTGGTGTGTGTATAACTGTATAGGTGAGTAAATAGAAGTGTGATTGATTCTTTGCATGACTGACTACGTGTGTGAGTAACTCTGGATGAGTGGTGGTGTGTGAGTGTCTGTATAGGTGTATGAGTGCATATGATAGTGTTGTATTGATGAGTGACCGCATGTATGAGTGACTGTATGGGTGAATGAGTGGACATGTGTGTAGACCTAGGAATCAGTGAGTGGGTATGTAGTAAATGGTATTGGTGTGTCTATGGTTTCGAAAATGGTAGTCTGTATTTTAGAGTGGGTGTATCAAAGGTTATATTAGGGTGTGAGGAGGTGCATCAGATTTTCACTTGGATGATGTCATCAGTGATGTCATTTGAGATGTCATCAGTGATGTCATCAGTGATGTCACTGACCATGACATGAATGATGTAATATGTGACGTCATCAGTAGTGCATTGCGGGGCGCGAGTTATAGTTAGCTGAACTAACTATAACGGCAGAATTTCTCAGGTTTTGTACGAGTGAAATGTCCAACTAACTATAACGTCCCTGAAACCTGTGGTTTTTTCAGTGAATTTCTAAGGTTTTTTAAATGCTAATTTCTAACTATAACGTGCCTGAAACCTATGGTTTTTTCAGTGAAATTCAAAGGTTTTTAAATGCTAATTTCTAACTATAACATGCCTGAAACCTATGGTTTTTTCAATGAATTTCAAAGGTTTTTAAATGCTAATTTCTAACTATGCCTACAGAGGTAGGACATGTGAAGAAAGAGGAACAAACGCACAGAAAGAAGCAAAAGAAATGCAGAAAGAGGCAACAGAAGTCCAGAAAGACGAAGAAAAGTGCAGGAAGAAGCAAGACATGTTCAGAAAGAACCAACAGAGGAGCAGAAAGAGGCCATGTTGCAAAATCATCCTGTGCCCCCAACTTTTTTCTGACGGGTACTGGTGGTAACTGACTCTGACTAACCAGGCCTAGAGCCAGTGCTATGCTAAAAGACACTTAGAATACAGTGAAAACACCTACATACACTAGGGAACACTATGCGCTGGGGTACCCCTGTGATTAGCATGACCTCCTCTGTAAGGCCCTAGTACATAATAGGGCAGGGGGATTAAAACCACCTCTAAGTCAGAGGTGCATAAAGATGCTTCTTTAAGTAGTAGTCACGTTTGCAGAGTGGTGGAGAAAGGGTGCTGGGCGTCCGACCAGCGCTCAGGAATTCCGCTGCGTAGGACTTACAGGAGGTACCAGGAGGGCTTCTTGGCCTCCAAACTCCCTCAGGACTAAATTGAACTTCATCCCCCATCCCGTAGTCTGCCAGGAGGCGCGTTTGCAGAGTGGTGGAGAAAGGGGGGCATGGCCTCCGAAGACGTCTTAGCAATCCCAGTGTGTAGGACTTACTGGAGGTAACAAGAGGGGTAGTTGGCCCCCAAGGACATCCTTGGGGGCCCACATCCCCTCCTATTACCTCCAGTAAGTCCCACACAGCAGCATTGGTAAGTACTCGTACCAGGCCACGCCCCTTTGCCCACGACTCTACAAACGCGCTCCCTGGCACGCTCTTGGATGGGGATTGAAGTCCCCTTCGCTGCTGGGGGTCCTTTAGGGGCCAACTAGCCTACCTCTTACCTCCAGTAAGCCCCACGCAGTGGATTGGTGAGAGGTAGACAAAGGCCACGCCCCTTTCTCCACCACTCTGCAAACGCGCCCCCTGGTGCGTTGTTAGTTGGTGAATTAATTCCCCTTGAATACTGAGGTTCCCTGGGGCCAACTAGCCCACCAGGTACCTCCAATATGTGCCACAGAGCTGCATTGCAGAGAGGTGGTCTGAGGCCACGCCCCTTTTTACACCACTCTGCAACGCAGCTCTGTGGCGCTTATTGGAGGTACCTGGTGGGCTAGGTGGCCCCCAGGGACCCTCAGGATTCAAGGGGACTTAATCCCCCAAGTTACAACGCGCCAGGGGGTGTGTTTGCACACTTGTCATATCAGGCCCCACCCCCTCCCTGCACCACTGTGCAAACGCCCCCCTGGCGCGTTGTAAGTTGGGGGATTAAGTCCCCTTGTATCCTAAGGGTCCCTGGGGGCCAACTAGCCCACCAGGTACCTCCAGTAAGCACCATAGAGCTGTGTTGCAGAGTGGTGTAAAAAGGGGCATGGCCTCAGACCACCTCTCTACAACGCAGCTCTGTGGCGCAAACTGGAGGTACCTGGTGGGCTAGTTGGCCCCCAGGGACCCTCAGTATTCAAGGGGAATTAATTCCCAACCAACAACGCGCCAGGGGCGCGTTTGCAGTGTGGTGGAGAAAGGGGCGTGGCCTCCGGCTAGATGCCGGCTTTTTAAATATTTTTTTACAAGGGGGGTCTGTGTGGCCCCCTTCTTTACATTTTGGGGCCCTGGGGACCCCATCCCCCAGGGCCTGACCCTTTTTATTCATTTAAAACAAAAAAAATCGGGAAGGGGCCGTGTGGCTCCCTTCCCGAGGCTACTCGCCCGGGGACCCCATCCCCGGGGCATGGCCAGTAATTTTTTTTTTTTTTAATTTAATTCTTTGGAGGGGGGCCACATGGCCCCCCTCCTCAGGCCAATTATGGCCCCGGGGAACCCATCCCCCAGGGCCGGCCTTTCCTTTTTAAAAAAATTTAATTTTTTTCACAGGGGAGGGGGGCCGCGTGGCCCCCTTCCGAGCCACTTCTGGCCCCGGGGACCCCATCCCCCGGGGCCTGGCCGCTCCGTTGGGGACCGTGGCGGGAGCTCCAATGCCCCAACGGTCCTGCCGGCTCCCCACCTCCTGCGGGAGCCGGCATTGCTTTTCCACAAGTGGAACTGCTGACATGCAGCTCCCCTTGTGGAAAAGCAATCCTGCTTTGCTTCATTGAAGCGAGAGCAGGTTTTCCTGCTCTCGCTTCAATGAAGCAAAGCAGAGTTTGCTATGGCAGGGCGGGAGCCGCACGGCTCCCGCCCTGCCATAGCAAACAGCAATGTCCCGGGGGTGGGCACCCCGGTACACTGCAGGAGCCGGCCCTGGGGGGTGGCGGTGCCCAGGGCCATCAAGGGCTCCTGGAGGGGGTCAGTGCGGCCCCCCTCCCATCACATGCACAGCCCCGGGGAGGTGGTGGTCCCCGGGGCTTGGGGGGGTCCGTGAGGCCACCCCACAATATTTTTTTTTTAATGTACAAGCCCCGGGGAGGTGGCGGTCCCTGGGGCAGCGGGTGGACCATGTGCCCCCACGCATATTTAAGAAAAGCCCTGGGGGGTGGCGGTCCCCGGGGCTTGGGGGGGCCTGGGAGACCCCCCCACAGATTAAAAAACAAGCCCCGGGGAGGTGGCAGTCCCTGGGGCTGCGGGAGGGCCGCGTGCCCTCCCACACATAATTTACATAGTCCCCGGGAGGTGGCGGTACCCGGGGCTGTGGGGGCCCCCACGGGCCCCCACAAATAAATAAATAATTGCCCCCGTGACCTAGCCCACCCGGGGGCTTTTTGAAAACGAAGCGCGGAAGCCCGTGCTTCGCTTTTAAAAAAATTTCACGGCAGGATTCGTGACCCCAACGCGAATTCTGCCGTTTAAAAAAAAAAAATGCTTTTTTTGGCCCTGGGGGTCCTTGTGGGACCCCCTGAGCAGGCCTAGGGGGTCAGGGTGTTTCTACCCTGCCCCCTTTCTTCTTTTTCATGTTTTTTTCTGATTTCTTGTGACTCGGTTACCGAGTCACAAGATGGCTGCCAACACTTTCTGGTTTGGAGTGTTGGCAGCCAATCAGAAGTGAGCTTGTGCTCGGGAGGGTCGCGACCCTCCTCGGTGCTCAGATATCAATATTTTTCTTTTTTGAATTTCTCAGGAACTACTGAATGGATTTACACCATTTAACAAAAGGGATCTGTTAGACCTGGCATCCTTGGCGTGTGTCTCCCTTCCATTTTTTCATAATGCCTCCACTGTTGTCGATATGTTTTTGCTGGACTAGATGCTCATGGGCACTTTGCCACTGCTAATCAGTGCCAAAGTGCAAGTGCTCCCTAATGTAAATTGTGTGATGAATTAGTGACTCCATGTTTGGCTTATTTGAATTACTGTCAAACCCTAGTACAGTGCACTGAGTGTGCCCAGGGCTTGTAAATCAAATGCTGCGGGTGGGCTTGCAGCACTGGTTGTGCCACCCACAGAAGCAGCTTGTAAAGTGTGTCTCAGGCCTGCCATTGCAGAGCCTGTATGCAGTCTGTGACTGCCATGTCGACTTGGTAAGTGCACCCACTTACCAGTCCCTAAACCTTCCCTTTTCGTCATATCAGCCACCCCTATGGTAGGCCTACGGGCAGGGTGCATTGTAATGATAAGGTAGGACATGCCTGGTGTGTGTGGCATGTCCTAATAGTGAATTACAGCCATTTTCGTTTTTCACTATTGCAAGGCTACCTGTTCCCCACAGGCCAGAATGGGCAGTTTGATTATAACATCTTATAATCCTTAACTGACTCAGGGAACTAGGTAGAAATTCGAGTTTAGTATGCCTGAACTCAGAATGATAAAATGCATCTTTTAGGGAAGATGATTTTAACATTCTGTGTTTGAAAATACCACTTTTAGAAAGTGGGTATTTTCTTGCCTAACTATCCAGCCTGCCTCTGCCAGCTTGTGTATTGTGTGTCTGGTTTGTGCATGACTGGGGCTGGGGGTGGCTACAGGAGACAGGGTGAGGCAGCACAGGGCTGAATAGAAAGATCTGCATCCAGAGTGGAGGGAGGAGTTGCATCTGGGTCTGAATAGGGCTGTGCCTGCCTTCCACAATGCTGGCTCCACCTCCTGCCGGGCGTCTGAGTACCCTGCCCCACATTTTGAAAGGAAAGAAGGAGTCATGTACACAGAGTGCTCCAAAACTGCACAGAACGGGTTTAAACTAGGCAAAGGCCTCTCTGCCTCCAGAGAACAAAGAGAATCAGGGTATAAGAGGGGCACCCAGACCCCAAGGAAATTAGATCACTTTTGGGAACAAGAAGAAACCTTTGCTGAGGAGCGGAACCATGAAGAAACTGAGGAGAGACTATCCCTAAGCCTGAAGTGCTGCTTGGGGGATTGGCCTGCAGTGGTTTGCCTGACTGCCAAAGAAAGGAGAAAGGAACTTTTGCTTTGCTGTAACTTTCCTCAACTTGTGAAGGATCTCCAAGGGCTTGAGAGAGAGCTTGCCCCCTGATCGAAGTCCCAGGACCATTGGACTTCACCTCCTTTGTGAATTGCTGCTGGAAACGCTGTTTCAGTGGCTACAGAGGTAGGGAGCTGTGACCGACTCTCACGACCGGCTCGGTGTCCTGAAGGCACCGCATCGAGCACCGCCCGCATCTTGCAACGCACAGCCTTAGTCTCACCGACTCCGTCTCGACGCCGTCAACGAGCCGTTGCCTGCACCGTAACCTGTGAGCAACGCACCTCGCAACGCCTCGCTACACCGAATCCCACTGGTCGAACCGACACGGTCACTGCTGCTGAGTTCGAGTCCTGTGACCGCACCGGAGTTGGGCACCGCTCGCACGCTTCGCGACGCACTGCCCGACTCGCACCGCTGTCCGGACTGATCGACGCCAGCTCCCGAATCCGGCTCCGTCGCCGCACCGCACCGCAACCTGCCATCACCGCATCGAAGCACCGTCTCGCCCTGCAACGCACGGCCCTGGTCTCACCGACTCCGTCTCGACGACGTCAACGAGCCGCTGCCTGCACCGCATCGAGGACAACGCGTCCTGCAACGCTTCCATTTTCCTTCGCCACCGCGACGTACAGCCATCCGGCTCGCACGCCCGTGCCGGCCGCTTCAAGTAAAAGGTACTGTGACCGAGTCTGTCTACGCTGTGTTGGCGCGTCTCGACGCGGTCAGCTGGATTTGTTAGACTCTGTGTATTCTTGACATCGCAGTAGCCGGAGGAGGCTACCGACTCGTACAGCACCTTGATTTAAGCATTTTTAACAAGAACTCTATCTTTTGAACAGTATTGTGGATTATCTTTGTCGTTTATGGTCTTGTGGTAAATCTATATAAAATATTCTTATTTTTATAAATATACAACCTGTGTGGTGTCCATTTGTAGTGTTGTCACTTGATTACTGTAGGCGTTCACAAATGCTTTACACACTGCCTCTGAACTAAGCCTGTCTGCTCGTGCCAAGCTACCAAGAGGGTGAGCAGGGGATATTTCAGGAGTGTACCTACTTTCCCTGACTAGACTCAAGGGTCCCTATTTGGACAAAGGTACCTACCTCTGCCAACTAGAGACCCCCAAATCTAACATTGGTGGTCAGCGGTGAGGATTCTGGACTTGCATTTGTGACTCATGTATAGTAATTGGTGAACACTACTTAGTGAGTGCAGACCAAAACGCAACCACATACTTTTTGACAGCATTTTTTCTGGGATTTCCTATTTTTGCAACTGCCAAGTTTTATCACCATGGATAACGCACCATCTGTAGCATCTGTTGATTGTGAGTGGGAAGAGGAGAAATTGGAATGCTACACTGTTAACCAGCTCAAGCAATTCTGCAGGAAGTTCAAAGGGGCATATTATCAAGGCGGCGCAATACAATTATCGCCGCTTTTGCGTCCGTTTTTGGCCGAAAAGCGGCGATAATTTTATCGCCATATCAGCAAGGTCACGCTGTCGCGTGAATCCTTGCCGTAGCGCCCTTTCCCTTAACACCCAGCTTTGCATCTCTAATGAGATGCAAAGTGGGCGTCACTGGGCGTACCCCGGATGGACTACCTTGCAAATATCGCTGATGTTCACATCGCGATATTTACAAGGCAGCCCACATGATTTTAGCATACGTTAGATTTTGGCGAAAACAGCCATTTTCGCCAAAATCTAACGTATGCTAAAATCCTGACTTACCTATGTTTGACATAGGGGGTGGATTATGCTGATACGACCACAGGGTCGTATCAGCAAGGTTATCGCCCTTTTGCAGGGAACATCGCTGGAAAACCAGCGATGTTCCCTGCAAAACGGCGATAACCTCGCTATCTCTGGAATCTTTATCGCCCTGGAGAAACACGTTGTTAATAACGCGCTACCAGGGCGTTAAATTCCAGAGATAGCCTGCGATAGGGAATTCGTCGCTAAGCACGGCCAGCGATAATTATCGCTGGCCGTTGATAATATGCCCCAAAGTTTCTATGGCTGGTCTCTCCAAGAAGGAGAATTTCCAAAAGGCGCTGAGGGCCTGGATGGAAGTCAGGAATCCCCCTGAGAATGAGGAAGGGGATGAGAATGCAGATGGGCAGCTGGAAGGGCTATTGGGTCCAGGGGGGAAGAAAGTAGTCTCCCCAGCAGGTAGCAGTGTTTCTGCCAAGGGTTTGTCCCCAGAAGAGCTGGAGGACAGACAAAAGAGTAGGATGCATGAGATGGAGCTGACCAAGCTCAAGCTTGATAGGCAGTTGGAGTTTGAATTGCAAACTAGGAAATTGGCCCTAGAGGAGAAAAGAATGGATCAGGAACATGAGAAAAGTTTGAGGGAGTTGGAGTACAGAGCCAAAAGTTTAGAGATTACTCCCTCTGGTGGCAGTGTACCGCCTGTGCCTGTTGAAGCTAGGGTGTATATTCCCAAAGATGTGGTGAAGGAGTTTTTTAAAAATGATGACATTGGGCAGTGGTTCAAAGCCTATGAGGTAGCCATGTCTTCCCACCGGGTCCCTGAGAAGGATTGGGTAGCGGGGTTGTGGGGGCGGTTCCTTAGTGAAGGGCGGGATACCTTGTTGGATTTGCCCTCTGAAGTCTATAATTCATACAGCCACATGAAGGATGCTTTAATGACTAGGTATGGTTTGACCCCTGAGCTTTATAGGCAGAGGTTCAGGAACTGTAAGAAGATTGAAGGCAGTACCTGGGTTGAATATGTGACTTTTTTTTGCAGAGCCTTGGATGGTTGGGTAAAGGGTAGCAAAGCGACTGATTTTCAGGCGCTCTCTGATTTGATTGCATGGAGCACTTGTCCAGTAATTGTTTTCCTGAGCTACGCCAGCACCTGATTGATAGTAAGCTGACTAACCCTAGGCAGCTTGCTGAGGAGGCGGACCGCTGGGTGAGTACCCGGGTCCACAAGGGTCACGTGGGAGACTCCGCCAAGGGTGGGCAGGGTCCCCAGCAGAAGAGTGGGGGGACAAGGGTAAACAGAGGGAGTTCCATAAAGGGCCCCAAAGTAGACCCCAAGGGAACCAAGGGAAAGGTTCCCAGCCTCCCCTGAGAAGAAGCCAGTGGCCCTGACAGGCCCCCTGTTCACCAGGGACCACTGGTGTGTTACAAGTGTGGCGCCCTGGCCACAAGGCAAATGATCCTCGTTGCCCTTTTTTGGAAAACCAGCACCCTCTGGTGCAGTCCCCCGGCAGTTGGCTAGTGTAGCCCTGGGGGAGGAGTTGGGTGCCCAAGGTGGGGGATCCCACAGTGTTTTCCCTTGTCTCATTAGGAGACTCTGAGATGGTCCCTAGGGCCCAGCTGCCTGAGAACACTAAAAAGTACAGGCAGTGGGTGACCATCAATGGCCATAGGGTGGAGGCTCTGAGAGACACAGGAGCCAGTGTGACAGTTGTCAAGTGTCACCTGGTGTCTAAAGAGCAGGTTGTCCCTGATGCATTCTATCCAGTTGTTGCCGCTGACAACACAGAGAGTCACTGCAAGGTGGCTCAGGTTCCCTTTGAGTGGGGGGTCTCGGGTACTCTTCAAGTAGCTGTGAGGCCAGCCATGCCTGTTGACTGTTTGTTAGGGAACGATTTGGAGAGCTCACCTTGGGCTAAGGTGGAGCGGAGTGCGCATTTAGAAATGTTGGGCTTGCCTGATTGGGCATGTGTGACCACCCGGTCAATGGCAGCTAAAGGTGTTCAAGAGGACCTGGAGCCTGAGAGGGAGGCCCAGGTGCCTGCCGGAGAGAGAGGAGGCAGGGGGCGCGGGAAACCGGCCCCCGAAGTTCCCACGGTCCAGGAGGAGGCAGACCCTGAGGGGGATGCCCTGGAGCCTACAGGGGAACAGGTAGCTGAACTGGGGGACCTACCTGAGCTGACCCATTGGCAGCAAGAAGGAGGACCCTCCAGGGAAGAGTTCTGCGAGGAGCAGAACACATGCCCTTCTCTCGTGGGTCTGAGGCAACAGGCCACAGACCAGGCAGCAGGTGACCAGTCTGGATCACATTGGATTTACTGGGAGAGTGGTCTCCTGTATTCAGAGCCTAAGGTTGCTGAGCCTGGGTCAGCCCGTGTGCTGGTGGTACCCCAGCGCTTCAGAACCTTCCTACTGGGGTTGGATCATGATGTACCATTAGCAGGACATCTGGGGCAGGACAAGACCTTTGAAAGGCTTGTCACCCATTTCTTTTGGCCCCAGATGCGCAGGAGTGTCGCCACTCACTGCAGGACCTGCCAGACTTACCAGGCAAGTGGAAAAAGTGGGAGGAAGCACAAGGCTCCTCTCCAGCCATTCCCTGTGGTCAGCAACCCCTTTGAACGGGTGGGTATTGACATTGTGGGGCCACTGGACCCCAAGACAGCCATGGGCAACAGGTTTATCCTGGTCTTGGGGGACCATGCCACCCGGTACCCTGAAGCCATCCCTCTGAGGACAGTGACGGCCCCCGTGGTGGGACGAGCACTGATGGGAATTTTCTCACGTGTGGGGTTCCCTCAAGAGGTGGTGTCTGACATAGGTACCAACTTCGTGTCCAAGTACATGAAGTCCCTGTCGCAGGAGTGCGGTGTAACTTATAAGTTCACCACTCCTTACCACCCTCAAGGAAATGGGCTGGTTGAGAGATTCAACCGGACCCTAAAAGGCATGATTATGGGTCTGGAAGAACCCATGAGGCGTAAATGGGACGTCCTTTTACCTTGCCTGTTGTTTGCATACCGGGAGGTGCCACAGACGTCTCTAGGGTTCAGCCCCTTTGAGCTCCTCTATGGACACCCGGTGCGAGGACCTCTGAGTTTGGTCAAGGAAGGCTGGGAGCAATCTCCCAGGAAACCTCCCCAGGATGTATACAGTTACATGCTGGCCTTCAGGAACCAGACTAGGCGTTTCAGAGAACTTGCTGAGGCAAATCTGGAAGCCAGCCAGGAGGAGATGAAGCGGTGGTACGACCAGAATGCCACTCTGGTAGAGCTTCAGCCTGGTTAGAAAGTGTGGGTCATGGCCCCAGTGGAGCTCCGGTGGTGGAGCGCAAGAGTCCAGTTACCTATTTGGTGGACTTGCAGTCTCCCAGGAACCCCTTGCGGGTCCTGCATGTGAACCGCCTGAAGCCCCACTTGGAGAGGTCCCAAGTGGACATGCTCTTAGGTACAGATGATGGGGTGGAGGAGGAGACCGAGCCTCTTCCTGACCTCCTGTCAGCCCGAGAGCAAGATGGATCAGTGGAGGGAGTAAACCTCTCTACCTCCCTGACACCTGAGCAGCAGGGTGACTGTCGCCAACTGTTGGGACAGTTCCCTGACCTGTTCTCCCTGGTTCCCAGTGTCACTCATTGGTGCGTCCATGATGTGGACACTGGGGACAGTCTTCCTGTGAAGCACAAGGCTTACAGGGTGACTGACAGGGTCAGAGCCTGCATCAAGGAGGAGGTCTCCAAGATGTTTGCGCTAGGGGTGATTGAGTCCTCTAACAGCCCTTGGGCCAGCCCAGTGGTCTTGGTTCCAAAGGCTGCTGCGCCTGGTGCCACACCAGAACTCCGGTTCTGTGTGGACTACAGGGGACTCAATTCCGTCACCAAGACTGACGCACACCCCATCCCCAGAGCTGATGAGCTCATAGATCGGTTAGGGGCTGCGCGGTACCTCAGCACGTTTGACTTAACGTCTGGGTACTGGCAGATCGCCTTGACTGATGGGGCAAACGAGAGGTCAGCATTCTCCACACCAGAAGGGCACTACCAGTTCCGGGTGATGCCCTTTGGGATGAAGAATGCCCCTGCCACCTTTCAGAGGTTGGTCAACCAGGTGTTGGTTGGACTGGAGGATTTCAGTGCCGCCTACCTGGATGACATCGCAGTGTTCAGTGCCAGTTGGGAAGAACATCTGCGCCACCTCTGGGAAGTGTTGATGGCGCTGCGGAGGGCAGGCCTCACGATCAAGGCAAGTAAGTGCCAGATCGGGCAGGGTTCCGTGGTGTACTTGGGACACCAGGTTGGGAGCGGCCAGGTGGCGCCCCTCCAACCGAAAATTGATACCATTCTGGCTTGGGAGCCCCCCAAGACCCAGACAGAGGTGAGAGCCTTCCTAGGACTCACCGGGTATTACAGGAGATTCGTCAAGAGGTATGGCAGCATTGTTGCCCCCTTGACAGAGCTGACTTCCAGGAAGCAGCCCAGGAGAGTGATTTGGACTGACGCCTATCAAAAAGCTTTTGACACCTTGAAGACGGCCATGTGCACGGCGCCTGTGCTCCAGGCACCCAACTTCTCCAATGAGTTCATTGTTCAGACAGACGCTTCAGAGCATGGTGTAGGGGCTGTTCTATCACAGATCAATGAGGAGGGCCTAGACCAACCTGTAGCCTTCATCAGTCGGAGGTTACTTCCACGGGAACAGAGGTGGAGTGCTATTGAGCGTGAGGCATTTGCTGGGGTCTGGGCACTGAAGAAGCTGAGACCATACCTGTTTGGGACTCACTTCCGGGTTCAGACAGACCACAGGCCCCTCAGATGGTTGATGCAGATGAGGGGTGAGAATCCAAAGCTGTTGAGGTGGTCCATTTCCCTACAAAGGATGGACTTTACAGTGGAACACCGCCCTGGTACAGAACACGCCAATGCTGATGGTCTGTCCAGATTTTTCCGCCTTAGTGATGAGAACTCCCTAGAGGTCGGATAGTTCTCGCCACATTTCAGCTGGAGGGGACACGTGTTAGACCTGGCATCCTTGGCATGGGTCTCCCTTCCATTTTTTCATAATGCCTCCACTGTTGTCGATATATTTTTGCTGGACTAGATGCTCATGGGCACTTTGCCACTGCTAATCAGTGCCAAAGTGCAAGTGCTCCCTATTGTAAATTGTGTGATGAATTAGTGACTCCATGTTTGGCTTATTTGAATTACTGTCAGACCCTAGTACAGTGCACTGAGTGTGCCCAGGGCTTGTAAATCAAATGCTGCGGGTGGGCTTGCAGCACTGGTTGTGCCACCCACAGAAGCAGCTTGTAAAGTGTTTCTCAGGCCTGCCATTGCAGAGCCTGTATGCAGTCTGTGACTGCCATGTCGACTTGGTAAGTGCACCCACTTACCAGTCCCTAAACCTTCCCTTTTCATCATATCAGCCACCCCTATGGTAGGCCTACGGGCAGGGTGCATTGTAATGATAAGGTAGGACATGCCTGGTGTGTGTGGCATGTCCTAATAGTGAATTACAGCCATTTTCGTTTTTCACTATTGCAAGGCTACCTGTTCCCCATAGGCCAGAATGGGCAGTTTGATTATAACATCTTATAATCCTTAACTGACTCAGGGAACTAGGTAGAAATTCGAGTTTAGTATGCCTGAACTCAGAATGATAAAATGCATCTTTTAGGGAAGATGATTTTAACATTCTCTGTTTGAAAATACCACTTTTAGAAAGTGGGTATTTTCTTGCCTAACTATCCAGCCTGCCTCTGCCAGCTTGTGTATTGTGTGTCTGGTTTGTGCGTGACTGGGGCTGGGGGTGGCTACAGGAGACAGGGTGAGGCAGCACAGGGCTGAATAGAAAGATCTGCATCCAGAGTGGAGGGAGGAGTTGCATCTGGGTCTGAATAGGGCTGTGCCTGCCTTCCACAATGCTGGTTCCACCTCCTGCCGGGCGTCTGAGTACCCTGCCCCACATTTTGAAAGGAAAGAAGGAGTCATGTACACAGAGTGCTCCAAAACTGCACAGAACTGGTTTAAACTAGGCAAAGGCCTCTCTGCCTCCAGAGAACAAAGAGAATCAGGGTATAAGAGGGGCACCCAGACCCCAAGGAAATTAGATCACTTTTGGGAACAAGAAGAAACCTTTGCTGAGGAGCGGAACCAAGAAGAAACTGAGGAGAGACTATCCCTAAGCCTGAAGTGCTGCTTGGGGGATTGGCCTGCAGTGGTTTGCCTGACTGCCAAAGAAAGGAGAAAGGAACTTTTGCTTTGCTGTACCTTTCCTCAACTTGTGAAGGATCTCCAAGGGCTTGAGAGAGAGCTTGCCCCCTGATCGAAGTCCCAGGACCATTGGACTTCACCTCCTTTGTGAATTGCTGCTGGAAACGCTGTTTCAGTGGCTACAGAGGTAGGGAGCTGTGACCGACTCTCACGACCGGCTCGGTGTCCTGAAGGCACCGCATCGAGCACCGCCCGCATCTTGCAACGCACGGCCTTGGTCTCACCGACTCCGTCTCGACGCCGTCAACGAGCCGTTGCCTGCACCGTAACCTGTGAGCAACTCACCTCGCAACGCCTCGCTACACCGAATCCCACTGGTCGAACCGACACGGTCACTGCTGCTGAGTTCGAGTCCTGTGACTGCACCGGAGTTGGGCACCGCTCGCACGCTTCACGACGCACCGCCCGACTCGCACCGCTGTCTGGACTGATCGACGCCAGCTCCCGAATCCGGCTCCATCGCCGCACCGCAACCTGCCAGCACCGCATCGAAGCACCGTCTCGCCCTGCAACGCACGGCCCTGGTCTCACCGACTCCGTCTCGACGACGTCAACGAGCCGCTGCCTGTACCGCATCGAGGGACAACGCGTCCTGCAACGCTTCCATTTTGCATCGCGACCGCGACGTACAGCCATCCGGCTCGCACGCCCGTGCGGGCCGCTTCAAGTAAAAGGTACTGTGACCGAGTCTGTCTACGCTGTGTTGGCCCATCTCGACGCGGTCAGCTGGATTTGTTAGACTCTGTGTATTCTTGACATCGCAGTAGCTGGAGGAGGCTACCGACTCGTACAGCACCTTGATTTAAGCATTTTTAACAAGAACTCTATCTTTTGAACAGTATTGTGGATTATCTTTGTCGTTTATGGTCTTGTGGTAAATCTATATAAAATATTCTTATTTTTATAAATATACAACCTGTGTGGTGTCCATTTGTAGTGTTGTCACTTGATTACTGTAGGCGTTCACAAATGCTTTACACACTGCCTCTGAACTAAGCCTGTCTGCTCGTGCCAAGCTACCAAGAGGGTGAGCAGGGATTATTTCAGGAGTGTACCTACTTTCCCTGACTAGACTCAAGGGTCCCTATTTGGACAAAGGTACCTACCTCTGCCAACTAGAGACCCCCAAATCTAACAGGATCTTTCTGAACCAAGCCCTACCTTTTTGCCAAATTTGGTGTAATTCCGTTCAGCAGTTCGGGTTGTAGCTTTGTCTAAAGTTTCCTATGGAAAATTACAGCGGGAAAACGCATTTTGGGACCCCCCTTTTTTCTCGGCCCCCGCTTGACGAATCACCCCGAAACTTTCAAGAAAGTAGCTGACCGGAGGTCCCCACTAGTTTTGAAAATTACGCGAAGATTCGTCAAACGACGCCAAAGTTATTGGGAAAACAAAAAACGCTTTTCCTATGGAAACTCGGTCCTAACTATAACTACCTACTGGCGACCTCCAGTAGGTAATACGTCCACGAATCCTACATATCCACGAATCCTATATATCCTATATATATATATATATATATATTATCTACTGGCGGTCGCCAGTAGATAGTTATAGTTACAACCTATTATCCATAGGAAATCCGCGACATTCTATTTGAAATAACTCTCTTGCCGGTTGACGTATCTTCGCAAAATTTTCAAACTTTGTGGCCCGCTCCGGTCCGCTCCTACCCTGAAAGTCTCGGGGATTCGTCAAGCGGGGGCCGAGAAAAAGGGGGTCCCAAAACACGTTTTCCCCATGCATTTTTCCATAGGAAACTTTAGACACGGCTACAGCCTGAACTGCTGAACGGAATTACACCAAATTTGGCAAAGAGGTAGTTCTTGGTTCAGAAAGAACCCTTTTGTTAAATGGTGTAAATCCGTTCAGTAGTTGCTGAGAAAATGAAAAGTAAAAAAGATAGTGATATCTAGGGCCGCGGATCCTCCCGAGCACGAGCTTTATGTTAATTGGCTGTCAACACTCCAAACCAGGAAGTGTTGGCAGCCATTTTATCCCTCGGTAGAACCGAGGGACAGAAACAAGTGCGCAAAGCGCACAAAGGGGGCAGGGTAGAAACACCCTGACCCCTAGGTCTGCTCAGGGGTCCCACAAGGACCCCTGGGCAAAACATTTTTTTTTTTTTTTTTAAATCGGCAGGATGCGCTCAGGAGCGCGAACCCTGCCAAAAAAAAAAAATCGAAGCGCGGTCTCCGCGCTTCGATGTTCATTGGCCCCCGGGTGGGCCAAGTCCCGGGGGCATGCTGGGGGGAATTAATTTTATGTGTGGGGGCCTCTAAGGGCCCCCAAGCCCGGGGACCACCACCCCCAGGGCCTTATGTATAATGGTGCGGGAGGGCTCTGAGCCCTCCCGCAGCCCCGAGGACCACCACCTACCCGGGGCTTCTTTTTTAAATTAAAAACCTGTGTGGGGGCTCCAGCCCCACACGCCTCGAGACCACCACCTCTCTGGGGCACTAAGAAAAATTAAAATGGGGGTCCGTTTTGGACCCCCAAGCCCCGGGGACCACCACCTCCCGGGGCTTTCAAAATGTAGGGAGGGGGGACGCGCGGGCCCCTCCTGGAGCCCTTGATGGCCCTGGGGACCGCCACCCCCCAGGGCCGGCTCCTGCAGTGTCCCGGGGTGCCTACCCCTGGGACACTGCTGTTTGCAATGACAGGACGGGAGCCTCGCGGCTCCCGTCCTGTCATTACAAACTGCTTGGATATTGGAAGAGAGAGCAGGAAACCTGCTCTCTCTTCCAATATCCAAAGCCGATAGCTTTCCACATGGGGAGCAGCATGTTAGCTGCTCCCCATGTGTAAAGCAATGCCGGCTCCCGTAAGACACGGGGAGCCGGCGGGACTGTGGGGGTTTGGGGACCCCCACAGTCCCTAACGAGAGTCCAGGCCCCGGGGGATGGGGTCCCGGGGCCATAAGTGGCCCGGGAGGGGGCCACCAGCCCCCTCCCCAAAGTAAAAAATTAAAAACATTAAAAAAAAAAGTGCAAGGCCGGCCCCGGGGATGGGGTCCCCGGGGCCTTAAATGGCCTGAGGAGGGGGCCACGCAGCCCCCTCCAAATATAAAAAAGAGGCCATGCCCCGGGGATGGGGTCCCGGGGCCAATACAGGCCCAGGGAAGGGGGCCACGCGGCCCCCTTCCCGTTTTTCTTTTTATTTTAATTTAAAAAGGGGTAAGGCCCTGGGGATGGGGTCCCCAGGGCCTAAAAATAGGAAAAAGGAAGGGGGCCACACAGCCCCCTTCAGGAAAAAAAAAAAAAACGATCGGGCCCGTAGGCCCCGCCCCTTCCTTCACCACTCTGCAAACGTGCCCCCTGGCACGTTTGCAGAGAGGACAATTCCCCTTGAATACTGGGGTCCCTGGGGCCAACTAGCCCACCAGGAACCTCCAGTATGCGCCAGGGGCTGCCTTGCAGAGAGGTGTACAGAGGCCACGCCCCTTTTACACCTCTCTGCAACGCAGCTCTTTGGCGCTTTTGGAGGTATATGGTGGGCTAGATGCACCCCAGGGACCCTCAGGATTCAAGGGGAGTTAATCCCCCGACTTAAAACGCGCCACGGGGCGCGTTTGCACAGTGGTGAAGGGAGGGGGCGGGCTTCAGGTGACATGTGTGCAAACAGGCCCCGTGGCGCGTTTTAAGATGGGGAATTAAATCCTCTTCAATCCTGAGGGTCCCTGGGGGCCAACTAGCCCAACAGGTACGTCCAGAAAGCGCCACAGAGCTGCGTTGCAGAGAGGTGTAAAGGGGTGTGGCCTCTGTACATGTCTCTGCAACGCAGCCCCCTGGCGCATACTGGAGGTTCCTGGTGGGCTAGTTGGCCCGTAGGGACCCTCATGATTCAAGGGGACTTAATCCCCCAACTTAAAACGCGCCACAGGGCGCGTTTGCACAGATGTCACCTCAGGCCCCGCCCCCTCCCTTCACCATTGTGCAAATATTCCTCTAAAATCAGCCGAAATACGAATTCTGATTTACTCACCTGTTATCAGGAGAGACCTCAGTGCTGCATCTTTCAGCCCAGTACTGGTCCTGAAAAGTAATTTTAACCGTACTTACCGGTAACTTGAATTTCCTTCATAGGCTAACATTGACTGGTTTCACTTGGAAATTCTTCTAAGTGTGGAGTTTTGGAACTTTAAAATATTCCTCTAAAATCAGCCGAAATACGAATTCCGATTTACTCACCTGTTATCAGGAGAGACCTCAGTGCTGCATCTTTCAGCCCAGTACTGATCCTCAAAAGTAATTTTAACCGTACTTACCGGTAACTTGAATTTCCTTCATAGGCTAACATTGACTGGTTTCACTTGGAAATTCTTCTAAGTGTGGAGTTTTGGAACTTTAAAATATTCCTCTAAAATCAGCCGAAATACGAATTCCGATTTACTCACCTGTTATCAGGAGAGACCTCAGTGCTGCATCTTTCAGCCCAGTACTGATCCTCAAAAGTAATTTTAACCGTACTTACCAGTAACTTGAATTTCCTTCCATAGGATATCATTGTCTGGTTTTCAGCAGAAAAGTTTCAAAGTGTTGATTTTCACAAACTACAAATATTCCTAAAAAATCGCCTGTATGACTTAAACGCATTCTTTCAACTGTTTACAGGAGATGCACCAGTGCTGGATCCAGGATCCAACACTGAGTAAGAAAAAGTAACGATAACAGTTTTTAACTTCTAAGTGAATTTCCTTCCATAGGATAACATTGGTGATTCTATGAGAAAAAGTTTCTAAGTGTGAACTTTTAAAGTACAATAATATTCCTTAAAAATCACGACTGTAACCAAAACGCTTTTACTCAACTGTTTACAGGAGATGTCCCAGGACTGAATCTAGGATCCAGTAATGTGGTTAGAAAAGTAATCCATAAAGTAACTAATTGCATTTAACTAGAAATTCACATTGAGCTGAATGTTGCATTGTGTTTGAAAATGTGTTGCCCATTGCAACAACTGTAACTACTGTACTTAAAAGTCTATTGCCTATGTGCAAAGTAATTAAACTAAAGTAATTCATTCTGAGAAAGTATTTTTGTAATGTAATGGATAATGTAATTACAATGTAATTTAAAAATAAAATATGTAAAAAAAAATTGTTTCTAAAAAATTTGGAAATCAGTATGAAAAAAATTTATATAACAATTAATACATTTAAAAATTGTCATTTACAAAACCTTTGAAATTCACTGAAAAAACTGTAGGTTTCAGACATGTTATAGTTACAAATTAGCATTTAAAAAACCTTTGAAATTCACTGAAAAAACCATAGGTTTCAGGGACGTTATAGTTACAAATTAGCATTTAAAAAACCTTTGAAATTCACTGAAAAAACCATAGGTTTTAGGGACAGTTATAGTTAGTTGGACATTGCACTCGTACAAAACCCGTGAAATTCCCCCGTTATAGTTAGTCCAGCTAACTATAACTCGCGCCCGCAATGCACTGCTGATGACGTCACATATTACATCACTCATGACATGGTCAGTGACATCACTGATGACATCACTGATGACATCTCAAATGACATCACTGATGACATCATCCACGTGATAATCTGATGCACCTCCTCACACCCTAATATAACCTTTGATACACCCACTCTAAATTACAGACTGCCATTCACAAAACCATAGACACTCCAACACCAATAACTACATACCCACTCACTGATTCTTAGGTCTACGCACACATCCACTCACTCACCCGTACAGTCACTCATACTTACGGTCACTCAGTACTAGGACTATCATATGCACTCATACTCCTATATAGACACTCAAACACCGCCACTCATCCATAGAGGTACTCACACACCTAGTCAGTCATGCAAATAATTAAACAAACTACCATTTACTCACCTATACAGTTATACACACACCAGCTCACTTACTCATACAAATAGTAGCACAATCTTACGCTCTTATACAATCACTGATACAAGCACACACTCATCCATACAGCCACTATCACAATCACTCACTCTCGCTTATAGCTATTTATATACTCCAACACACATATATACTGCCTTTCACATATGTAGTTACTCACACATGTACCACTGGGACATACATTCACTCACTAACACACTCTTACACACACTTACCCACCCATACAGTCTATCACAGTTGCACTCTTGAAACCATCCACCCATTGAATCACCCACTCACACATCTATGCACAGAGTTGCACACACCCCTCCCACACAAACACTCAGGCACCCATACAGATACTCAGACAAGCATTCAATAACTCATATAGACACTCATGTAGCTATTCACAAACACATGCAGCCACTTACACAGCAACAGACAGACGGATACAGACATTCACCCAGTTTAGTCACTAACCCATGCATTCAGTAAGATACGTTAAATCACTCACTTATAGAGTCAGTCACGCACCTACTAAATCATCCATACAGACACTTACACACCCACTCATTCTTCAATACGTCTTTTCCTATATATATTACAAATATTTAAACTTTACAGAAACACACAGTCACTGGATGATGTCATCAGTGATGTCATCAGTGATGTCATTTGAGATGTCATCAGTGATGTCATCAGTGATGTCACTGACCATGTCATGAGTGATGTAATATGTGACGTCATCAGCAGTGCATTGCGGGGCGCGAGTTATAGTTAGCTGGACTAACTATAACGGGGAATTTCACGGGTTTTGTACGAGTGCAATGTCCAACTAACTATAACTGTCCCTAAAACCTATGGTTTTTTCAGTGAATTTCAAAGGTTTTTTAAATGCTAATTTGTAACTATAACGTCCCTGAAACCTATGGTTTTTTCAGTGAATATATATATATATATATATATATATATATATATATATATATATATATATAGTATTTCCTGTTGTTCTGGATATCGTTCCAGAGGAGAGCAGAACAGGTACGGACCACCACTTTTTGTTAAAATAGATTCCAAGGACGCAAAGTTACAGCTTCATCTTTTTATTATATGTCACCATACTAGTGCAGACAAGTGTCCGCCCCGGACGCGTTTCGATCGCTTGCGCGATCTTGATCACCTGACGCGCCGGTGACGGTCCCCATTTTTAAATACAGTGCAACCAATCACATTACAAGGTTTGTGGCAAGACAAACATAGACACTAAAAACATACTTTTAAAGAGACATGTGCACCTGATTAGAAACAGCACGATCGAAATATCTAAGCATTCACAATGATTTGTAAACAAATAGCCCATGTTGGTAACTCAAAATTTTTGTAGCTATCAATTAATAAATAATGGAAAATAGTACATTTAAGATCAAGGATAAATAGCTAGATTATTAATGATATCAAATGGAAAGTAATGGACGACAACCCATTTACTAAACACAGAATGATTCTTAATCAACCAACAGTAAATATATATATTCACTGAAAAAAACAGAGGTTACAGGGACGTTATAGTTAGGCTCAGGTTTCACTCGTACAAAACCAGTGAAATTCAGCCATTATAGTTAGTGAGCTAACTATAACTCCCGCCCCCACAGTGCACTGCTTATGACCTCACATATTACTCATGACATGGTCAGTGACATCACTGATGACATCTCAAATGACATCACTGATGACATCATCCACAGAATCGCGGATCCACCGTGTCCCTATATACACAAGTGGAAATTTGTTTACATTTCTCCACAAATACTGAAGAATTTACACCAAATCACAATTGGCACTTTCATGGACCAACATCTACCTTCCTGCCAAATTTGGTCTAATTCCGTTCAGCAGTTTGGGCTGTAACCATGTCTAAAGGTTCCATGGGAATTAACATGGGGAAAATGCGCTTTTAAGCACCCCCTGGTTCTCGGCCCTTGCTTGACAGATCGCTCCGAAACTTTCAACACAGCAGCTGAAGTGAGCGTTATACCAGTTTTCACAATTTCATGAAGATTCGTCAAACGATGGCAAAGTTATTGGCAAATGAAAAAACGTTCTTCCTATGGATACAAGGTCCGTCCTACCTACCGAAAATAGGGTGCGTTTGTAATGTTAATTCCCATAGGAACGCCTTGTTGAAACTACAGCCCGAACAGCTGGATGGAATTACACCAAATTTGGCAGATTGTGCTTTTTGTTCTTGGGCGCAAATCTGTCCAGTAGTTTTTGAGAAATTTAAGGCAAAAATTATAGGAATATCTCTGCCCGTGGATATTTTGCAGTGGTTTTGCGAAGAATCGCGATTGCGCGCCCCAATAGTAAAGCTCTGATTGGCTGGACGCAACCTGAACAGAAAGTTGCCGCCGCCATTTTATCAATGCTTCTGTTTGCCTTAGCAATCGCTCCCGATTGGCTCCTCTCAAGCTTTTCGGTATAGCATCTATTACAAAGTACCTGAGGCATTGAATGTCAATACTGTGACATTCTAATAGATGGCGTGCTACTGTGTATGTTGGATCTTTCTTAATTACTGCCCTTATGTGTTGCAGAATTTGCATATGGACCTGCAGCACAGTGCTGCCTTTATATCTGAGTCCACATACACAACTCAGGACATAAATAGCAAACTCAGTTTTGCGGTTCAATCAAAGTATCACTGAATGGTGACTGATATTCTATTGTATTGATTCCTATGCTATAAGCATTACACTTGCTGCATTTACGGAAACCCCTTCTTTCCTGCAGCCAATTTGTCTGCTCTACCACCTCAGGACTACTCTTAGCTAATGCATCCCTCATGGAGAATGCCCTCCTGTAAGTAATGGATGGAGACCAATACAAAAAAGGTCCTAGGATGGGATCTTCTTTCACCCAATGCCAGTGTCTCTTTTTGATAGCCCTAATCAGCCTTATGGTCTTTTTAACCTCATCCTTTTTTTTATTACTAAAAAGTATGGATTCCCTACTTCTTAAATCCACTTATTTTGCCATTTTATCCAGGCTCTACCTGTCATAACCTCTCTCCGTAAATCTGTGTATTGTTTCCTCTTGAAATCTCATCAACTCTCTAGGAATGCTGCGGTTCATTTTTACTCTCAGCATTTCCCCATAAGTGATGCTGGCCTTGAGATGCTTCAGATGGAAGCTGCTTGCGTGAAGTGTGGAATTCCCTTCTGTCTCTTCATGGTATAACTTAGTCTCAATCCTTCCTGCTTCTATGTATACCTTCAAATCAAGGAAGCTTACTTCCCTTTCACTGTTATGTGCTGTAAAGTGTAAGTTAATGCTATTGCAATTAATTGCCTCCGCAAATGCCTTTGCTGTCTCACATGAACCCCTCCATACTATGAATATGTCATTGATGAAGTGTAGCCAGCTAATGACATGATTCCTCCACACATCCCCATGGTCATTGATCAGCACCTGCTCCTCCCACCAGCCCATGTATAAGCATGTGTAGCTGGGAGAAAAGCAGGTGCCCATCGCCGCACCACACGTCCACCTGAAAACCTTGTTAAAGAGGAACTAATTATTTTCCAAGCACCACCTTGTCATACTGATTAACATTTTATTATGGTCATACAATTGAAGTGGTCTGCTTCTAGGAAAATATGCCATGGCATACAGTCCATCAAAATGCTTAATACTTGTATATAGAGCAGTCACATCTAATGGGATTAGGAGGAATACATATATATATATATTCACTGAAAAAAACACAGGTTTCAGGGATGTTATAGTTAGTTGGATATTTCACTCGTACAAAACCAGAGAAATTCGGCCGTTATAGTTAGTTGAGCTAACTATAACTCGCGCCCCTGCAATGCACTGCTGATGACGTCACATATTACATCATTCATGACATGGTCAGTGACATCACTGATGACATCACTGATGACATCTCAAATGACATCACTGATGACATCACTGATGACATCATCCAGTGACTGTGTGTTTCTGTAAAGTTTAAATATGTTTTATATATATAAATGCCAAGGTGTATTGAAGAATGAGTGGGTGTATAAGTGTCTGTATGGATGACTTTGTGGGTGCGTGACTGACTGTATAAGTGAGTGATTAAAGGTGTCTTACTGAATGCATGGGTTAGTGACTAAACTGTGTGAATCTCTGTATCAGTCTGTTAGTTGGTGTGTAATCGGCTGCATGGGTTGGTGAGTAGCTACATGAGTGTCTATATAGGTAATTGAATGGTTGTCTGAGTATCTGTTGGGTACCTGAGTGTCTGTGTGGGTGGGTGGGGAGTATGTGACTCTGTGCACAGATGTGTGAGTGGGTGATTCACTAGGTGTATGGGTTCAAGACTGCATGTGTGAAGGGCTGTATGGGTGGGTGAGTGTGTGTATGGGTGTGTTGGTGAGTGAATAGATGTATCAGTGGTACATGTGTGAGTAACTACATATGTGAAAGGCAGTATATGTGAGTGTTGGAGTATATAAATCATGATATGTGAGTGAGTGATTATGAGAGTGGCTGTATGGATGAGTGTGTGCTTATATCAGTGATTTATTAAGAGAGTAAGTATGTGTTAGTATCTGTATGAATAAATGAGGTGGTGTGTGTATAACTTTATAGGTGAGTAAATGGGAGTGTGATTGATTCTTTGCATGACTGACTAGGTGTGTGAGTAACTCTGTGGATGAGTGGCGGTATGTGAGTGTCTGTATAGGTGTATGAGTGCATATGATAGTGCTATATTGATGAGTGACTGCATGTATGAGTGACTATGGGTGAATGAGTGGACGTGTGTGTAGACCTAGGAATCAGTGAGTGGGTATGTAGTAACTGGTATTGGCGTGTCTATGGTTTTGAAAATGGTAGTCTGTATTTTAGAGTGGGTGTATCAAAGGTTATATTAGGGTGTGAGGAGGTGCATCAGATTATCACCTGGATGATGTCATCAGGGATGTCATCAGTGATGTCATTTGAGATGTCATCAGTGATGTCATCAGTGATGTCACTGACCATGTCATGAATGATGTAATATATGACGTCATCAGCAGTGCATTGCGGGCGCGAGTTATAGTTAGCTCAACTAACTATAACGGCCGAATTTCTCTGGTTTTGTACGAGTGAAATGTCCAACTAACTATAACGTCCCTGAAACCTGTGGTTTTTTCAGTGAATTTCTAAGGTTTTTTAAATGCTAATTTCTAACTATAACGTCCCTGAAACCTATGGTTTTTTTCAGTGAATTTCAAAGGTTTTTTAAATGCTAATTTCTAACTATTCCTACAGAGGTAGGACATGTGCAGAAAGAGGAAGAAAGGTGCAGAAAGAAGCAAGAGAAATGCAGAAAGAGGCAACAGAAGTCCAGAAAGACGAAGAAAGGTGCAGAAAAAAGCAAGAGATATGCATAAAGAACCAACAGAGGTGCAGAAAGAGGCCTTGTTGCAAAGTCATCCTGTGCCCCCAACTTTTTGCTGACTGGTACTGGTGATAACTGACTCTGACTAACCAGGCCCAGAGCCAGTACTATGCTGAAAGACACTTAGAATACAGTGAAAACACCTACATACACTAGGGTACACTATGGGTTGGGGTACCCCTGTGATTGGCATGACCTCCCCTGTAAGGCCCTAGTACATAATAGGGCAGGGGGATTAAAACTACCTCTAAGTCAGAGGTACAGAAAGAGGAAAGAGAAGTGCAGAAAGAAGCAACAGAGGTGCAGAAAGAAGGAAGAGAGGTACAGGAAGAGGCAGGAGGGGTGCAGAAAGAAGGAAGAGAAGTGCAGAAAGAGGCAAGAGAATTGCTGAAAGAAGCAACAGAGGTATAGAAAGAAGCAAGAGAAGTGCAGAAAGAGGCAAGTAAGGTGCAGAAAGAAGCAAGAGCAGTGGAGAAAGAACCAACAGAGGTGCAAAAAGAGGCAAGAGGGGTGCAGAAAGAGGTAGGAGAGGTGCACAAAGAGGCAAGAGAGGTACAGAAAGAGGCAGGAGTGGTGCAGAAAGAAGGAAGAGAAGTGCAGAAAGAGGCAAGAGAATTGTTAAAAGAAGCAACAGAGGTGTAGAAAGAAGCAAGAGCAGTGCAGAAAGAACCAACAGAGGTGCTGAAAGAGGCACGAAGTGTGCAGAAAGAGGCAAGAGAAGTGCAGAAAGAAGCAACAGAGGTACAAAAAGAGGCAAGAGTGGTGCAGAAAGAGGAAAGAGAGGTGTAGAAAGAGGCTAGAGAGTTGTACAAAGAGGGAAGACGGGTGCACAAAGAGGCAAGAGGGGTGCAGAAATAGGCAAGAGAAGTGCAGAAAGAGGCAAGAGAATTGCTGAAAGAAGCAACAGAGGTGTAGAAAGAAGCAACAGAGGTGCAGAAGGAGGCACGAGGAGTGCATAAAGAGACAAGAGAACTGCAGAAAGAAGCAACAGAGGTACCGAAAGAGGCAAGAGTGGTGCAGAAAGAGGGAAGAGAGGTGTAGAAAGAGGCAAGAGAGTTGCACAAAGAGGGAGGGGGTGCAGAAAGAGGCAGGAGGGGTGCAGAAAGAAGCAACAGAGGTGCCGAAAGAGGCAAGAGAGGTGCAGAAAGAAGCAAGTGAAGTACAGAAAGAGGCAACAGAGGTGCAGAAAGACGCAAGAAATGTGCAGAAACAAGCAAGAAAAGTGCAGAAAGAGGCAAGAGAATTGCTCAAAGAAGCAACAGAGGTTTAGAAAGGACCAAGAGAAGTGCAAAAAGAGGCAAGTGAGGTACAGAAAGAAGCAAGAGCAGTGCAGAAAGAACCAACAGAGGTGCAAAAAGAGGCAAGAGGGGTGCAGAAAGAGGTAGGAGAGATGCACAAAGAGGCAAGAGAGGTACAGAGAGAGGCAGGAGGGGTACAGAAAGAAGAAAGAGAAGTACAGAAAGAGGCAAGAGAATTGCTGAAAGAAGCAACAGAGGTATAGAAAGAAGCAAGAGAAGTGCAGAAAGATTCAAGTGAGGTACAGAAAGAAGCAAGAGCAGTGCAGAAAGAACCAACAGAGATGCAAAAAGAGGCAAGAGGGGTGCAGAAAAAGGTAGGAGGGGTGCACAAAGAGGCAAGAGAGGTCAATAAAGAGGCAGGAGGGGTGTAGAAAGAAGGAAGAGAAGTGCAGAAAGAAGTAACAGAGGTGCTGAAAGAGGCGTAAAGGGTGCAGAAAGAGCAAGAGAAGCACAGAAAGAGGCAACAGAGGTACAGAACGAGGCAAGAGGGGTACAGAAATAGGCAGGAAAGGTGCAGAAAGAGGGAACAGGGGTGTAGAAAGAGGCAAGAGATCTGCAGAAAAAAGCAACAGAGTGTGAGAAGTTGGCCTGGCATATGCTGTCCACTAATTATAGTGGGCACCTTGCACCAGTCCAAAAAACCCCTTATTGGAGATAGGTTAAAGACAACCTTATTGAAAGCTATCCTAGTGGTAGCTATGGAGAGCAGCCTTCAGGCTAAGTCTTGAAGGAATGTAAAGCAGCTTGTTTTACCAGTCTATAATCTCTTGAGTGACCAAATGAAAGAGCACCACACCAGGTATATATTCAAAATATATGTATTTATTGCTAAACACACCCCTCTAGTCTCTTTATGAGGCTAGAGTTCGAAGTACATAAGTTATAAGTTATTAAATCACAGTAATAGCACAAATACACGTTTGGGCCCTAGGGGCGTACCAAACCATATACCAATAAGGGGTTGTTTGGACTGGTGCAAGGTGCCCACTATAATTAGTGGACAGCATATGCCAGGCCAACTTCTCACATTGGTGTGCAGCGTGTGGGATTCCAGCTTGCTATTGTTTTACCAGATAATCTCAATTGGATTGATCAACTGAAAACCACTAAAGGTACCTAAGGTACATATAATTTAAGCTTAGAATACAGTAAGTTCTACTGAACTTAGAGTTGTGTGTTAAGGGATAGCACAACCCGTTCTACAACTCAAGAGAGTTTAGTAGGCCACACTAGAGTAGGTAGTGCATACACCACACCACACTAGTAATGTCTTTAAGGGCAGGATCCAAAGAATCCTTGCAGGAAGCCATTGAGCTTCCACCCTCCAAGTATGATACACTCCCATTCTTGGAATTGAGAGCTTTATGTAACTTGAGAAAAATAAGGACAGGCCAAAGCCCCACCACCCAACACCTCAAGGAGTTGTTGGTGGCTTATGACCTTAGTAAGCCCTTGGGGACTGAAGGGGTAGGAGCTGAGGGTGGGGCAGGAGAAGAGGAGGAGGCCAGGGGTACCAATACCCCCAGCCCCCTCTGAAACTGGCCAGGAGGGTGACAATGACCCTGACCTGGATAACCCAATCCCTCCTGTGGAAGATGATGAGGATGATCAGGATGATGCCCTCTTTGTCCCCCCAGGAAGGATTACGAGTGTGCCCAGGAAGTCTAGATCTCCTTCTCAGGAGTCTAACCACTCTGGCACCTCTATAGGGAGCTCTGTCTCCTCTCACAGGAGGGAATCCTCTCATGAGAGAAGAGCCAGACTGGTCCAGTATGAGGAAACTCAGCTGGAAATAAGAAAAAGCAATTGGCTTTAGATAGGGAATCCCTAGATCTCCTTAGAGAGAGAAGAAAGTTGGGACTAGAGTCCCATGGTGGCAGCCATGTCCCTAGAGACAGGGAAAGGTCCTATGACCATAGGAACCTGAGCAAGATTGTCCCTCCCTACCAGAGTGGGAATGATATCCACAAATGGATAACTGCATTAGAGAGGGCCTGTAAGGTACAGAAGGTCCCTCAAGAGCAGTGGGCAGCAATCTTGTGGCTCTCCTTTGCTGACAAAGGTAGAGATAAGCTCCTCACTGTTAGAGAGGAGGATGCTGATAATTACAAGGTCTTGAAGAGTGCTCTTATTGATGGGTTTGGCCTAACCACTGAACAGTACAGGTTGAAGTTCAGAGACACCCAAAAAGCACAGACTCAAGACTGGGTAGACTATGTGGATTGTTCTGCCAAGGCTCTGGAAGGCTGGTTGATGGGCAGTAAGGTGTGTGACTTCTCAGGATTGTACAATCTGATAATGAGGGAGCTGATTCTTAATAACTGTCAAAATCAGCTGTTGCATCAATACCTGGTAGACTCTGATCTGACCTCTCCCCAAGAATTGGGAAAGAAGGCAGACAAATGGGTCAGGACCAGGGTGAAGCAGAAGGTACAGAACCAAGGTGGGGAAACCAAGAAGCAAGATGCTAAGAACTCTGACAAGGGTGGGGAGAAGGGTAAAGATCAAAAGTCTTCATCAGGCCCCCAAAAATCTTCTTCTGGTGGGGATTCACAGTCTACCAAAGGGAAAGGCCAAAGAAAACCATGGTGCAAGGTCTGTAAGCAAAAGACCCACTGGACCAGTGATTGCACCAAGTCCAAAGACTCCAGTCCAGCACCCACCAATGCCCCTAAGGCACCTGTTCCCCTAGTACAGTTGATGGAAGTGCTCCAGCAAAGGGTTTAGTAGGGTTCATCCTGGGAACTGAGTTGGGCTCTGACCTAGTCAGAGAACTGACTCAGGCTGTGTTAGTCTGTGATGGAGGCATGGATGTGACCTCCACTGTGAGTCCCAGTAATCTGGGCAAGTACAGACAACAGCCTTTAATCAATGGACGTGAGGCTTTGGCATTTAGGGACACAGGGGCAAGTGTCACAATGGTGACACAAGACCTTGTGCTGCCTGGGCAAGTTATGCTTGGTGAGATGTACCAAGTGACCAATGCTAGCAATGTCAGAACAGACCATACTCTGGCAGTTGTTAACTTCTCCTGGGGAGGGGTAACTGGCCTTAAGAAGGTTGTGGTAAGTGCAAACCTACCAGTCGAATGCTTGCTTGGCAATGACTTAGAGACTTCTGCTTGGGCAGAAGTGGAGCTCAGGACCCATGCAGAAATGCTGGGGATCCCTGCAGATGTGTTTGCTGTGACCAGGTCACAAGCCAAAATGTCTAGCACTGAACAGGCCTTGGATTCTGGAAGAATGGACCAAGTGCCTTCCAAGAGGAGGAGTAGTAGGGTTAAGGCAGTGCCTTCCCCTTGGCTCAGGAGGAAGATCAGTCCCTTGAGGGGGATGATCTCAGCCCTGAAGAAGGAACTGTCCCAGAGGAACTTGAACCTGACCAGGTTGAGTTCTTGGGGGCAGGGGGACCTTCTAGGGCAGATCTGAGCCAGGAGCAGCAGAGCTGCCCCTCCCTTGAACCCCTCAGACAGCAAGCTGCTGCTGAGGCTGCTGGGAAAGCTAGTGGTCCCCATACAGTGTATTGGGATGATGGACTCCTGTACTCAGAGAGTAGAGACCCCAAGCCTGGTGCTACCAGGAGGTTGGTAATACCTTTGAAGTTCAGGGGCTTCCTATTGACCCTAGCCCATGATATTCCCTTAGCAGGTCACCTGGGCCAGAACAAGACTTGGGACAGAATTGTCCCTCACTTTCACTGGCCCCACATGTCTGAAGACAGTAAGGAGTTTTGTCGCTCCTGTGTAAACTGCCAAGCCAGTGGCAAAGCAGGTGGCACTACAAAGGCCCCCTGATACCACTACCTGTGGTGGGGGTGCCCTTTGAAAGGGTAGGGATTGACATTGTTGGTCCCATGGATCCCCAAACAGCCTCTGGGCACAGGTTTATCCTGGTGGTAGTGGATCATGCCACCAGGTACCCAGAAGCTATTCCCCTCAGGACCACTACAGCACCTGTGGTGGCAAGGGCCCTCCTGGGAATCTTCTCAAGAGTGGGCTTTCCTAAGGAGGTAGTATCAGACAGGGGTGCTAACTTCATGTCTGGATACTTAAAAGCAATGTGGAAGGAGTGTGGAGTGACTTATAACTTCACCACACCCTATCACCCACAATGCAATGGTTTAGTTGAGAGATTCAACAAAACCTTGAAGGGTATGATTAAAGGGCTCCCAGAAAAGCTTAGGCGTAGATGGGACATACTCTTGCCCTGCCTTTTATTCGCATATAGGGAGGTGCCTCAGAAGGGGTTGGTTACAGCCCTTTTGAACTTCTGTTTGGCCACCCTGTGAGGGGTCCACTGTGCTTGGTGAAGGAAGGATGGGAGTTACCTCTCAAGCCCCCAAAGCAAGATATAGTGGACTATGTACTTGGTCTCCGCTCCAGGATGGCTGAGTACATGAAAAAGGCAACCAAAAACCTTGAGGCTAGCCAGGAACTTCAAAAGGCCTGGCATGACCAAAGGCTGTTCTGACTGTTTACCAGCCAGGACAGAAGGTGTGGGTGTTGGAGCCAGTGGCCCCAGCAGCTCTCCAAGATAAATGGAGTGGACCCCACACTATTGTTGAGCAGAAGGGTGAGGTCACTTATTTAGTAGACCTAGGAACACCCAGGAGTCCCCACAGGGTTCTCCATGTCAACAGGTTAAAACCCTATGTGGACAGGGCAGACATGGGCTTGCTCATGGCTACTGATGAAGGGCAGGAGGAAGAGAGTGACCCACTCCCTGACCTGCTCTCTCAGAACCCTGACGATGGGTCAGTTGATGGTGTAGCCTTGGCAGGCAGCCTCACTACCCAGCAACAAACTGATTGCAGGCAAGTCCTCAATCAGTTTAGACATATGTTTTCACTGACACCCAGTCAGACCACCTGGTGCACTCATGAAGTGGACACTGGGGACAGTCTGCCTATTAAAAACAAGATTTATAGGCAACCTGACCATGTCAGGGACTGTATCAGGACTGAAGTCCAGAAAATGTTGGAATTGGGAGTTATTGAACCCTCAGATAGCCCTTGGGCTAGTCCAGTGGTCCTTGTACCGAAACCTCACACCAGTGGTGGAAAAAGAGAGATGAGGTTTTGTGTGGACTACAGGGGTCTCAATGCAGTCACTAGGACTGATGCCCATCCAATACCCAGGGCAGATGAGCTCATAGATACTTTGGCCTCTGCCAAATATCTCAGCACATTTGACCTAACAGATGGCTACTGGCAGATCAGACTAGCTGAGACTGCAAAGCCCAAAACAGCATTCTCGACCCCTAGTGGACATTATCAATTTGTGGTAATGCCCTTTGGTCTGAAGAATGCACCTGCCACTTTCCAGAGGTTGGTGAATACAGTTCTCACAGGACTGGAAGCCTATAGTGCAGCTTATCTAGATGATATTGCTGTCTTTAGCTCCACCTGGGAGGATCACCTGGTCCACCTCAGGAATGTTTTACAGGCCCTGCAAAAGGCAGGCCTGACTATCAAGGCCACTAAGTGCCAGATAGGGCAGAGTCAGGTTGTGTACCTGGGCCACCTTGTGGGTGGAGGCCAGGTTCAACCTTTGCAGAGCAAGATCCAGACCATCATGGACTGGACTGCTCCCACTACCCAGACTCAGGTGAGAGCCTTCTTAGGCCTGACTGGGTACTATAGGAGATTTGTCAAGGGGTATGGATCAATAGTGACACCCCTGAATTACTTAACTTCTAAGAAAATGCCCAAAAGGTTCAGTGGACAGTTAGCTGTCAAAAGGCATTTGATGACCTGAAGCATGCCATGTGCACTGCTCCAATTCTGCAGAGTCCTGATTACTCCAAGAAGTTCATTGTTCAAACTGATGCATCTGAATTGGGGGTAGGGGCTGTACTGTCACAATTGAATGAAGAAGGTCAGGATCAGCCAGTAGCTTTCATTAGCAGAAGGCTGACCCCTAGAGAGAAACGTTGGTCAGCCATAGAGAGGGAGGCCTTTGCTATGGTCTGGGCTCTGAAGAAAATGAGGCCATACTTGTTTGGTACACACTTCCTGGTTCAGCCAGACCATAAGCCCCTCTTATGGCTAAAACAAATGAAGGGTGAAAACCCCAAACTGCTTAGGTGGTCCATTTCCCTACAGGGGATGGACTTTACAGTGGAACATAGGCCTGGGAGTAACCATGCGAATGCAGATGGACTCTCTAGGTATTTCCACTTAGAACATGAAGACTTAACTGGGCAAGATTAGTTTAATGTCCCTACGTTTGGGGGGTTGTGTAGGAGAGTAGGATCTGCTTCACATGGGTACCCCCACTTTTTGCTGATGCTTCACTGTTTTTCGACATTAGTCTGGCTGGGGCCCTGCTAATCAGAAACCCAGCCTAGCTGCTTCCTCTCTAAAATGGTTTCCATGTGCCTTAGGCACATCACTGATTGGGATCTGGAGTGCCCTTATAAGTCCCTAGTATATGGTATACTATGTACCAAGGGCATAGGTACCTCAGAGGCCTGCCAGGGGCTGCAGCATGTATTATGCCACCCCTGGAAGGCCATCCAAACTGACACCACAGGTCTGCTACTGCAGCCTGGGTAAGGTGGTGCATGCACTCCTTACTGTGATATAGGTTACCTATATCACTAAATACATACACACATATAAACCTATAAGTCACTCCTAAGGCAGGCCTTATCAATCCTGAAGGCAGAGTGCATGGTTCCTATGTGAGAGGGTGCCCCTGCATGAGCAGGGCCCCTCTGCAGCATTCGGAGACCATCTCTGATGCTGTTTGTAGTGCAGCCTGACCATATACTCTTAAGCGCATTATATCCTCGCGGTAAAATGCTAACTTTGGAATGGCTGCACCTAAACATGTCGTGTTTGGTGTCAAACATCTTGGAATACTACCCCCCGCCAATCCTGGCGGCGGGGGTAGCATTCCACCCTTCTAGAGGGAAAGACATGTTAACTCTGACTAGTCCGGTAACTTCTTTCCAGAGCCCTGGCATCACAAAATGGATGCTGCTGCCAAAGACACGAGTCTGGCCTCCTGCTGCTGGACGAAACTCCGGCAGGGGAGGCCTGGACAATAGGTTTCCTGTCCCAGGGAGGTGTGACCACCTCCCCAGACAGGATAATGTGTATTGGGGCTGGGCGGGAGCACTTTCGGGTGCTTTGAAGTCCTGCACTGGGGGCACATTTGGTGTCCCTGTGCATACCCCAGTTCAAACCGGATCAGGGGCTTGCAGCCCCTGCTTTGGCGCAAACTGGACAAAGGGAAAGGGGTGTAGCCACCCCTCTGCCCTGACCCACCCATAGGTGGGGCCACAGAGTAGTCCAACCCCTATCTTTAGTATAAAGGTAGGAACCCAGTCCTTAGGACTTTAGATTATCCCTGGATGAAACTCTGAAACTGAATCCTGGACCTTCGACGCTCTACTCACGATTAGAGGACAGAAGAATCTCCCTTGGGGTCAAGGAGTGACTCCCCTGCTTGGCAGGCACCAAAGAAGCATCTGTCTGGTTCGCATTTCTGAAGCTCCCGTTGGACGCAGAAGTCATCGCATCACCAGAGGTGGATTCTCAGACTTCCCCGAGGCTACCCTGAGTCCCCAGCAAAGCTGAGGCCCGTGGCTATCGTGGGTGACTTGAGACCGTGACCCCTGGACACTGAGCACATTTGCAAGTGCATCCTCTTCTGGGTCTCCCAAGAAGTCGTGCTTTAGGCTCCGAGTAGCCCTAGCCTCCAGCACCACCTGCACCGAAGATCACTGGCCCCCACTCCACAAGTGTCCTGTAAGCCAGATCCACGTGCGGCGTCACGAGGCTCCTTCGCGGTCGCTAGCCCGTTGGATAGTAGCCCTTAATGAAGGCCAATCCTTTTCTTACTTGGCATCCTGGTTGCTCCAGGCTTGCCCTCAGTTACCCTTGCTGGGTGAGTTCCACAGACCTTGCTGGTCTGCACCATCGACAATCTACATCTTCACCGAGACTTGCCGTTGCCAAGACTTGTTGGGTCCAATCCGGTCGCCGACACCTCAGCACTCGACAGACATCGTGTACCAGCCCGAATCCTGCTCCTGGTCACCAACAACGCCTCCTGGACCTCGTGGCTAAAGAGTCAAGACGACCATCAATGCACCTGAAGCACTCGACATCGGTGGGCATCTGTCCATCGCCTTCCTGGTCACTGGCTAGTGACCCAGACTCTGACCCCTCTGCTTTCAGGTTCTTCAGAACTCTGATCCACCCTTGGATCCACCCGGACACTTTTCTCTTGGCCGCCAGCAGCACTTTGCAGCAGATCGCCATTCGAATCGACGACGAAACCCGACCCCGAAAGGCACCTATGCACCCGGCTTCCCTGGGTGAGGTAACACGAGTACTCCGGTGCTCCCGTGGGTAGAGACTCTTCAAAGTCCTAGATTTCAAAGGGTTTTGTCCTAGTCCTCTTTTAAGTGTCCCTTTTCTCTATTTTCCCGATCCCGACTTTCTCCATAGAAGTTAACGGCGTATCGCGGTTGTGTATTTACACTGCACGCGTCTCCCGTAGGTCCCCTGTGTCACTACCTTGGGTGGTTCCTTGTGGTCCAAGCACTTCTAGAGGCTCTAGGCCTAGTGTCTAGTTCAGTCGTGGTTCGCATACCACTTTATTGGTATATGGTTTGGTACGCCCCTAGGGCCCAAACGTGTATTTGTGCTATTACTGTGATTTAATAACTTATAACTTATGTACTTCGAACTCTAGCCTCATAAAGAGACTAGAGGGGTGTGTTTAGCAATAAATACATATATTTTGAATATATACCTGGTGTGGTGCTCTTTCATTTGGTCACTCAAGAGATTATAGACTGGTAAAACAAGCTGCTTTACATTCCTTCAAGACTTAGCCTGAAGGCTGCTCTCCATAGCTACCACTAGGATAGCTTTCAATAAGGTTGTCTTTAACCTATCTCCAATAAGGGGTTGTTTGGACTGGTGCAAGGTGCCCACTATAATTAGTGGACAGCATATGCCAGGCCAACTTCTCACACAGAGGTGCTGAAAGAAGCAAGTGAGGTGCAAAAAGGGGCAGGAGATCTGCAGAAAAAAGCAACAGAGGTGCTGAAAGAGGCAAGTGAGGTGCAGAAAGAAGCAAGAGAGGTGCAGAAAGAGGCAAAAGGGGTGCAGAAAGAGGCAAGAAATGTGCAGAAAGAGGCAACAGAGGTACAGAAAGAGGCAAGAGAGATGCAGAAACAGGCAGGAAAGGTGCAGAAAGAGAGAACAGGGGTGCAGAAAGAGGCAAGAAAGGTGCAGAAAGAGAAAAGAGGGGTGCAGAAAGAGGCAAGAGATCTGCAGAGAAAAGCAACAGAGGTGCTAAAAGAGGCAAGTGAGGGGCAGAAAGAGGCAAGAGATCTGCAGAAAAAAGCAACAGAGGTGCTGAAAGAGGCAAGTGAGGTGCTGAAAGAAGCAAGAGAGGTGAAGAAAGAAGGAAGAGAGGTGCAGAAAGAAGTAACAGAGGTGCTGAAAGAGTCGCGAAGGGTGCAGAAATGGCAAGAAAAGTACAGAAAGAGGCAACAGAGGTATAGAAAGAGGCAAGAGAGGTGCAGAAAGAGGGAACAGGGGTGCATAAAGAGGCAAGAGAGATGCAGAAAGAGAAAAGAGGGGTGCAGAAAAAATCAAGAGATCTGCAGAAAAAAGCAACAGAGGTGCTGAAACAGGCAAGTGAGGTGCAGAAAGAAGCAAGGCAGGTGCAGAAAGAGGCAATAGAAGTGCAGAAAGAGGCAATAGAAGTGCAGAAAGAAGCAAAAGAGGTAGTCAAAGAGGCAAGAGGGATACAGAAAGAGGCAACAGCAGTGCAGAAAGAACCAACAGAAGTTCAGAAAGAAGCAACAGAGGTGCTGAAAGAGGGACGAAGGGTGCAGAAAGAGGCAAGAGAAGTGCAGAAAGAAGCAACAGAGGTACAGAAAGAGGCAAGAGTGGTGCAGATAGAGGGAAGAGAGGTGTAGAAAGAGGCAAGAGAGTTGCACAAAGAGGGAAGAGGGGTGCAGAAAGAGGCAGGAGGGGTGCAGAAAGAAGCAACAGAGGTGCTGAATGAGGCAAGAGGAGTACAGAAAGAAGCAAGTGAAGTGCAGAAAGAGGCAAGAGGATTGCTGAAAGAAGCAACAGAGGTGTAGTAAGAAGCAAGATAAGTGCAGAAAGAGGCAAGTAAGATGCAGAAAGAAGCAATAACAGTGCAGAAAGAACCAACAGAGGTGCAAGAAGAGGCAAGAGGGGTGCAGAAAAAGGTAGGAGGGGTGCACAAAGAGGCAAGAGAGGTACAGAAAGAGGCAGGAGGGGTGCAGAAAGAAGGAAGAGAAGTGCAGAAAGAAGTAACAGAGGTGCTGAAAGAGGCGCGAAGGGTGCAGAAACAGCAAGAGAAGTACAGAAAGAGGCAACAGAGGTACAGAAAGAGGCAAGAGAGGTGCAGAAACAGGCAGGAAAGGTGCAGAAAGAGGGAACAGGAGTGCAGATAGAGGCAAGAGAGGTGCAGAAAGAGAAAAGAGGGGTGCAGAAAGAGGCAAGAGATCTACAGAAAAAAGCAACAAAGGTGCTGAAAGAGGCAAGTGATGTGCAGAAAGGGGCAAGAGATCTGCAGAAAAAAGCAACAGAGGTTCAGAAGGAGGCAAGTGATGTGCAGAAAGAAGCAAGAGAGGTACAGAAAGAGGCAATAGAAGTGCAGAAAGAAGCAACAGAGGTGCAGAAAGAGGCAAAAGGGGTGCAGAAAGAGGCATGAAAAGTGCAGAAAGAGGCAACAGAGGTACAGAAAGAGGCAAGATACGTGCAGAAACAGGCAGGAAAGGTGCAGAAAGAGGGAACGGGGTGCAGAAAGAGGCAAGAGAGGTACAGAAAGAGAAAAGAGGGGTGGAGAAAGAGGCAAGAGATCTGTAGAAAAAAGCAACAGAGGTGCTGAAAGAGGCAAGTGAGGTGCAGAAAGAGGCAAGAGATCTCAAGAAAAAAGCAACAGGTGCTGAAAGAGGCAAGTGAGGTGCAGAAAAAAGCAAGAGAGGTGCACAAAGAAGGAAGAGAAGTACAGAAACAAGTAACAGAGGTGCTGAATGAGGCGCGAAGGGTACAGAAAGAGCAAGAGAAGTGCAGAAAGAGGTAACAGAGGTACAGATAGAGGCAAGAGAGGTGCAGAAAGAGGGAACAGGGGTGCAGAAAGAGGCAAGAGAGGTGCAGAAAGAGAAAAGAGGGGTGCAGAAAAAGGCAAGAAATCTGCAGAAAAAAGCAACAGAGGTGCTGAAACAGGAAAGTGAGGTGCAGAAAGAGGCAAGAGATCTGCAGAAAAAAGCAACAGAGGTGCTGAAAGAGGCAAGTCAGCTGCAGAAAAAAGCAAGGGAGGTGTAGAAAGAGGCAATAGAAGTGCAGAAAGAAGCATCAGAGGTGCAGAAAGAGGCAAGAGGGGTGCAGAAAGAGGAGAGAGAAGTGCAGAAAGTAGCAAAAGAGGTGCTCAAAGAGGCAAGAGGATGCAGAAAGAGGCAAGAGCAGTGCAGAAAGAACCAAGAGAAGTGCAGAAAGAAGCAACAGAGGTACAGAAGGAGGCATGAGGAGTGCAGAAAGAAAGAAGAGAAGTGTAGAAAGAAGCAATAGAGGTGCTGAAAGAGGCACGAAGGGTGCAGAAAGAGGCAAGAGAAGTGCAGAAAAAAGAAACAGAGGTACAAAAAGAGGCAAGAGTGGTGAAGAAAGAGGCTAGAGAGTTGCACAAAGAGGGAAGACGGGTGCAGAAAGAGGGAAGAGAGGTGTAGAAAGAGGCAAGAGAGTTGCACAAAGAGGGAAGAGGGGTGCAGAAAGAGGCAGGAGGGGTGCAGAAAGAAGCAACAGAGGTGCCGAAAGAGGCAAGTGAATTGCAGAAAGAGGCAACAGAGGTGCAGAAAGAGGCAAGAGAATTGTTGAAAGAAGCAACAGAGGTTTCGAAAGAACCACGAGAAGTACAAAAAGAGGCAACTGAGGTGCAGAAAGAAGCAAGAGTAGTGCAGAAAGAACCAACAGAGGTGCAAAAAGAGGCAAGAGGGGTGCAGAAAGAGGTAGGAGAGGTGCACAAAGAGGCAAGAGTGGTGCAGAAAGAGGCAGGAGGGGTGCAGAAAGAAGGAAGAGAAGTGCAGAAAGAGGCAAGAGAATTGCTGAATGAAGCAACAGAGGTATAGAAAGAAGCAAGAATAGTGCAGAAAGAGGCAAGTAAGGTGCAGAAAGAAGCAAGAGCAGTGCAGAAAGAACCAACAGAGGTGCAAAAAGAGGCATGAGGGGTGCAGAAAAAGGTAGGAGGGGTGCACAAAGAGACAAGAGAGGTACATAAAGAGGCAGGAGGGGTGCAGAAAGAAGGAAGAAAAGTGCAGAAAGAAGTAACAGAGGTGCTGAAAGAGGCGCGAACGGTGCAGAAAGAGGGAACAGGGGTGCAGAAACAGGCAGGAAAGGTGCAGAAAGAGGGAACAGGGGTGCAGAAAGAGGTAAGAGATCTGCAGAAAAAAGCAACAGAGGTGCTGAAAGAGGCAAGTGAGGTGCAGAAAGAGGCAAGAGAAGTGGAGAAAGAAGCAGCAAAGGTGCAGAAAGAAGCATGAAAAGTGCAGAATGAAGCAACTGAGGTGCTGAAAGAGGCATGAAGGGTGCACAAAGAGACAAGAAAGGTGAAGAAAGAAGGAACAGGGGTACAGAAAGAGGCAAGAGTGGTGCAGAAAGAGGGAAGAGAGGTGTAGAAAGAGACAAGAGAGTTGCACAAAGAGGGAAGAGGGGTGCATAAACAGGCAAAAGGGGTGCAGAAAGAAGCAAGTGAGGTGCAGAAAGAGGCAACAGAGGTGCACAAAGAGGCAAGAGTTACAGAAAGAGGCAAGTGAAGTACAGAAGGAGGCAAGAGAACTGCAGAAAGAGGCAGTAGATGTGCAGAAAGAGGCAAGTGAGGTGCAGAAAGAAGCAAGATAAGTGCAGAAAGAAGCAACAGAAGTGCAGAAAGAGGGAAGAGGTGTGGAGAGAGAGGCAAGAGGGGTGCAGAACGAAGCAAGATAGGTGCAGAAAGAAACAAAAGAAGTGCAGAAAGAAGGAACAGAGGTGCAGAAAGAGGTAAAAAGGGTGCAGAAAGACGTAATAGGGGTACAGAAAGAAGCAAATGATGTGCAGAAAGAGGCAACAGACATGCAGAAAGAGGGAAGAGAGGTGCAGAAAGTACAAGAGATTTGCAGAAAGAGGCAAGAGAAGTGCAGAAAAAGAAAGAAACGTGCAGAAAGAAGCAACAGAAATGCAGAAAGAGGCAAGAGAGGTGTAGAGGGAAGCAAGAGTGGCATGCACACCATTAGTACCAATTTAACACCCACATTTAGCAATAAGTAACAGGTGACCATCTAGGTTTGCAAACGGCCTTCCACCACGCTGTAACACTTGTCGCTGCATTTTTGGTAACGTTTGAGCTGTTTGAGCTAGAAACAAGGCTTTTTTTTGTTCAAATCTGCAGATTAGGGAGCAGATGATGAATTATGTGGCTAATGCAGAAAATGTATAATTGTGCGAAAGTCGGTGCAGCCAAACAGTCACATAATTCCAGTGGCCCTGCTCATACCTCTGACTAGGTCCACAAGTGCTCCTAAGTGATTCCTTCTTTTTGTCTCACTGAGTTTATAGTTGAGCTTCTATGGAAACGAGGAAGACTAAACCTGAGGTTACCACTCCACAACACAGACTACCATACCACATAATTACTCTCCATAACACATAATCCCACTCTACATAATTCCTATACACTAAATACCACATACTTTCTATCCACATAATCTCACTGCACAACATGCCACATAATTTCACTACACACAACGTACATCCACTCCACTCCAAAAAACATTAGTAAAAAACTTTTGCATTTACAACGCCAATAGCTCTAATTCTCGCAAATGCGAAACCTATTACATTGCAAACACTTCTTTAACTAGTAGTCGCGTTTGCAGAGTGGTGGAGAAAGGGTGCAGGGCCTCCGACCAGTGCTCAGGAATTCCGCTGCATAGGACTTACAGGAGGTACTATGAGGGCTTCTTGGCCCCCAAAGTCCCTCAGGAGTAAATTGGACTTCATCCCCCATCCTGTAGTCTGCAAGGAGGTGCGTTTGCAGAGTGGTGGAGAAAGGGGGCATGGCCTCCGAAGACGTTTTAGCAATCCCACTGTGTGGGACTTACTGGAGGTAACAAGAGGGGTAGTTGGCCCCCAATGACATCCTTGGGGGCCAACTACCCATCCTATTACCTCCAGTAAGTCCCAAACAGCAGGATTGCTAAGTTCTCATAGCAGGCCACGTCCCCTTTGTCCACCACTCTGCAAACACGCTCCCTGGTGCGCTCTTGGATTGGGATTGAAGTCCTCTTCGCTGCTGGGGGTCCTTTAGGGGCCAACTAGCCTACCTCTTACCTCCAGTAAGCCCCACACAGTGGGATTGGTGAGAGGTGGACAAAGGCCACGCCCCCTTTCCCCACCACTCTGCAAACGCGTCTCCTGGCATGTTCTAAGTTGGGGTATTAAGTCCCCTTCATTCCTGAGGGTCCCTGGGGACCAACTAGCCCACCAGGTACCTCCAGTAAGCGCCGCACACCTGGATTGCTGCGAGTGGTCTGGGGTCACGCCCTCTTTTTACACCACTCTGAAAACGCGGCTCTTGGCGCACTGCTGCTCAAGGGATGAAGTCCACTTGTGTCCTGAGGTACTCAGGACAAAAGAGGACCTCATCGCCCCACCAGCAGTGCACCAAGACGGGCATTTGCAGAGTGGTGTAAAAAGGGGCATGGCCTCGGACCTCCTCTCTGCAATCCAGCTCTGTGGCGCTTACTGAAGGTACCTGGTGGGCTAGTTGGCCTCCAGGGACCCTCAGTATTCAAGGGGACTTAATCCCCCAACTTACAACGCGCCAGGGGGCGCGTTTGCAGAGTGGTGCAGGTAGGGGGCAGGGCCTCCGGTGAGATGCCGGCTTTTTTAAATTTATTTTTGTTAGAAGGGGGGCTGTGTGGCCCCCCTTCTTTTAATCTATTTTTGGGCCCTGGGGACCCCATCCCCCAGGGCCTGCCACATTTTTAAAAAAAAAACGGGAAGGAGGCCGCGCGGCCCCCCACCTGAGGCTGATTTTGGCCCCAGGGACCCCATCCCCCAGGGCATGGCCTTGTTCTTTTTTTTTTTTTATGTTATATGGGAGGGGGGCCTTGTGGCCCCCCCTTCCCTGGGCCAATTTTGGCCCCGGGTACCCCAGGGCCTGGCCTTCCATTTTTTATTTAATTACTGGAGGGGGGCCGCGTGGCCCCCTTTCCCTAGGCTACTTCTGGCCCCGGGGACCCCATCCCCTGGTGCCTGGCCACCCTTTATTTTTAATTTTAGAGGGGGGCCGCCCCCCTCCTCATGCCACTATTGGCCCCGGGGACCCCATCCCCCAGGGACGGCCATTTAAAAAAAAAAAAAAAAAGGAGGGGGCCGTGTGGCCCCCCCGCCCGGGCCACTTCTGGCCCGGGGCCTGGCCTCACTGCTGGGGACCATGGGGGGAGCCCCAATGCCCCCACGGTCCCAGCCGGCTACCCACCTCCTGCAGGAGCCGGCATTGCTTTTGCACAAGGGGAGCTGCTAACATGCAGCTCCCCTTGTGCAAAAGCATTTCTGCTTTGGTTTTTGGAAGCAAGAGCAGGTTTCCTGAAGCAGAGTTTGCTATGACAGGGCAGGAGCCGTGCTCCCGCCCTGCCATAGCAAACCGCAATGTCCCGGGGGTGGGCACCCCGGGACATTGCAGGAGCTGGACCTGGGGGGGTGGCGGTCCCCAGGGCCATCAAGGACTCCAGGAGGGGGGCCACGTGGCACCCCTCCCAATGTTTCTAATGCCCCAGGGAGGTGGTGGTTCCCGGGGCCCCATAACAGACCCTCGTATTTAAATATAGAGTGCCCCGGGGAGGTGGTGGTCCCTGGGGCAGTGTGGGGTGGCTCGAGCCCCCACACTAATTACTTGTTACAGCCCCGGGGAGGTGGTGGTCCCCGGGACTTGGGGAGGCCCGCAAGGCCCCCCGTCCTTATTGAATTAAAGCCCCAGGGAGGTGGCGGTCCCCGGGGCTGCAGGGGGGCCGCGTGCCCCCGTGAATAAATTAGAAAGCCCTGGGGAGGTGGCGGTCCCCGGGGCTGCGGGGGCCCCGTGGGCCCCCACTACATATATCAAATTGCCCCTGGGACCTGGCCTACCCGGGGGCTTTTATAAACAAAGCACTTCATTTTTTAAATTTTCGGACAGATTCGCGCACCGCCGCGACCCTGCCCGAAATGTATTAAAAAATGCTTTTTTTGGGCCTGGGGACTGAGCAGGCCTGGGGGGTCAGGGTGTTTTTACCCTGCCCCCTTTTCTTGTTTGCAATGTATGTCTCACCTTCTTGATTTTCACTCGATGCGAGGCACAAGATGGCTGCCATCACTTCCTGGTTTGGAGTATTGGCAGCCAATTAGAATGAAGCTCGTGCTGGGGAGGAGATGTGTGGTTAGGCTCCGCCCACATATCTATATTTCTTTTTCCTTTAATATTTCAAAAACTACTGAACGGATTTACACCATTTAAAACAAGCATTTGCAATGCAATAGGTCTCGCATTCACACGATTTTGAGCTATTGGCATTGTAAATGACATTGCCTTCTATTTATGTTTTGGGTTTTAAAACATAAACACAAGGCATTGTTATTTCCAATACTAATAGCTTAAAATCGTGTGAATGCGAGACCTATTGCATTGCAAATGCTTGACAATATTGTATGATAAAATAGTGAAATACAACTTCCACAGATTGTGCCGCAGTGCACCTCATATTTTTTATTTTCTTCCCACATAATTTAATTTACCATGCCGCATAACTTCCATTGCTGCATAATTTCAGTAACTTTGCATATAAAGAGAAAGTGAGACAGGCATCTCAAAAGATATAAGTTGCACTTATAACCTAAAGGTACCTGAATATAACATGTAATGGAGAACCCTTAAATGAAAAATGAGTCAAGTGAAACTGATCTATGGAAATGCCTGGTTTTGGTAGGAAAATGCTGTTAGTTAATGCAATCTCTACAGAATTCACGTGTGTGTGTAACTAGAGGCAGGCGCGCAATGCCCATTGGGCTCAAAGGGCTTCAGCCCCCCCCCTCCGTGGGTGGCAGCCCGGCTGAGACAGCTTCCCGGGCACAGACACAGCCGCACCCGAGTACTTCACAGGTCTTTAAAAGACCATTTGCTTGTGAACGAGGTTGTTCATCACTTCACTTTTCACCAACCTCTGGTCTCCAGGGATGCTTGCAGAAGGCAGGGGGTGGAATTGTGCGAAGAGGAGAAAAGGTGCATAAAATGGAGTCAGGCGTTAGCCTGGCGGCTCGACAGTCTCCCTATAATGTAATATCTCATCAGTACACGTGGCTTGCTTTTCCGTAAGCCCTAAAGTTTAAAAATTCCCATTTTCAGCTAAAAACAGTTGTGAATAGATGGAGGCGCCCGTGACTGCTGAGCACGACGGCAAACACCGCTCTTATTTTTAAAGTCCCCCGTAGATACATCCGGGATTAAGAGGAATAATTCACCAAATAAGGATTAGAATCCGGCAGGGTTTGGTAACCTCCGTGCAGCGCCCACGTTTTCATTTCATAGCGCTAATATTATGGATGTTTGTTCGTCGTAAGAAAATAAATCAACAGCTTTCAGCCTTTTCGGAGATGAAAAATATAAAATCCTACAGGTTTTTTTTGTGTATTTGTGTTTTTTTGTTGAAAAAACGAGAATTCAGTATATGTTTCTGTGAAAACAAATAAGGCCTCTCCGGATTTCATGCAATCAGTTTTCGGAGAATAAAAATGCTACATTTCTATACCTTCCTTGTATAAAAGACTTCTGTTCATTTCCCCAAAAAATCGTGGATTTCGGATTGTTATCTAATTTTAATCTTACAGTTTCTGCCATTGTATTATTTTGTGGTACATTATTCCATGTGCTTTTGTGTAGCGCTGTAAATTATTCCCATGGTATGTGGGCACTGTAATAACATATATTTCTTTTTAAATTATACTGTGTGCGTCCCTGAACAATGACAGCATCTGAAGTCCTGTAGCTCCCTCAGTGTTCCTCCATCACACAAAGGAGGCTCTCCTCCACCCTCGCTCCCTCCCCTCTTACACTCGCCCTTGCACCCCCGTGCCACACGTCTCAGCGCCGCGGCTCCGGATTTTAACCATCGGTTCATAGATGCATCTACTCCTCCTTTCACCTGGCCCTGCGGCCTTTCCCGAAGCTTCTGCTTTTGAATGACCCTCGGTGCTCCCACCACAGAGCCGCAGAGCCCCCCTTTCCAGGGGTACCCCACTCTCCTTTGTGTTGCCTCGCTGCTACAAGTCGGCCACGTCGTCTCCGCGGGGTATTTTATTCAGTGCCTCCTTTGTATATTTTCTGTAGATTCAACACTTGTTCACTTGGTGCTGCTCACTTTCTTCCTCGGCCCAATTGCAAACATACACCCCTCTCGATTTACGGTTTGCCTTTATGCCCCGTTCCCCAGCACTCCCTACCGCGCTTTTAGGCCTTGTCGGCGCTATAGAAACCCAAAAAAATAAAATAAATTTAAAAAAGGCCGTGAAGTACCTGCAGAAATCTCTGTGGCAAGTGCATGTTGGCGGTTTGACACTGCTTTTCATCCATTCGAATATATATATATGCGTTGTACATTCTACGAATAACTGAAGACAGAGGGCTGGAGTGACAGACGGACGGAAGCTGCGTGCACGACGCACGTCACTGTTTTGTAACGCCTTCATTGCTAGCCAAATTATGTTGTCATGTCATTATATGAATGTGTCCTTGTGTAACGAAACTGGTGCTCATGTAAAGCGCTCTGATACCCGATGTCTCGGGTTTAGTTTGCGCTATATAAAACTCTACAAAAAAAAAACCACTACAAAACTGAAAATAAACTGGGCATGCGCATTACAATAAAGATAGTAACTACAATAGTATTTTAAACATTACAAAGTGTGTGCACTCAGTATACAAGCTATAGTGTGTGTGCGGCGCCCACCCGCCCCGCGCCCTGCATTTGTCCCTCCTCTCCGGAGCTGCACAGGGCGGAGCGGAGCATCCCTCCCCGGAGCACAGGAGAGCAGCCGCAGCAAGCCCGGGAGAGCCAAGCCCGGGGACCCCCGGGGGGGAGCCGGTGGCCGGGGTGCTGGGTGAGTGACAGGGGCTGGGGGCATGTGGGGCACGGGGTGCAGATAATAGAGGGGCACTGGAGGGCAATGATGGGACCGGGGTACCAGAAGAGGGGGGCAATGCTAGGTGATGGCAATGCAACGGAGGGGGCTGGCAGGATGCAATAGTACTGGGGAAATGCAAGGGGGTGCTGGGAGCCTGACACTGAATGCAGGGTCAATGGGAGGGGGGCACTGCAGGCACGGATGGGTGATGTAGGGACCCCGGGCAGTACCACGGGCAGGGAGGGGGGCTTGTCTATTGCAGATGGACACAGGTGAGGTCCCGGGCTGTGTGCAGGCTTCTAGGGCACTGCCTGAGAGGTAATAAAGGAGGTGTGGGAAATGCCATGGGGCAATGCTGAGGGGTTCGGGGCAACGGACGTGACCTGGGTGGTACAGAGGGGCAGGCAGTGAAGAGTCTGAGGCAATGCACGGGGTCAGGGCACCCAGGGCTATAGGCTAAGCGCTATACAACGTGGCATTAGAGTGTGTTTGGGGCACTGCAGAAGCTCGTGCTAGTGACAATGTGACTCCTGCCCCCTCCCACGTGTCATAAGTAAACATACAGAAGTGGGGAGCAGGAGCGTGAACCGGTGCTGACTGTGTCTGAGCAAATATGATACAGGGTGTTTTGGGAATTAATTCAAGGTGATTGTTGGTGGGGCTGGGGAGCTAGGGCAGAGCGACGGCTGTCGCTGCTGCTATGCATACCTCGAGCAGGCTGCGGGCGTGTGATACCAGCGCTCCGTCCTGTGCAGAATAAAAATGAGATTGTTTTTCCTCACAAAGCCTCCCTCGTGTTCATACAGCCCGACACCTCCCCTTACAAACAGGAGGGCTGCAACCGGGCCGACCGGTTCTTCATACTTTTTTTGCATCTTTTCTTTTCCTGTAAGAATATCACTCGCTTTGAGTTTCACGCTCCGCGGAAGAAAGGCAGGGAAACGTTTGTCTCTTGCAAATCTCTTTGCTCCTTTTTGTTTCTCAAGAACTAAATTGTTTCCGCCTTCAGCCCCAGAATCGACGATCACAAATTCCTCCTATGTTGCTGTTCATCTGTGGTTTGTTTTTGTACTTTCAACTTCTGTAGCGCTTAGTTGCCTCCAGCCAGATTAGCGCTACACGTTGATACATTGGTACCAGGGCACATGTCCTAAAACAAGCTGTCACCACGCAATGGAATCGGAAAGTGTTGTGCCTGCCTTCAGCCCTTCCTCCTTTTGGGACGGCCCATCCAGACTGGATCCTTTGCTTCACGGCTTGTTTAGATTAGAAACAGATGTCCCATATAAAGATAAGGAATTGCTTCACGACAGCCGCGAAGCAGACGATCCAGTCCGGATGGGCCGGACGAAAAGGCGAAAGGGCGGTAACAAAGAAGCCTCATTTTCAATGGAAGGCCACCGTTTACCATAAACGATGACACCTTCCAATGAAAATGAGGGGCGTGGCTTCAAGCCCTCTTCTCAAAGTCCTCCTTCACAATAAATCTCGCCGAGCGAGCAGCGCATGCGTGCGCTGCAACGCTAGGCGAGACCTAAAAAAGGGCGCTTTCTGAACCAAGAGCTACCTTTTTCCCAAATTTGGTGTAATTCCGTTCAGCAGTTCAGGCTGTAGCATGTTCCAATATTTCCTATGGAATTTAACATGGAGAAAACGTGCTTTGGGACCCCCCTTTTTTCTCGGCCCCCGCTTCACGAATCACCCTGAAACTTTCAACAGAGAAACTGAGAGGGCCGACCTATTAGTTTTGAAAATTACGCGAAGATTTGTCAAACGGCGCCAAAGATATTGGCAAATCAAAAAATGCTTTTCCTATGGAAACTAGGTTCTAACTATAACTACCTACTGAGGACTTCAGGACACAAGAGGACCTCATCGCCCCACCAGCAGTGCGCCAAGAGGTGCATTTGCAGAGTCGTGTAAAAAGGGGCATGGCCTCGGACCACCTCTCTGCAATCCAGCTGTGTGGCGCTTACTGGAGGTACCTGGTGGGCTAGTTGCCCCCCAGGAACCCCAAGTATTCAAGGGGACTTAATCCCCCAACTTAGAACATGCCAGGGGGTGCATTTGCAGAGTGGTGGAGAAAGGGGGCGTGGCCTGTGTCCACCTCTCAGCAATCCCACTGTGTGGGGCTTACTGGAGGTGAGAGGTAGGCTAGTTGATCCCTAAAGGACCCCCAGGAGCAAAGGGGACTTTAATCCCCATCCAAGAGTGCGCCAGGGAGCGCGTTTGCAGAGTGGTGGGCAAAGGGGGCGTGGCCTGTTATGAGAACTTAGCAATCCTGCTGTTTGGGACTTACTGGAGGTAATAGGTGGGGTAGTTGGCCCCCAAGGTTGTCGTTGGGGGCCAACTACCCCTCTTGTTCCCTGTAGTAAGTCCCACACCGTAGGATTGCTAAGACATCTACGGAGGACATGCCCCCCTTTCTCCACCACTCTGCAAACGTACCTCCTGGCAGACTACAGGATGGGGGATGAAGTCCAATTTACTCCTGAGGGACTTTGGGGGCCAAGCAGCCCTACTTGTACCTCCTGTAAGCCCTACGCAGCGGAATTCCTGAGCGCTGGTCGGAGGCCAAGCACCCTTTCTCCACCACTCTGCAAACGTAACTACTACTTAAAAAAGCATCTTTCTGCACCTCTGACTTAGAGGTAGTTTTACTACCCCTGCCCTATTATGTACTAGGGCCTTACAGGGGAGGTCATGCCAATCACAGGGGTACCCCAACCCATAGTGTACCCTACTGTATGTAGGTTTTTTCACTGTATTCTAAGTGTCTTTTAGCATAGCACTGGCTCAAGGCCTGGTTAGGCAGAGTCAGTTACCACCAGTACCCGTCAGCAAAAAGTTGGGGGCACAGGATGAGTTTGCAACAAGAACTTTTTCTGCACCTCTGTTGGTTCTTTCTGCATATTTCTTGCTTCTTCCTGCACTTTTCTTCGTCTTTCTGGACTTTTGTTGCCTCTTTCTGCATTTCTCTTGCTTCTTTCTGCGCCTTTCTTCCTCTTTCTTCACATGACCTACCTCTGTAGGCATAGTTAGAAATTAGCCTTTAAAAAACCTTTGAAATTCACTGAAAAAAACATAGGTTTCAGGGACGTTACAGTTAGAAATTATCATTTAAAAAACCTTTGAAATTCACTGAAAAAACCATAGGTTTCAGGGACGTTCTAGTGAGAAATTAGCATTTAAAAAACCTTTGAAATTCACTGAAAAAACCATAGGTTTCAGGGACGTTATAGTTAGAAATTAGCATTTAAAATACCATAGAAATTCACTGAAAAAACCATAGGTTTCAGGGACGTTATAGTTAGTTGGACATTTCACTCGTACAAAACCTGAGAAATTCGGCCGTTATAGTAGTTGAGCTAACTATAACTCGCGCCCCCGCAATGCACTGCTGATGATGTCACATATTACATCATTCATGACATGGTCAGTGACATCTCAAATGACATCACTGATGACATCACTGATGACATCATCCACGTGATAATCTGATGCACCTCCTCACACCCTAATATAACCTTTGATACACCCACTCTAAAATGCAGACTATCATTTTCAAAACCATAGACACACCAATACCAGTTACTACATACCCACTCACTGATTCCTAGGTCTACACACATGTCCACTCATTCATCCATACAGTTACTCATACATGCACTCAGTCATCAATACAGCACTATCATATGCACTCATACACCTATACAGACACTCACACACCACCACTCACCCATAGAGTTAGTCACACACCTAGTCAGTCTTGCAAAGAATCAATCACATTCCCATTTACTCACCTATACAGTTATACACACACCATCTCACTTATTCATACAGATACTAACACTTACTTACTCTCTTGTACAATCACTGATACAATCACACACTCATCCATACAGCCACTCTCACAATCACTCACTCTCACATATAGTGATTTATATACCCCAACACTCACATATACTGCCTTTCACATATGTAGTTACTCACACATGTACCACTGAGACATCCATTCACTCACCAACACACCCATACACACACTCACCCACCCATACAGCCCTTCACAGATGCACTCTTGAACCCATACACCCAGTGAATCACCTACTCACACATCTATGCACAGAGTCACACCCCCACCACACACCCACAGAGACACTCAGGCACCCATACAGATACTCAGACAACCAATCAATAACCCATATAGACACTCATGTAGCTACTCACCAACCCATGCAGCCGCTTACACACCAACTGACAGACTAATATAGACATTCACACAGTTTAGTCACTAGCCCATGCATTCAGTAAGACACGATTAATCACTCACTTATACAGTCAGTCACGCACCTACTAAATCATCTATTCAGACACTTATACACCCACTCATTCTTCAATACACCTTGGCATATATATATATATATATATATATATATATATATATATATATATATTCACTGAAAAAACCATAGGTTTTAGGGACAGTTATAGTTAGTTGGACATTGCACTCGTACAAAACCCGTGAAATTCCCCGTTATAGTTAGTCCAGCTAACTATAACTCGCGCCCCGCAATGCACTGCTGATGACGTCACATATTACATCACTCATGACATGGTCAGTGACATCACTGATGACATCACTGATGACATCTCAAATGACATCACTGATGACATCACTGATGACATCATCCAGTGACTGTGTGTTTCTGTAAAGTTTAAATATTTTTAATATATATAGGAAAAGACGTATTGAAGAATGAGTGGGTGTGTAAGTGTCTGTATGGATGATTTAGTAGGTGCGTGACTGACTCTATAAGTGAGTGATTTAACGTATCTTACTGAATGCATGGGTTAGTGACTAAACTGGGTGAATGTCTGTATCCGTCTGTCTGTTGCTGTGTAAGTGGCTGCATGTGTTTGTGAATAGCTACATGAGTGTCTATATGAGTTATTGAATGCTTGTCTGAGTATCTGTATGGGTGCCTGAGTGTTTGTGTGGGAGGGGTGTGTGCAACTCTGTGCATAGATGTGTGAGTGGGTGATTCACTGGGTGGATGGTTTCAAGAGTGCATCTGTGATAGACTGTATGGGTGGGTAAGTGTGTGTAAGAGTGTGTTAGTGAGTGAATGTATGTCCCAGTGGTATATGTGTGAGTAACTACATATGTGAAAGGCCGTATATATGTGTGTTGGATTATATAAATAGCTATAAGCGAGAGTGAGTGATTGTGATAGTGGCTGTATGGATGAGTGTGTGCTTGTATCAGTGATTGTATAAGAGCGTAAGAATGTGCTACTATTTGTATGAGTAAGTGAGCTGGTGTGTGTATAACTGTATAGGTGAGTAAATGGTAGTGTGTTTAATTATTTGCATGACTGACTAGGTGTGTGAGTACCTCTATGGATGAGTGGCGGTGTTTGAGTGTCTATGTAGGAGTATGAGTGCATATGATAGTCCTGTACTGAGTGACCGTAAGTATGAGTGACTGTACGGGTGAGTGAGTGGATGTGTGCGTAGACCTAAGAATCAGTGAGTGGGTATGTAGTTATTGGTGTTGGAGTGTCTATGGTTTTGCGAATGGCAGTCTGTAATTTAGAGTGGGTGTATCAAAGGTTATATTAGAGTGTGAGGAGGTGCATCAGATTATCACGTGGATGATGTCATCAGTGATGTCATTTGAGATGTCATCAGTGATGTCACTGACCATGTCATGAGTGATGTAATATGTGACATCATCAGCAGTGCATTGCGGGGGCGCGAGTTATAGTTAGCTGGTCTAACTATAACGGGGGAATTTCACGGGTTTTGTACGAGTGCAATGTCCAACTAACTATAACTGTCCCTAAAACCTATGGTTTTTTCAGTGAATTTCAAAGGTTTTTTAAATGCTAATTTGTAACTATAACGTCCCTGAAACCTATGATTTTTTCAGTGAATTTCAAAGGTTTTTTAAATGCTAATTTATAACTATAACATGTCTGAAACCTACAGTTTTTTCAGTGAATTTCAAAGGTTTTGTAAATGACAATTTTTAAATGTATTAATTGTTATATAAATTTTTTTCATACTGATTTCCAAATTTTTTAGAAACAATTTTTTTTACATATTTTATTTTTAAATTACATTGTAATTACATTATACATTACATTACAAAAAATACTTTCTCAGAATGAATTACTTTAGTTTAATTACTTTGCACATAGGCAATAGACTTTTAAGTACAGTAGTTACAGTTGTTGCAATGGGCAACACATTTTCAAACACAATGCAACATTCAGCTCAATGTGAATTTCTAGTTAAATGCAATTAGTTACTTTATGGATTACTTTTCTAACCACATTACTGGATCCTAGATTCAGTCCTGGGACATCTCCTGTAAACAGTTGAGTAAAAGCGTTTTGGTTACAGTCGTGATTTTTAAGGAATATTATTGTACTTTAAAAGTTCACACTTAGAAACTTTTACTCATAGAATCACCAATGTTATCCTATGGAAGGAAATTCACTTAGAAGTTAAAAACTGTTATCGTTACTTTTTCTTACTCAGTGTTGGATCCTGGATCCAGCACTGGTGCATCTCCTGTAAACAGTTGAAAGAATGCGTTTAAGTCATACAGGCGATTTTTAGGAATATTTGTAGTTTGTGAAAATCGACACTTTGAAACTTTTCTGCTGAAAACCAGACAATGGATTCCTAAGGAAGGAAATTCAAGTTACTGGTAAGTACGGTTAAAATTACTTTTGAGGATCAGTACTGGGCTGAAAGATGCAGCACTGAGGTCTCTCCTGATAACAGGTGAGTAAATCGGAATTCGTATTTCGGCTGATTTTAGAGGAATATTTTAAAGTTCCAAAACTCCACACTTAGAAGAATTTCCAAGTGAAACCAGTCAATGTTAGCCTATGAAGGAAATTCAAGTTACCGGTAAGTACGGTTAAAATTACTTTTCAGGACCAGTACTGGGCTGAAAGATGCAGCACTGAGGTCTCTCCTGATAACAGGTGAGTAAATCAGAATTCGGATTTCGGCTGATTTTAGAGGAATATTTGTATGTTTCAAAAATCAACACTTAGAAACTTTTTCAGCAAAAAGCAGGCAATGATATCCTATGGAAGGAAATTCAAGTTACTGGTAAGTACGGTTAAAATTACTTTTGAGGATCAGTACTGGGCTGAAAGATGCAGCACTGAGGTCTCTCCTGATAACAGGTGAGTAAATCGGAATTCGTATTTCGGCTGATTTTAGAGGACTATTTTAAAGTTCCAAAACTCCACACTTAGAAGAATTTCCAAGTGAAACCAGTCAATGTTAGCCTATGAAGGAAATTCAAGTTACCGGTAAGTACGGTTAAAATTACTTTTCAGGACCAGTACTGGGCTGAAAGATGCAGCACTGAGGTCTCTCCTGATAACAGGTGAGTAAATCAGAATTCGGATTTCGGCTGATTTTAGAGGAATATTTGTATGTTTCAAAAATCAACACTTAGAAACTTTTTCAGCAAAAAGCAGGCAATGATATCCTATGGAAGGAAATTCAAGTTACTGGTAAGTACGGTTAAAATTACTTTTGAGGATCAGTACTGGGCTGAAAGATGCAGCACTGAGGTCTCTCCTGATAACAGGTGAGTAAATCGGAATTCGTAGTTCGGCTGATTTTAGAGGAATATTTTAAAGTTCCAAAACTCCACACTTAGAAGAATTTCCAAGTGAAACCAGTCAATGTTAGCCTATGAAGGAAATTCAAGTTACCGGTAAGTACGGTTAAAATTACTTTTGAGGATCAGTACTGGGCTGAAAGATGCAGCACTGAGGTCTCTCCTGATAACAGGTGAGTAAATCGGAATTCGTATTTCGGCTGATTTTAGAGGAATATTTTAAAGTTCCAAAACTCCACACTTAGAAGAATTTCCAAGTGAAACCAGTCAATGTTAGCCTATGAAGGAAATTCAAGTTACCGGTAAGTACGGTTAAAATTACTTTTGAGGATCAGTACTGGGCTGAAAGATGCAGCACTGAGGTCTCTCCTGATAACAGGTGAGTAAATCGGAATTCGTATTTCGGCTGATTTTAGAGGAATATTTTAAAGTTCCAAAACTCCACACTTAGAAGAATTTCCAAGTGAAACCAGTCAATGTTAGCCTATGAAGGAAATTCAAGTTACCGGTAAGTACGGTTAAAATTACTTTTCAGGACCAGTACTGGGCTGAAAGATGCAGCACTGAGGTCTCTCCTGATAACAGGTGAGTAAATCGGAATTCGTATTTCGGCTGATTTTAGAGGAATATTTTAAAGTTCCAAAACTCCACACTTAGAAGAATTTCCAAGTGAAACTAGTCAATGTTAGCCTATGAAGGAAATTCAAGTTACCGGTAAGTACGGTTAAAATTACTTTTGAGGATCAGTACTGGGCTGAAAGATGCAGCACTGAGGTCTCTCCTGATAACAGGTGAGTAAATCGGAATTCGGATTTTGGCTGATTTTAGAGGAGTATTTGTATGTTTCAAAAATCAACACTTAGAAACTTTTTCAGCAAAAAGCAGGCAATGATATCCTATGGAAGGAAATTCAAGTTACTGGTAAGTACGGTTAAAATTACTTTTGAGGATCAGTACTGGGCTGAAAGATGCAGCACTGAGGTCTCTCCTGATAACAGGTGAGTAAATCGGAATTCGTATTTCGGCTGATTTTAGATGAATATTTTAAAGTTCCAAAACTCCACACTTAGAAGAATTTCCAAGTGAAACCAGTCAATGTTAGCCTTTGGAAGGAAATTCAAGTTACTGGTAAGTACGGTTAAAATTACTTTTTAGGACCAGTACTGGGCTGAAAGATACAGCACTGAGGTCTCTCCTGATAACAGGTGAGTAAATCGGAATTCGTATTTCGGCTGATTTTAGAGGAATATTTGTATGTTTCAAAAATCAACACTTAGAAATTTTTTCAGCAAAAAGCAGGCAATGATATCCTATGGAAGGAAATTCAAGTTACTGGTAAGTACGGTTAAAATTACTTTTCAGGACCAGTACTGGGCTGAAAGATACAGCACTGAGTTCTCTCCTTATAACAGGTGAGTAAATCGGAATTCGTATTTCGGCTGATTTTAGAGGAATATTTGTATGTTTCAAAAATCAACACTTAGAAACTTTTTCAGCAAAAAGCAGGCAATGATATCCTATGGAAGGAAATTCAAGTTACTGGTAAGTACGCTTAAAATTACTTTTCAGGACCAGTACTGGGCTGAAAGATGCAGCACTGAGGTCTCTCCTTATAACAGGTGAGTAAATCGGAATTCGTATTTCGGCTGATTTTAGATGAATATTTTAAAGTTCCAAAACTCCACACTTAGAAGAATTTCCAAGTGAAACCAGTCAATGTTAGCCTATGGAAGGAAATTCAAGTTACTGGTAAGTACGGTTAAAATTACTTTTTAGGACCAGTACTGGGCTGAAAGATACAGCACTGAGGTCTCTCCTGATAACAGGTGAGTAAATCGGAATTCGTATTTCGGCTGATTTTAGAGGAATATTTGTATGTTTCAAAAATCAACACTTAGAAACTTTTTCAGCAAAAAGCAGGCAATGATATCCTATGGAAGGAAATTCAAGTTACTGGTAAGTATGGTTAAAATTACTTTTCAGGACCAGTACTGGGCTGAAAGATACAGCACTGAGGTCTCTCCTTATAACAGGTGAGTAAATCGGAATTCGTATTTCGGCTGATTTTAGAGGAATATTTGTATGTTTCAAAAATCAACACTTAGAAACTTTTTCAGCAAAAAGCAGGCAATGATATCCTATGGAAGGAAATTCAAGTTACTGGTAAGTACGGTTAAAATTACTTTTCAGGACCAGTACTGGGCTGAAAGATGCAGCACTGAGGTCTCTCCTTATAACAGGTGAGTAAATCGGAATTCGTATTTCGGATGATTTTAGAAGAATATTTGCACAATGGTGAAGGGAGGGGCGGGCCCTGAGGTGACATCTGTGCAAACGCGCCCCGTGGCGCGTTTTAAGTTGGGGGATTAAGTCCCCTTGAATCCTGAGGGTCCCTAGGGGCCAACTAGCCCACCAGGAACCTCCAATATGCACCAGGGGCTGCGTTGCAGAGACGTGTAGAGAGGCCACACCCCTTTTACACCTCTCTGCAACGCAGCTCTGTGGCGCTTTCTGGATGTACCTGTTGGGCTAGTTGGCCCCAGAGACCCTCAGGATTGAAGGGGATTTAATTCCCCATCTTAAAACGCGCCACGGGGCCTGTTTGCACACATGTCACCTGAAGCCCCGCCCCTCCCTTCACCACTGTGCAAACACGCCCGTGGCGCGTTTTAAGTTGGGGGATTAAGTCCCCTTGAATCCTGAGGGTCCCCGGAGTCCAACTAGCCCACCATATACCTCCAAAGCGCCACAGAGCTGCGTTGCAGAGAGGTGTAAAAGGGGCGTGGCCTCTGTACACCTCTCTGCAAGGCAGCCCCTGGCGCATACTGGAGGTTCCTGGTGGGCTAGTTGGCCCCCAGGGACCCCCAGTATTCAAGGGAATTCGTTCCCCCTCTGCAAACGCGCCAGGGGCGCGTTTGCAGAGTGGTGAAGGAAGGGGCGGGGCCTGCGGGCCCGATCGTTTTTTTTTTTTTTTTTTTGTCCCCTGAAGGGGGCTGTGTGGCCCCCTTCCTTTTTCATGTTTTTGGGCCCTGGGGACCCCATCCCCCAGGGCCTTACCCCTTTTTAAATAAAATATTTAAAAAAAAACGGGAAGGAGGCCGCGGGGCCCCCTTCCCTGGGCCTGTATTGGCCCCGGGGACCCCATCCCCCGGGGCATGGCCTCGATTTTTTTTTCTTTGGAGGGGGCTGCGTGGCCCCCTCCTCAGGCCATTTAAGGCCCCGGGGACCCCATCCCCCGGGGCTGGCCTTTCCGTTTTTTTTTAAATTTAATTGTTTTTAAACTTTGGGGAGGGGGGCCGCGTGGCCCCGGTCCCGAGCCACTACTTGCCCCGGGGACCCCATCCCCCGGGGCTGGCCCTCTCCGTTGGGGACTGTGGGGGGTCCCCAAGCCCCCACAGTCCCGCCGGCTCCCCACGTCCCTTGGGAGCCGGCATTGCTTACACATGGGGAGCTGCTAAGATGCAGCTCCCCATGTGGAAAGCAATCAGCTTTGGATATTGGAAGAGAGAGCAGGTTTCCCTGCTCTCTCTTCCAATATCCAAGCAGTTTGCTATGGCAGGACGGGAGCCGCGAGGCTCCCGTCCTGCCATAGCAAACTACAGTGTCCCGGGGGTAGGCACCCGGGACACTGCAGGAGCCGACCCTGGGGGTGGTGGTCCCCAGGGCCATCAAGGGCTCCAGGAGGGGGGCCGCGCGGCCCCCTCCCATTCAGGTCACAGCCCCGGGGAGGTGGTGGTCCCCGGGGCTCTGGGGGTCTGTAACGGACCCCCATATTTAAATGTTTAGTGCCCCGGGAGGTGGCGGTCCCGGGCGTGTGGGGGCTGGAGCCCCCCACACAGGTTTTTAATTTAAAAAAAAAGCCCCGGGGAGGTGGTGGTCCCCGGGGCTGCGGGAGGGCTCAGAGCTCTCCCGCACCATTTAAAAAAAAAAGCCCCGGGGGGTGGCGGTCCCCGGGGCTTGGGGGGCCCTTGTGGCCCCCCACACATATAATTAACCCCCCAACATGCCCCCGGGACTTGGGCCACCCGGGGCCAATTAACATCGAAGCGCGGAGACCGCGCTTCGATTTTCCGGCAGGATTCGCGCACCCTGAGCGCATCCTGCCGATTTTTAAAAATTTTTTTTATTTTTTTGCCCAGGGGGTCCTTGTGGGACCCCTGAGCAAACCTAGGGGGTCAGGGTGTTTCTACCCTGCCCCCTTTGTGCGCTTTGCGCACTTGTTTCTGTCCCTCGGTTCTACCGAGGGATAAAATGGCTGCCAACATTTCCTGAATCGGAATGTTGACAGCCAGCTGACAGCCAATTAACATGCAGCTCGTGATCGGGACGGTGCGCGCAGGGTGCGCTGAGGGCACGCGGACCCTACTCGGCCATAGATATCACTAACTTTTTACTTTTCATTTTCTCAGCAACTACTGAACGGATTTACACCATTTAACAAAAAGGGTTCTTTCTGAACCAAAAACTACCTCTTTGCCAAATTTGGTGTAATTCCGTTCAGCAGTTCGGGCTGTAGCTGTGTCTAAAGTTTCCTATGGAAAAGTGCATGGGGAAAACGCGTTTTGGGACCCCCTTTTTCTCGGCCCCCGCTGACGAATTCCCGAGACTTTCAGGGTAGGAGCGGACCGGAGCGGGCCACAAAGTTTGAAAATTTCGCGAAGATACGTCAACCGGCAAGAGAGTTATTTCAAATAGAATGTCGTGGATTTCCTATGGATAATAGGTTGCAACTATAACTATCTACTGGCGACCGCCGGTAGATAATATATATATATATATATATATATATATATATATATAAAAACATATTTAAACTTTACAGAAACACATAGTCACTGGATGATGTCATCAGTGATGTCATTTGAGATGTCATCAGTGATGTCATCAGTGATGTCACTGACCATGTCATGAATGATGTAATATGTGACATCATCAGCAGTGCATTGCGGGGCGCGAGTTATAGTTAGCTCAACTAACTATAACGGGCGAATTTCTCTGGTTATGTACTAGTAAAATGTCCAACTAACTATAACGTCCCTGAAACCTAAGGTCTTTTCAGTGACTTTCTACAGTTTTTTAAAGGCTAATTTCTAACTATAACGTCCCTGAAACCTATGGTTTTTTCAGTGAATTTCAAAGGTTTTTTAAATGATTTTTTCTAACTATAACGTCCCTGAAACCTATGGTTTTTTCAGTGAATTTCAAAGGTTTTTTAAATGCTAATTTCTAACTATAACGTCCCTGAAACCTATGTTTTTTTCAGTGAATTTCAAAGGTTTTTTAAATGCTAATTTCTAACTATAACGTCCCTGAAACCTATGGTTTTTTCAGTGAATTTCTAAGGTTTTTTAAATGCTAATTTCTATCTATAACGTCCCTGAAACCTGTGATTTTTTTCTGTGAATTTCTAAGATTTTTAAATGCTAATTTCTACTACACCTAGATAGGTAAGCAAGAGAGGCACAGAAAGAAGCAAGAGAGTTGCAAAAAGAAGAGAGTGAGGTGCAGAAAGAGGAAGAAAGGTGCAGAAAGAGGCAAGTGAGGTGCAGAAAGAGGCAAGAGAGGTGCAGAAAGAGACAAGAGAGGTGCAGAAAGAGGCAAGGCAAGAGAGGTCCAGAAAGAAGAAGAAAGGTGCAGAAAGAGGCAAGAGACATGCAGAAAGAAGAAGAAAGTTGCAGAAAGAAGCAAGAGAGGTGCAGAAAGAAGCAAGAGAGGTGCAGAAAGAAGCAAGAGAGGTGCAGAAAGAAGAGAGTGAGGTGCAGAAAGAGTCAAGAGAGGTGCAGAAAGAGGCAAGAGAGGTGCAGAAAGAGGCAAGAGAGGTGCAGAAAGAGGCAAGAGTGGAGTAGAAAGCCAAGAGAGGTGCAGATAGAGGCAAGAGAGGTGAAGAAAGAGGCAAGAGAAGTGCAGAAAGAGGCAAGAGAGGTACAGAAAGAGGCAAGAGAGGTGTAGAAAGAGACAAGACTGGTGCAGAAAGAGACAGGAGATGTGCAGAAAGAGGCAAGAGAGGTGCAGAAAGAGGCAAGAGAGATGCAGAAAGAGGCAAGAGGGGTGCAAAAAGAAGAGAGTGGGCTGCAGAAAGAGGGAAGAGAGGTGTAGAAAGAGGCAAGACTGGTGCAGAAAGAGGCAGGAGATGTGCAGAAAGAGGCAAGAGAGATGCAGAAAGAGGCAAGAGAGGTGCATAAAGAGGCAAGAGGGGTGCAAAAAGAAGAGAGTGAGCTGCAGAAAGAGGGAAGAGAGGTGTAGAAAGAAGCAAGAGAGGTGCAGAAAGAAGAGAGTGAGCTGCAGAAAGAGGCAAGAGAGGTGCAGAAAGAGGCAAGAGAGGTTCAGAAAGAGGTAAGAGGTGTAGAAAGAGTCAAGAGAGGTACAGAAAGAGGACGAAAGGTGCAGAAAGAAGCAAGTGAGCTACAGAAAGAGGCAAGGGAAGAGCAAAACGAGTCAAGGGAGGTGCATCAAGAGGCAAGAGAGGTGCAGAAAGAGGAAGAAATGTTCATAAAGAGGCAAGAGAGGTGCAGAAAGAGGCAAGAGAGGTGCAGAAAGAGGCAAGAGAATTACAGAAAGAAGCAAGAGAGGTACAGAAAGAAGAGAGTGAGCTGAAGAAAGAACCAAGAGAAGTGCAGAAAGAGGCATGAGAGGTGCAGAAAGAGGCAAGAGAGGTGCTGAAAGAGGCAAGAGAGGTACAGAAAGAAGAGAGTGAGCTGCAGGAAGAGGGAAGAGAGGTGCAGAAAGAGGCAAGAAAGGAGCAGAAAGAAGAGAGTGAGCTACAGAAAGAGGCAAGAGAGGTGCAGAAAGAGGCTAGAGAGGTGCAGAAAGAAGAGAGTGAGCAGCAGAAATAAGCAAGAGAAGTGCAGACAGAGGCAAGAGAGGTGCAGAAAGAGGCAACAGAGGTGCAGAAAGAGGTAAGAGAGGTGCAGAAAGAAGAGAGGTGCAGAAAGAGGCATGAGAGGTGCAGAAAGAGGGAAGAGAGGTGCAGAAAGATGCAAGAGAGGTGTAGAAAGAGGCAAGAGTGGTGCAGAAAGAGGCAAGAGATGTGCAGAAAGAGGCAAGAGAGGTGCAGAAAGAGGCAAGAGAGGTGCAAAAGAGGCAAGAGAGGAACAGATAGAAGAGAGTGAGCTGCATAATGAGGGAAGAGAGGTGCAGAAAGAGGCAAGAGAGGTGCAGAAAGAAGAGAGTGAGCTGCAGAAAGAGGCAAGAGAGGTGCAGAAAGAGGCAAGAGACGTGCAGAAAGAGACAAGAGACAACTAGATTGCTAACATTCTATATTTATTACAAAAGTGTGGCACGCCTGACGTCATCTTGATGTAATCAAAACTGTGATACCTAAAGCATTTCCTTTAGAAATTATATAAATGAGAGGGTCTTATTTGCATAGAAATTATGGTTAGTGCTCTAAAAAACTAAAATGAGGACATATTTTCTGAGTTCTCAAATAGCGACAAAGCACTTTTAAATTATTTGTTATCTTTATGTTTTTTTATCCAGTTGACCACTTGATTAAATGTTACGCTTAGGGGAGAGAATGTGGTGTTACTTCCAGAGCTGCAGACTTTGCAACTGGGGAACCAAGTTGGAGTTTCTGCTTCAGCTCGCCATTCTGTGATTCTGGTCAAATCACTTAATCTCCCCATGCCTACAACCAAAATGAGTTTGTCCTTGTATGATGTAACCAATGCTCATGTAAAGCACTCCAATATTTGACTAGCCTGCACCATATAAAACTGCAAAAAAACAAAGGATAAAAAGTGTTTTCCACACTTCTGTCATTGGGCTATACGTGGGCTACATCTGGGTGATATTTGTGCTACATTTGGGCTCCTTTTTCTCTGGTGGCCATCTTGGGAGACTTCAATTAAATTCATTAAACTTTATTCGATCTGATTTAGAAACATAGATCATAAAAGTGTACATAAAAACAGTAAATCCTCTTTCTTAATACAATACAGTGAGAATTAATAAAAACAAGTAGGTAAAAACGGGTGTTACAAAGCCCGGTTCAGAGCAACTTCAGGTTAACAGAATAGTAAAGTTCAATGTTTCGCAAGATCAATCTCATGTACTTCGTACAAAATACGCAATAAGGGGTCCAAGTAAGAGCAACGCTCCAATACCTGACCAGTCTGCACTATATAAAACTGCAAAAAATAAAAAGTGTTTTGAACACTTCTGTCATTGGGCTATTTGTGGGCTACATCTGGGTGATATTTGTGCTACATTTGGGCTCTTTTTTCTCTGGTGGCCATCTTGGGAGACTTATTTGTTATCAAGCTTCCTAATTTCCTCATTTACTGCAGTCTCCTCAGTAGGAAATGCTTTCAGTTTTTTACTTTGATTCCATCAAGAAGGCATTCAGATGTGTCACACATTTGCCATAAATTCAGAATGTTAGCCCTCTAGCTGCTCATTAGGTCACTGTAGTAAAGCTACTGCTCACCAGGGAGTTAACTGGAAGTCTACTGCTGGTATTGAAAGTGATTGTTTCAGTCTGCATGTCAGAATTTTCTAATGAAATAGAAGAGGATTTGAGATCTCTCTTAAAACATGCCCTAATTTTTCTTTCTGCAGCACTAAACACAATTTCTATGGCAAAATGAACCCCCTCATTTTGTTCCTTTTTAAATTAAATGTTTTAAGTGTTACCAGTTTATTCCAATCAAGATGGCTTCAGATGTGCCATACTTTTGTCATAAGTAAGGCTGTTAGCGCTCTAGTAGTTCTTTAGAACACTCTGGGAAGCTGCAATAGAACACAAAGGAATCAACTGACAGGCTGCTCCTGTTTAAATATAACAGGAAGATATTTGAGATCTCACTTAAAACATGTCCTAATTTTTCTTTCTACAGCACTAACCATAATTTCTATGACAAAATGAACCCCATCATTTTGTTCCTTTTTAAATTAAATGTTTTAAGTGTTACCAGTTTATTCCAATCAAGATGGCTTCAGGTGTGCCATACTTTTGTCATAAGTAAGGCTGTTAGCGCTCTAGTAGTTCTTTAGAACACTCTGGGAAGCTGCAGTAGAACACAAAGGAATCAACTGACAGTCTCTGCCCTTGTTGGATGTACATGTTTTACTGAGAATGTCAGACTTCATTCTCACATGACTGAGAAAGATAATGTGAATTTACAGAAAATATGCTCTCATTTTAGCTTCTGGAGCACCTTCCAAACCTCTATGGGACAAGCATGAGAAAATAGTTTTTCTCAAACATGACTCATGATATCCCAGCAGAAGGTTTTTCACAGGGTAAAATCACCTTAGAACACACCACAATTCCTAAAATTAGTATGGTACCATCAACAAATGAATTCTAATGTAACTAAAGTCTGTTATCACCCTTTATAGTTCTCCTTTTGGTGACCCTCAAAATCTTCTATTCACTACAATGCATTTCAATGGGGTGCTATCATGTATATTGGTCCCAAGATGGCTGCCAGCAATTCCAGGATGAAGTGCTGACAGCCAATCAGATCTCACAATGAGATGTGTGGTTAGGCTCTGCCCAGATATCGATATTTTTTTATTTTTGAATTTCTTAGAAACTACTGAACGGATTGACACCATTTAAAAAAAAAAGGTCGCTTTCTGAACCAAGAGCTACCTTTTTTCCAAATTTGGTGTAATTCCGTTCGGGCTTTAGCCGTGTCTAAAGTTTCCTATGGAAATGAACATGGGGAAAATGCGTTTTGGGACCCCCCTTTTTTCTCAGCCCCCGCTTGACAAATCACCCCAAAACTTTCAAGACACGAGCTGACCGGAGCGGGCCATTAGTTTTGAAAATTTCACCAAGATTCGTCAAACGGCGCCAAAGATATTGGTAAAAGAAAAAAAGCTTTTGAATAGAAACAAGGTCCTAACTATAACTACCTACTGGCGACCGCCAGTAGGTAATATATATATAGAACAGGTCCTTAGACTCTAAGGACCTGTTCTATATATATATTACCTAAGTTCAGTGACTCATGATATCCCAGCAGAAGGTTTTTCACAGGGTCAAATCACCTTAGAACACACCACAATTCCTAAAATTAGTATGGTACCATCAACAAATGAATTCTAATGTAACTAAAGTCTGTTATCACCCTTTATAGTTCTCCTTTTGGTGACCCTCAAAATCTTCTATTCACTACAATGCATTTCAATGGGGTGCTATCATGTATATTGGTCCCGCTGCCTCTGCAATTGTTTTTATTATCATCTATTTATTATTCACATTTTTTGCACATTTGTACCTTTTGGTGGCAGTTTTTGATATTTGGCACTTTCACTTTTATGGAGATTAGACTTTGAAGGTCAAGAAGGCCCACTTGGACATAATTAATCTAACATCTAGCACATCAACAACTTGAGATGGTTATGTACAGATGGGCATATCTACTGTTGAAGAGGTTTTTATTGAAGAACTTTTTTTTAATGTGTATTTTACCATGTATTTTACCATTCAAGCTGTATTTTGCATTTAACAGGTTTTAACAGTTTTTGCACCGATTTAAAATATTTATTTTTTATGGATGCATTTTTATTGATATTTCATCAAGCTGTTTATAAATGTATTTTACATTTATTAATTTACCGTTATATGCAATCAAATGTTGTTGATGTTCTGACAGACTTTTCTATGTCTATCTTTGGTTCAGTCACAGGTTACTTGCACTGTCACTTTAAATGAAAGCAAAGTATGATGAAGTGTGTCGTGTGATCAAGGCCTTTGGAAGGCCGAAACGCGTAATGGCGGTTGGTGCAAGGCACATAACAAAATAAAATATAGCACCAGCAAATCGGGTCCGCATCGTCTTTTTCCTGAGTCAAGGGACGCGTGTGTGAGACGAGGAACTTGGGATATATATATATATATATTTTTTTTTTTCTTTCACTAAAAGAGCAAAGGTTACAGGGATGTTATAGTTAGGAAATGGTATTTCAAAACCATATGAATTCACTGAAAAAACCAAAGGTTACAGGGACGTTATAGTTAGGACATAGAATTATAAAAACCTTAGAAATTCACTGAAAAAAACAAAGGTTACAGGGACATTATAGTTAGGCTCAGATTTTACACACACAAAACCATAGAAATTCAGCATTTACAGTTACCTGAGCTTACTATATACTTATGCCCCTGCCATGCACTGCTTATGACCTCACATATAACATCACTCATGACATGGTCAGTGACATCACTGATAATATCACTGATGGCTTCACTGATGACATCTCAAATGACACCACTGATGACATCCAGTGAGTCGAAGAGTTTTGTAAAAGTTTCTGAGACTTAAAGATGTGTACTAAGCTACTGCATAAGTTAAATTACTATTATTTCTTTACTACTAATGAGTGATACTATTTCTAACATATGCAATTTAATCCATAATCTTATTTTTAAAGCGGGTGTACTGTGTATCAGTGAATTAGTCTCTACAGTGACACATGTCCCCTGCTGATGTATGTGAATAATAGTGCTTTGCAACAGTTTAAGCTGTTCATTGAGACTTCACTCCACAGTGATGGCTGAGTATAGTTCTGTTTTATGTCATACTAACCAGTTTCCTTAGACCTCTAGCCTTTATGATGATTGACTGTAGTAGTAGATTGCAATAAATTCATCTGTTCACTAAGACCTTTCTCTAGGGTGATGGCTCAGTGGCGTAGACATCTACAACAGACTCACCTCTCTGCTCACACCTTTCTCCAGGATGAAGAATAATTTTACTAGTGGTTTGTGATACATTGGCCTGTCCGGTAAGACCTCTCTACTGGTTGTATGTTGCAGTGGTTTGTGTAAATATGACATTTTCACTAAAACCTCTTTCCAAGTTCATGAATGGTGCTGTTGTAGTTTGCAATAGACTAGGCTATACTGTTAGACATTTTACTTTGGTCATTAATGTTTAGAGTAGTGGTTCAGAAGAGACAGGACTATCCACTGAGAACTGTCTCTTAGGTGATAAGTGAGTGTAGTAGTTGATAAGGTTAAAGTGAGCTCTGTGCTGTACGTCTGCCACCTGTGTCTTCATATTTTAAAAATATTTAAATGGTATTTAATGAAGTATATTGAAGTTTACTTTGCTGGATGATGTCATTTGAGATGTAATCAGTGATGTCACTGACCATGTCATGGGTGATGTAATATGTGAGGCAATGAGCAGTGCATTGTGGGGGTGTAATTTATAGTCAGCTCAGGTAACTATAACTGCTGAATTGTTATGATTTTGTGTGTGTAAATTCTGAGCGTAACTATACCGCCCCTGTAACTTTTGTTTTTCTCAGTGAATTCTAACACTTTTTAAATTCTATTTTCTAACTATAACGTCCAGGTAGCCTATGGTATTTAAGTGAATTTCACAGTTTTTTTTAAATATAAATTGTATTACAATTTAACCCATAAGTTCAGTTTAGTAATATGCAGTTTATAAATACATTTTATTTACACATGTATTCTTATTATACATTTTAAAAGTGACAATTAACAAATCAAGGTAAGGTAACATATGTAGTCTCTTTATAAGTGTAATACACCAAGGGACATATTTACGGGAAAGGTGGAGCAGGGTAGCACAGCAAGTTACCTTGCTGTGCTGCCCTGTGCCACAGGGAAAGAGCAAGAATGCACTGTATTTATCCAATATGGTGCATCCATGGCCTTTACCCCTGAGCTGGTGCCGTTTCGGCAGCCTAGATCTAATGCAGGCAACCTTGCACCAAGCCACAAGGGTACCTGCATCACAGTCAAGATTGTTTTTGTGCAGGAAAGGGCACCTTCCAGTACAAAAACAATTCATAGATGCGCTTTCCTCTTTCTATGTGTGCTGCAGAATGCAGCACACATAGAAAGTGGAAAAAGAGGAGAAATACAATATTTCTCCTATTTACGCCTCACCTAGGGAGGCATAAGATTTTGATGCATTCCCAGGTTTACAAGTCCTTGTAAATCTGGGAATGCATAAAAAACCATAGGAGTTGCTTGGGAACACCCACTGCAATGCCCATGGAATGTCTCTCTTGCACAGAGTAAGGCAACACAGCGATTTGCGCTGCATTGTATTACTCCATATCTGTAAAGCCATTCAAAGTCAAGCAATGTGGCATTGCTTGGCCTCATAAATATGACTGAGAGGTTTGCATCGTGCATGTACCACATTGCGTGGTGCAAGCATGATGCAAAGATCTCATAAATATGCCCCCAAGTTTTTCTCTTTTTTTTCTTTCATTTTATGGATCCAGAGCCACTGCAAATTTGAGAAGGGAGCCCATACAAGTACTCTATGGTTACCAGTTCCTGTGATTAAATCGCGGTAGATCCTCAGATTCGATAAAATGTAAAAAAAATATATAAATATCATACACAGGCCCCACAAATTTTAACATTTACATCAGGGAACCCATATCCATACATTAATATTTGGAAGCATATCTGTGTTTCACAGCATACTTATTTACTTTAAGAGTTTGGTGAATCCGGGGATCAACCTTGATGCCATCGTGGGACTGCTGCTATTCCATGATAATACCCAAACATCAACTGCTTATTGGATACAGTAAGTCTCACTCCATTCACATAGCAAACCATACCCTAAACCAGTTATTTGGGTTTGACATCTGTCTGGAGACAGACTGAAAATCACAGCTTCATCCTTTTTTTTTAGCTTTCCTTCAAAAGTACAGAGTTTTATAGTCAGGATGTCTTCTGCTGAAGATAGAAGAGAAGGGGAAAAGCAGAACAAAGAAGAAGACTTACCACCTCCAAAAAAGTCCTCCGATGTTTGGAAACATATCTCCATCCCTTCAGGAGAAAAGAAAGTTCTTGCAAAAAATTGTTCAATGCAATACATGCAGCAAAAAAGTGTTGAGACATACGGGGAAAAAGTATTCACATGGCACATCCTCTATGTTGAAAAATCGAAAACCATACATACAAGGATGTATGACAGGATGATGTGAGAGAGGGAAGGTGGTGCATCGTCATCGCAGCTGCACCATCTGTGCGACCTATACCACCCGACCAGATAGTTACCATCTCTTTTCACCAAAACTGCAAGACATGGTGACTCATTTTGGCAAATGCCATATGCCAATTGCACTAAAAATGTAATCTGTTACCCAGTGTATGGATGCTGTCAACAAGCATAATTGTTCCTTTTTTTCACCTTACCATTCCACCTTCCATTCCTCTTTAAACACAAGTAGATATCTGAAAAGGAAATACAGAATACATTTAACTTTACATTACATACTATAAACAAATGATTAGCTATATAAATGGTTATGTCAGTGTGTAAGAGGCTGTGTAAGTGTCTGAGTATGGGTGTATAAATCAGTATACGAGTGGCTGTATGCGTGGGTGACTTGGTGTTTGAATGGATATGTGAATGAGTGTATCAGTGACTCTGTGGGTGTGTCACTGGATATATACGTAGATGTGTGGGTGTTTGACTGAGTTTGTTAGTGACTGTATGGGTGTCTAAATGAGTATGTAAGTGGCTTATGGATTGGTAACTGGCTGTGTTAGTGGGTGCTTAGGTGTATAACTGTGTGTGCAAGGGGCTCTGTTAGTGGTGGATACACAAGTACTTTGTGGTTGTGTGAGTGGATGTGTAAGTGCCTCTGTCACTGTCTGACTGGGTATGTGAGTGACTGTATGGTTTTGTAAATAGGTATGTGAGGGGAAATATCCATTACAACACAGTCATTACATCGCACTGCTTTTACAACACAGCTGTTACAACGCAACTGCCTTTACGTCGCATTCCATTACAGCGCATGCATTACAACGCATGTCACTACAACACATGCCATTACAACGCATACCATTACAACGCATGCCATTACAACGCATTATAAGGTAAGTAATAGAGATTTGTTTACTTTTAGGGTGGGTATGGGTTTTGGGGTAGATTGGAATAGTAATTTTTAACCCTACACTATCCAACACTTTCCCTACTGTTGCACTCACTGGAGTGGGAATAGTAATCTTTACCCTACACTATCCAACACTTACCCCACTGTTGCACTCATTGGAGTGGGAATAGTAATTTTTACCCCTACACTATCCAACACTTACCCTACTGTTGCCCTAAAAGTATTATGCGTTGTTATGGTGTGCTTTGTAATGGTATGCATTGTAATGGAATGCGTTGTAATGGTAGTTTTTAAAAATGCGTTGTAATGGCATGCGTTGTAAAATCATGCGATGTAATGGTAGTTGCGATGTAAAAGCTGCATTGTAAAAGCATGCGTTGTAATTGTTTGCATTGTAACGTCATATTCATATGTGAGTGGCTGTATGGGTGGGTGACTAGATGTATAACTGGGTGTATGGGCGTGTAAGTGCTTGAGTGCTTGTGTAACTGACTGCCTGAGTGCTGGGTACATGAACGGCTATATAGGTGTGACAGTACCTGTATGTGTGTGATTGACTTTATAAGTATAAATGGGTGCGTGAATGGTTTTATGGGTTTGTGACTGAGTGTGTCAGTCACTGTCTGGCTATATAAGTGGTGGATATATATGAGCGTTTGTCGGAGTGTAACTGGGTGTGTAAGAGTCTCCCTGACTTTGTGAGTGGGTGCAAATTACATACTATTAAATTACATACTATAAGCAACCATCCACATCTAATTATTTCAAGCACATTCATTCATACTGGCTTATAAAATAACTCTATTTTCAGTGTAGTCTCTGCCTACCAGTAGTTCAAACGTTCAGAAGACTTTCTCTCAACAGCATACTAGCTTCACATTAACTGTAGCATGTGTTGTTGACTGTTTACAATTCCAAGCATATCTCAAACAACATTACTTTTTTTTCCAAAGCCAATCACAGAGCTAGTTACTTTGATTCTTGAAGTCACCACTTACTTTTAGTTCCCTGCACATCTCCATCATCCAATCAAATATGTTCTTTTATGTTTTACTTGCTGTCCTCCATTGTAACTGCCTTTCATCTTCAAAACTGCCTCAATCTGCTGCAGCCTTTTCCTGTGTGCTACTCCTACTTGTCTTCAAAGTGGTTAGAGTCGGGATTTGGGGCCATAGTTTTGTGTTTTGGGCCAGAGGGAGTGCTAGAAATAGTGGTGTTGACAGGGCCCTAGGTTTACCTATTGTAGACATTACTTGGATTGGCTAGAGAGGTTTAAAGTGGCACCAATTGCTGCCTTCGGTCAAAAGCATTGCAGATTCCCAAAATCCAGGCCTCATGATTGTGCACTGTGGTCCAATGACCTAGGAAAAAGTACTGGGGTAGGACTGGAAATCCTAATGAAGGATACCTTTGCTAAATTAATATCACTTTTCCCACATACTGCCTTGGTGTTCTCCAACATTTGCCAAAGACAGAAGTGATAGTGGTCAACCCAGTTTTGTCTACAGAGAGAGAAAAAACGGAGAAAATCTCAATAAAGCTCTTTCTGCATTTCTCCGTGACCACCACATGGGCTCCATATATCATAACAACTTACGCTTTGACATGGACAGAATAAATCGAAAAGACGGAGTCCATTTCACAGACACAGGCAACAGGGTGATCCTCAACAACTTAAAAGACTGCATGGAGTTCTATGCTTGATTATCATCTTCACACCATAAATACAAAGGTTCTTTTCAGAACCAGCCCTTTTACAAAACATTGGTTGTTTTTTGTTTTCAAATCCTTTTTTCTAATTTCTCACTCGACTACATGGATCTGCAGCAGATCCTCGGCCAAATAAGGTGTCGGCCGGACATGTTGAGAACAGATCTGCAGCGGCTCTGCAGATCCGTATCCAACCAAAACCATACATTTAATACAAAACAACAACACATTTATACAAACATATACTATTAAAATTTATATAACTGTATCACTGTGTGTGGGTGTGTGAGTAGCTGTGCATGTAAGTGTGTGGCTATGTGAGGGGCTAAATGGGTATGTGTGGCAGTGTGTTAGTGGCTGTGTGGGTGTGTAACTGGATGTGAGAGTGACTAGGTGTGGGTGTGTGAGTAGTTGTCTAGCAAACACAAGGAGACAATGTTGTCTAGTGCCTGTGTTGGTGTGTGAGTTGTTTCTGAATCTGTTATTGGGTATGTAAGTGGCTGTATGGGTGTGTGAGCAGGTGTGTGAATGGTTGTCTGGTTGTGCAAGTGGTTCTGTGTGTCTGTGAGTGTGTTTTTGAGAGGGTGTGTCATTGGCTGTTTGGATCTATAAGTGGGTGTGCCACTAGCTGTATGAGTGTGGATGTGGGTGTGCGAGTATCTGAGTGGGTTTGTGGGTTTGTGAGTTTCTGTGTGTGTCTATGAGTGGATGTATGAATGGTTCTCTGGGTCTGTAAGAGGGTGTGTGAGTGGATGTATGAGTGTGTAAATGGGTGTGGGAGTAGTTTCTGGGTCTTTGACTGCATGTGTGATTAGCTGTATTTGTATCTAAGTGGTTTTATGGGTCTCTGAGTGGGTTTGTGAGTGGCTGTATGGGTGTGTGTGAGTGAGTGATTGTGTGGGTTTATGAATACCTGTGTGGGTCTGTGAGTGGGTGTGTGAGTGGTTCTCTGGGTCTCTGAGTGGATGTATCAAAGACTGTATGGGTATGTGAGTGGCTGTATGAATGTGTCACTGGGTATGTGAATGGCTATATGAGTGTGTAAATAGATGTGTGAATAGTTTTCTGGGTCTCTGGTTGTGTGGGTCTGTGGGTGTGTGAGTGGTTCTCTGAGTAGATGTATCAGTGATTGTACGGGTGTGTGAGAGGGTGTGGGAGCGTCTGTATATATGTGTATGTGTATATATGTGTGACTGGGTTTGTGAGTCTCTGTGTGGGTGAGTGAGTGTTTTTTGGGTCTCTGAGTGGGTGTGTGAGTGGCTGCATGGGTGTGTGAGTGGGTGTGTATGTGGTTGTGTGGGTGTGTAAGTGGGCATGTGAGTGTTTGATATATAGGTATGAATGGGTTTGTAAGTAATTGTGTGGGTTTCTGAGTGGTGTGTGAGTGGCTGTATGGGTTTGTGAGTGGGTATGCCAGTGGTTTTGCCATATGGGTATGTGGGTGGGTATGTATGGTTGTGTGGGTCTGTCAGTGGGTGTGTAAGTGGCTGTATAGGTATGTACCTGGTTGTATGAGTAAGTGTATAAGTATCTAGTAGAGTGGAATGGATGTTAAACTACCTACTGGTGCCTGCCAGTAGGTAAGATATATCACCTAATGGTGGTCACCAGTAGGTAGTTATAGTTACAACCTACTTTCCATAGTAAAGGCATTTTTTGTTTTGCTAATAACTTTGGCGCCGTTTGATGAATCTTCATGAAATTTTCAAAACTAGTGCGCCAGTCACTTAAGCTGCTGTCTGGAAAGTTTTGGGGTGATTTGTCAAGCGGGGGCCAAGAAAAATGAAGGGTCTCAAAACATGTTATCCCAATGCAATTTCCCATAGGGATTTTAGACACGACTGTAGCTTAAACCAATGAGTGGAGAAAAATGGCTTTTTGTAATCTGGTGTAAGTCTGTTCAGTAGTTTTGGAGTTATTAAAGAAAAAAGATTTATGTATATCTAGAGACTTGGATCCACCACAATGGACACGCGAATCCACGTGCCAATAGCAATGTCATGATTGGCTAGCCACAATCTGAGAGAAGGTCGCTGCTGCCATTATGTCAATCTGGACATGGCTCTGGGGGTGGAATAGAGTAGAAATAGGATATAAGAGTTAGGATAGAGGTATCCTGGCCCCATGGGACTAATGGAGGGGACTGTGAGGGACCCCTGATGGGGAAGAAACTGTGGGAAAAAGATTTTTTACATGTGCAAGGATCCGCAGATTCACCGCGGCACTCAGCGCAGAGCCCCGGTGTGAATCCGCACAAGATCCGGGGATGCAGACCCCAATTAGAAAACACATACATTCAGCCGCGGCCCGTGTAGGTAAGAGTGGTGGGGCCCGGTGGGAGATTTCGATGGACAATGCCAAGGGAAAATTAATTATTTATTTAATTTTCCCTCATCACCGTCTGTCGAAATCCCCCCCACTGGGCCCCACTGCTCTTACCTGCACGGGCTGCGGCTGCATACATTCACTCACAGACCCACTCATACACACTCTCACATACCCACACAACCGCTCACACACCCACTATACACCCCTATAGCCTCTCACATACCCACACGGCCATTCACACACCCACTCACAGAACCACTTACACACCCACACAACCACTCACACACCTACTCACATACCCATACAGCCACTTGCGTACTCATTCACAGATCCAGTAAACCACTCACAAACCCACACAGGCACTAGACAGCTACTCACACATGCATACATCACTCTCACACTCCAGTTACACACCCACACTGCCAGTAACACACCTCCACACACACCCATTTAGCCCCTCACATAGCCACACACTTGCATTCACAGCTACTCACACACCAACAGAGACAGTGATACAGTTATATAAATTGTAATAGGATATGCTTGTATTAAATGTGTTGTTGTTTTGAATTGAATGTGTGCTTTTGGTTGGATACGGATCTGCAGATCCGCTGCAGATCTCTTCTCAACATGGCCGGCTGACCCCTTATTTGGCCGAGGATCTGCTGCAGATCCAAGTGAGAAATTAGAAGAAATGATTTGAAAACAAAGAGAACCAGTGTTTAGTAAAAGGGCTGGCTCTGAAAAGAACCTTTGTGTTTATGGTGTGAAGATGATAATTACGCATAGAACTGGATGCAGTCTTTTAAGTTGTTGAGTAACACCCTGTTGTCTGTGTCTGTGAAATAGACTCCGTCTTTTTGATGTATTCTGTCCATGTAAAGCGTAAGTTGGTATGGTAATTAGAGCCCATGTTGTGGTCTCAGAGAAATGCAGTAAAAGCTTTATTGACATTTTCTCTGTTTTTTCGCTCTCTGCAGACAAAACTGGGTTGACCACTGTCACGTCTGTCTTTGGCAAATGTTGTAGTAACACAAAGGCAGTATGTGGGAAAAGTGACATTAATTTGGCAAAGGTATCCTTCATTAGGATTTACAGTCCTACCCCAGTACTTTTTCCTAGGTCATTGGACCACAGTGCACACTCATGAAGTCTGGATTTTGGGAATCTGCAATGCTTCTGACCAAAGGCAGCAATTGATGCCACTTTAAACCTCTCTAGCCAACCCAAGAAATGTCTAAAATAGGTAAACCTAGGGCCCTGACAATCCTCTCTCCAGCACTCTCTCTGGCTCAAAACACAAAACTATGGCCCAGAATCCAGATTCTGACCGTTTTGAAGACAAGCAGCCAGACAGTGACTTACATACTCAGTTACACACCAATAAAACCATTCACACACCCATTTACACACCTATACATTCACTTACATGGTCATTTACCCACCCATACAGGCACTGTCACACCCTCTCACACACCTATACAGCCATTCATGTACCCAGCACGCAGACAGTCAGTTACTCCAGCACTTACACACCTATACACCCAATTACACAATGAGTCACTCACCCTTACAGCCACTCACATACCTATGTACAAAACAATACAGCCACCCACACACTTAGTCAGACAGTGACAGAGACACTTACACATCCACTCACACATCCACACAATACTTATGCATCTACCACTAAGAGAGCTACTTGCACACACAGTTACTCACCCAAACATCCACTAACACAGCCAGTTGCCAATCCATAAGCCACTTACATACCCAGTGAGACACCCATACAGTCACTAACACACCAGGTCACACACTCACACAGCTACTAACACATCCAGTGACATACCCACAGAGGCAACAGGAAAGGGCTGCAGCTGAATGAGGCGGTCTTGAAGATGAAAGGGAGTTACAATGGAGGACCACAGGAAAATATAAAAGAACATATTTGATTCGATGGTAGACATGTTTAGGGAACTAAAATTAGGTAGTGACTTTAAGAAAAAAAGTAATGAAATCTGTGATTGGCTTTGGAAAAAAAAAAGTTATGTTGTTTGGGATATGCTTGGAATGGCAAACAGTCAACCACACCTGCTACAGTTAATGTGAAGCTAATATGCTGTTGAAAGAAAGTCTTATGAACTTTGACCTACTGGTAGGCAGAGACTATTGGGAACTTTTCACTCTGGAAATGGACCTAAGATAGTGTGGGGGGAAGCGAATGAAAGAGACTGCAGTTTGAATCTGAAAAGCAGACCAGTGTATGAAAATTGCTCAGTAGGCAGTGTATGTCTTGTAATGGACAATTTTTTTAAAATAAAACATAAATGAAAAGCATTAACAGCAGATTGTTTAATGCTTTTAAGGGCTTTCGTGTGGATCCACGGATCCTTAGTGTACCACATGAAGGGGACCGCGCTGAACTTTGTGGTGGATCCGCAAAAATCTACCAAATTGGGCTTCTTTACAGTAAACAGGGAAAGGGTTAAATAAAAAAATTTAGAAGCGGTATGACAAAGAATAAAGATGTAAGGACGTCCATGATTTGCTAAGTACAGCAATATTGAGAGTGGAGGAGGATTGCCGTATTTCTGACTTGAGATCTGCAGTGGAAAACAGATAATAACAGATATTAAAATAAAAGTTGCACAACACAAAGAGATTTTACAGGTATGTGAATTAGGTTGTACTATAACAAAGTTTATTTTAAAAAACTTATGAGTGTATATAAGCTGAAAGAAAATGTGTAGCTTCTAGACACTACAGTAAAAGACAAAATTGATGAGAACATTAACTACGAATATAATGAGCAGCACAAGAGGAAGAGGAATTGTTATACTGAAATTATAGTTATTTTATTAAGCCAGTATGAATGAATGTGTTTGAAATTAGATGTGGGTGGTTGCTTATAGTATGTAATTTAATAGTATATAATCTGCACCCACTCACACGTAAATAAAAATTACGGTTTGCAACTTCTATGTGTGCTGCACAGTGCAGCACACATAGGAGTTACAAATCGCCATTCGTGATTGTTTAGGTGCAGGAAGGGATACCTTCCTGCACATAAACAATCATTCCCCCCCAATGCAGGCACCCTTGCAAGGGTGCCTGTGTTGGCGCTAGGCAGCTTAATTTAGCGCCAGCACTAGGGGAAACGCAGGGGTGCACTGTATCTTCGTAAATACAACGCATTCCTGCATTTTCAGAATGGCGTAGCGTGGAGTTAGCAAGTTTTGCTTAATGCCATGCGCCGTCATTCTATTGTACATATGCCCCTACTATTATAAATAGTGACAACCTCCCTTACCAGTTTGTGACCCAGTCTTCTTGCATAACTGAAAACTGACTCAATAGATCTCTAAAATTGACGAGCTCTAGATTTATACAACAATTCCCAGCTCAAGTTAGTGTAAATAGAATCCCCAAGTACGTAAAGCTTTCGCCTTTAGCTATACCCACACCTCCTGGTTGAAATGTCTTTGTTTTGGAGCTTTTTGGCCCACGTTTCATAATTAGGACTTACAAAGGTGTGTTTCAGGACCTAAGTCACTTATAAAGGAGTAAAATCCACCCAAGAGCATTTCAAGACCATTTGCGATTATGGAAAATAAGACCGCATCGTCCGCATTATGAAAAACACAGGACGATGAGATTCCCCAACTGCGGCATGTCTTTCCCTAGTGGACACAGGTGTTTTTCCAGACCATTAATATACACCCCCATAGTAGATCTAATTTCAGTAGAAAGTTCCCCAGTTACCCCATAACATATTCTGGCCATCGTATCCCAGTGCATTTGATGCATCAAATCAATCAGGGCTTGACTGAATCTTCCCCTTCCATGATGTTCCAGAGTTTTGGCCAGTTTGCCACGTTGAATCTACAAGAGAGGTCTATGAAATCTAAATTAATAGACCCTCTCTTAGCCATAACATACTACCCTGTTATAAGCAGAAGGTTAAGACACTGTGCTACGGTGCCCATCCTGTGGTGGAAACCGTACTACATCCTAGAAAGAATTAGTTTTTCCTAAACCCAAACTTTCAATTTGGAGGCTAAAAATTCTGCCCAATATCTTACAGGACCTGTCCCATAAAGAAATTGGATGGTAGCAACAAGGGAGGTTCCATTTTTTGAATATGGGAATCACTATTGCCCACTTCCAGGATAGAACTAACTGACCTCTTATGGTAGCCCTGATCACATTTCTTAGTAGAGGAGTCCAAAGTGAACTATTTTCGTTAAACAGATCCATAGGTATGCCATCTGGACCCAGGGCTTTTCCAAAGGGGCTTATATTGAATGCATCAGTAACATCATTCACCTTGATTGACTGGCTAAGTAAAAAAGCAGCCCTCTGGTCAAAGGGTATGGCTATCCCATTGGTCGGGGGAGAAACGCCATTAAATGGATCAAATATAGAGGAAAAGTGTTCTACCCAGGTTTGAATTGTAACATGAGATTCAATCATAGGCTTGTGATAACCAGAAAAAAAGGTTGATGAACAATTACCAGAAGATTGCACTAGCCTTTAAATTTCCTACTTTCTCCAATTTCTCCTAGGTTTTCTACCTGACCTCTGCTTTAATAGAATTTAGTATTTCTTTGTAAGCCTGCCTGAGAGATCACTGACACAATATTGAGGTAAGCAACATCGTTTGACACAAATATCGTGCCAAAAATATCTTTTACCAAAATATGGTGTCCTTATACTTATAATGGTATGTTAAAAAATATCGGGAAAAAATATTGTTGAAACTAATAATGTCAAATAATATACAAAATATTGATTTTTTTAATATAACTAGAGTTTAAATTAGAAAATGTCAAATATTTTAATATATAAATGTAATATAATGTAAATTATTTAAATTCCACTAATATTTAATACTATATATAAATATATATTTATATAAATACATAAACACACACATGTATAAATATACACATATAGGTGTTAAAATATTTAATAAACTTATTTATTTTATATTATATTACCTACTGGCAGTCACCAGTAGGTAGTTATAACTAGGACCTAGTTTCGATAGGAATTTTTTTTTTGACTTGGCTATAACGTTTGCGTTGTTTGACCAGTCTTAATGAACTTTTCCCAAAAAAGTGTCAATGTCATGGAAAGTTTGGGGGTGATCCAAATAGTGGGGACCGAGAAATAGGGGCACAAAGTAAAGGGTGCGTTTGTAATGTTAATTCCAATAGGAATGCGTTGTCGAACCTAGGCAGAAAGGTAGATGTTGTTACACAGATTATGCTTTTTGTTATTTGGTGGAAATCTGTTGAGAAGTTTTTGAGAAATTTAAGCTGAAAATTATAGGTATATCTCTGGCCGTGGATATTTTGCGATGGTTTCGCGATGAATCCCGAATGCACGTGCCAACAGGAATGCTCTGATTGGCTGGATGCAACCTGAACAGGCTGCCATTTCATCAATCAGGAACGATTCCTGGGGCTGAAATTATGTGTGAAAGCTAACATAAGGGGTCAGGGTGGAGATACTCTGACCCCATGTTTGAGAAATGGGTGAGTTAGTGACACCAGTTTTATGTACAAAATAGATTTTTTGATCGCATGCGATATTCGTGAGGATGCTTTGATCACCAGCACGGCCCCCTATGTACCATTGTGGGAACGTTGTGACTATCGCAACAACATCGCGAATATTGGTGAAAATATATGAAAAAATATATATTTGTACACTCTCGCCGGTCACTGTCACACACTCATCCATGCACTCACAATCTCACTCAGACACTTATACACCCATTCACATACCCACTCACACACTTATACAGTCAGTCACATACCCACTCAGATACTCATACACCCACTCACATACCCATTCATGTAGTCATGCACCCACGTAAAGACTCAGTCAGAGAGTGATGCACCCATGTACAGACCCACTCAGAGACTCATGCACCTACTTAGAGACCCACTCATAGACTCATTCATATAGTCTCATACTTACTTAGAGATTACACCATCTCACAGACCCACCTGGGCAGTCATGTACCCACTCACAGACCCACTCAGATACTCATACACCCACTCACATACCCATTCACCCACTCACATACCCATTCATGTAGTCATGCACCCACTTAAAGACTCACTCAGAGAGTGATGCACCCATGTACAGACCCACTCAGAGACTCATGCACCTACTTAGAGACCCACTCATAGACTCATGCGTATAGTCTCATACTTACTTAGAGATTACACCGTCTCACAGACCCACCTGGGCAGTCATGTACCCACTCACAGACCCACTCAGATACTCATGCACCCACTTACAGACTCACTCAGAGCTACGCACCCATGTACAGACCCACTCAGAGAGTCAGACACTCACTTACAGACCCACTCACACACTCATGTTTGTACTCACAGACCCACTGAGACACTCATACACCCACTTACAGATCCACTCAGACAGTCAAACACCCACTCACACACCCATGCATTCACTCCCACACAGAGTCACAGCCCCTCTCAGAGACTTATGTACTCAGTCACACAGTCATACACTCAGAGACTCACACACCCACTCATGGATTATTCAGATATACACACACCCACTCACTCACTCAGTCAAGGCTCATGCATCCACTCACAGACCCACCCAGACACTCTCCCTCCCAGTCACAGACCCACTCAGACATCCACTCGCAGACACTCACACACCCATACAGTCACTCACACAGCCACTCATAGACCCACTATTAGTGGTCCCAAAATTGTCAGAACCACACATAGAGGCCAATTCCGATGCGGTTTGGAAGGCCTCCTAACAGCATTTGTTCCATCCGAATCAGATCGGGAACATGTCTTTCCAACCAAATCGGAAAGGTTTCCGACCGACCGATTACGATGCGAGTTAGGAGTTAGGAATATCCTAATCCGAACCCGACAGCATTCGGAATGACCGAGCCATACATAGCAGACTCGTACGTCTCTACGGGCCGCATTTTCGAACGACATATTACAATGCTGGATTTGGACAGCCTTTCCAAATCGTGCCATCCGACTTGAATTCCCAATTGGGCCCGTGGGGGTACCCATGGGTCCCCCCTTACCAGCCATGCACAGTGTGGCAGGCACCAAGGGGTGCCCGCCACCGGGTGCCCGATTTTCCCCAGCCACTCCTTTCTTCAATGGGAGCCTATGCAATCGGTCGGAACATAGGCTCCCATTGAAGTCAATGGGAGTCCGACCGAATCGTATCTGGAAGCATCTGGATGCATCGTAGTCAGTCAGACTCTCCTGATCCGAGTTGGTCGGAAACCATTTCCAAACCGATTCGGTCAGAATGATTTCCGAACCGCATCGGAATCGGCCTCATAGTTCATGACAAATGGCACTCTATTAATTTAGGTTGGTGCCCATTACCCCATGCTATATGGGCACTGGCCCTTGATTGTTGGTGTATGAGTTGAGAATTATTTGGCATGAACTATGTGTGGTTCCGACAAATTTGGAACCACTATATTTAATGATTGAAATTTGTAAAACTATTTGCCATAATTGAGAAAAATTTACTGGTTTTTGGTGGTAATTTTTGTCACTCTAAATTGATGTGGCAGAACTCTGGTATTATTACATACCAATGAGGGCAATGATTCATACCTTATGGATAGAATTGTAATAATGACAATGGCAATTGGTACCTCCATGTTTTGTAGATAAATCAGGTTCTGTTTCATTCATTCTTACAATTGCACTTTATAGCATTTACATAGAATTGGAAATACATCCTTTGCGAATTTTCTAAAATGATTTTATTTGCCATTGTACAATGATGGCTCAAAAATAACAATTACTGTTTATTTAAATTAAAAATTATTGCGTATAATAATCATATTGAAATATTAGGCAATAATGAATTGTCACTATGTTATGATGTCCATTTAAAATTTTCGCATCTATTACTATGGAAGTGTTTTGCCTATGTCTATGAGGATCTTTGACTATTTCTATGGTGAGTGGGGCACATTGTGTAAACTTGACTAAGGCTTTATTGCTGAAACGCGTTGTTTTGTACAATGAATGGTTGTGCTTTCACTTGGTGTGCTGCATCCGTTACTCCTATAATTGGATTGGATTTGTTAAGATATTTGATGGCTGCTGCTGCCATCGCTGGCACCAGCACCACGAGGCGAATCATGGCGTCCTAGCAGCAATTTTTTGCAACAATATATATATATATATATATTTATTTACTTGTTATATTATTACATTGAAAAAAGATTACATTTTAATATAAATTGAAATTATTAGTTTAATTATATTTTTAAATTAGATATATACGTAAATAAACATATATATATATATCTTAATATATAGGTGAGTTTTATTTTTGTACATAAGTATAATAGTTATATATATTTTAAAATTAATTAAATATATTTAATTTCTATTAGATTATTGTTGCTTTTTAATACATTCAATGTTTACAATATAGATATATATGTATTTATTTTTATACGCAGCAATAGATTTGACAATGATATTAGTGAAACGATATTTTTTCTTGATATTTTGTCTTTACATTAGAAGTATAGGAAAATAATATTTTTGGGTTCGATATTTTTGACACAATATTTTTGCATCACGGTACTGTTGTCGATATTATATCAGTGAACCTCGGAATCCAGATTGTGCATGAGCTTCGGTACGTATGAAGAATCTTTTCAACACATTGTGTGCAGCTGCACTGCCATGCTAGAGGAGTGGAAAGCACTTCTAAGACTGGAATTGAACAAACTAGGAACGCACACGTGTTGGCAGGCAATCATTACTGCCCTCAACCCTGATAATACCATTCTGAACATTCGGCTGGTTAGGTATGTGACCCTAGCGGACAAGAAGTTCGGCCTGGAGAACATCATCTGGCGTGGCTCCAGCCATGAGTTTAGAACACTTAGCCCTCCCGCCGGTGCGAAATGATGTCTCTGCCAATCTCTCCAGGCAGCTGTCTTAAAGCTAATGACTTGGGGCCTGATTACGAGTTTGGCAGTTGCCAAACCCATAGTCTGGCCGCCCGCCGTATTGCGATTAGAATACAGGTCAGGTGGTCCTGCGGCAGAGGTCCCATGGTGGTGCCTTTCAAAGGCTCATATCTGAACCTAAGAAAGGCACCGCAAAGGGAGCGCCACAGCATGTTCCTGCATGGCATGGACTGTTAAGTCCATGCATGCAGGAACTGGGGATGCATGCGTACAGGGTGGCACAACATGTGCCCCCCTGCAGGCATCCCCTGGCCCTGAGGCAATAGCGGGGCCTGTAGGGCCCCCTTAGTTTCCTCAACACCTCCCTTTTCACGGCGGGCTCACCGTCATAAAAACTGTAGCAGTGAGGAAACTCGCAATATGCTTGGCGGTGCCGCAGCGGCACAGCCAAGTTTATTGTAGGCCTCAGACCACTGCAAGATCACAAGCGATCACGGATCCCTGGAGGAAGCAGCGGTCCTATGGTGGTCTGACCGCCCAAGTAGTAACACGGTGGTTGGACTGCCGGAGCGGCGGTAGCCGCACTGCCACCATGAGTTTGGCTGTCCATCGGAACCACAAACTTGTAATTAGCCCCTTGGTTTTCTTGAGCTTTTCTCACAGTCGACCTCACCTACAAAACCTTCTGGTACTGTGGGGATTGTGCTGCAAATGCCTTTTATGCCCGTATAATCATGAAGCCTGTTAAGCAGCTTGAGTAAGCAAGGACTTTTCCCCTTTAGGGAACACCAAGCTTTGCTGCCTTTCTATATATTGCACTCTGCACTTTGCCTTTATCGGTTTTTGGAGCAATTGTGGGTATGAGTACAGTCAACAGTAGCTAAATGTAACCCAGATGCCAGGTCCTGGTGGGTGTTTTAGGCTTTGTGCCTAATTCCTGCTAATAAAAGATTCCTGGTATGTTTTTTTTAAAAATACTGCGCCTTGTTTTTTTAGTCATCAGAGCAGCTATCGGTTCTAGTGGCGCTGACAAAATGCAATATGTTTGTAAGTCAGTTGATGTGTATTTTTTTATTTTGTTTTTATGAGAATTGTCTGTTATGGTTTATCATCAGATATCAATGTCTTGTAAATCAATTCATCTGGATTCTTTTTTTTTAATAGTGATTATGCTATTACAGATTGCAGTTTTAAGTAACCTAACAATAAACGTATTATTATTATTAAATAAATAAGCACACAGTACCCTGTAGATTCCGTTCTGTGAATATCAATCCACGAAATTCTTCTGACAAAGAGGACTTCAGCTAATAAGTCGTTAAACCACCCAGCATTGACTTTAAGCCAGTGAACAGTCTTATTTTTTAAAGCTGAATAGTCTTCCCTTTTTGAAGGGGATAAAGTTGGAACCTCCTTCAGGAACATCGAATATGGGGTGCATTCTGGGAGAAGTTTAAGATAATTGTTGCTGGCCTTGCTAAGTACATTCTTCTTTCGGTTAGATGTGGATAGTTGGGCTGAGGTAGAATTAGCTCCTTCCACACCAACTGGGTCATTTGTTTGAGAGAGATATTTTGGACTATTTATCACTGGTTGTTTGAGGAGACCTGATGTTCACGAGGTTGGGGCTGACTTAAAAAAAGGTACTTGTGAGTTGCTAACATATTGGGGGGTTATTCTGAAATCATTTACTTTAGCATCAATTAAAGTTCGTTTCTCAACAACTGAGGTACAAAACTCTCCGAGGATGCCCTCCAGGTTATCAAAACACTTAGACCAATGTTCTATTACCCTTGTTTACAGCTCTGATATATCCTTGGGGCCTAGTTTCCCTATGTTAATATTTTGTTTCTTGGTAGTACATCTGGTACCCCCCTTCTTAATGCCTGGTGCTCAATTTGAGGCCCCAGGGATCGAACTTGCACAAGAGGGCCCAAATACCTATTTAAAGGGGCTTTCACCCAGCTTTCTTCATCTATTATTCTTTTATTGTGTCATTGATATTTTACTTCCACCCACTATAGCATACAGCATGGGGCAATAGGTCAGTTTACTTCTGCCACTGGCTAACTGCACTTTGAGTGACTGCAGTTTGCTCTTTCACAAGGAGAAAATCCACACATAAGGTAGTTCCCCTGAGTGCCAGTACTTTTGCTTTTATTTTATTATTACTTTAGTGTTGCTTTGATGTTTAGAGCATGATGTGATCGCAGGAATCTTTCTAGATCTCTTTTTTTTATGTAAGCACAGGGCACATTCCTGCTTTATCAGTTCCTATCGCCTGCTAATGCTGCTGTTAATTCCATTTGTAGTGGCCTTTGTTTTTTGGATTGCTGCTATCTTACAGCATACCAAGTTTTGTCCATTTGAAACTATTCTTTATAAAGCTGTCCTCTTTTTATTTTTCACACAAAGAAGTGAATTTATAACTGTGCTCCTGAATGCCATACGGCTATGTATTTTAATTGAGTTATACTTATAAACAAATTTAGTCTGTATGTACTGCTTGAATGGCTATCTAGTCAGCTTTCAGTACACTTGTATGTCATTGTTAGAAATTGGGTTTCTGGTTGGCAAAGGCATGCACCCTGTCCAAGCAAAAGCCACAAACCTAATCAGGGTAAGCTAGATACACACTAAAAGATAGCCTGTGTTCACCCTCTGGTAGCTTGGTACAGAGCAGTAAGGCTTATCCAAAGAGGCAATGTGTAAAGTATTTGTGCAACACACACACACACACACACAGTAACACAATGAATACACCGTAAAAAGACTCCACACAGGTTTATAAAAATAGGTTATTATATTATAAACAAAACAAGACTAAAACAACAAAAATCCAATGTACAGAAGTTGAGATATTGAATTTTAAAAGAATAAATGCTGTAAAACCCTTAGAAACAAGTAGCGCTAAGTTACTTTAGGTCTCGCTGAATGGGGGCACAGTCAAAGTTCAGGCCGACCTCGTGGAAGCGCAGGCTGGCTACAACACTCACGCAGCCACGGTGAACAAAGTACCTTTCCTTGTCGCAAGCAACAAGATGCGTTGATCTTCTCCATGCAGTGAAGGCAATGCATCAGTTCTGAAGAAGGGTGCAGGAGCAGAGAGGCATCGAGCGATGCGCCAGATTCTGCCACGCAGTAGATGCGATGCATTGATCTCAACTAGCTGCAGCGACGGTGATACGCTGTTCGATGCGTCGAGCTTTAGAGGCAAAGCGCTGGTTCTGATGCAATGATTTTACTCCTGTAACCGGGTCAATAAACCCGTTCTGTTACACACAGACAAGAAATGCATCAAAATCCATGTTGCAAGTATCTGGGCCACTTCCAGTGAGCCAGGCACAGAGCAGGGGGAGAGACTGTAATATCCTTGAATCTCAAGCAACAGGAGGCCAGCAAGGAGATCACTTGGAGGGAAGGCAGAGTCCAGCTCTCCTTCAGCAGAGTCAGATAGAAGCAGGCAGCAGGGCAACAAACAGAAAAGCAGGCCTTCCAGATCAGCAGTCCACTTGAGTCCTTTAAGCAGCACAGCAGTCCTTCTGACAGAAGTTCAGTTCTCACCCAGCCCTTCAGTGCCTTACCAGCATAGTCTAGACAATCCACCCATGTTTGTGTAGAGAGTTTGTGATTAACCCTGAACCGTTGCCTGTATTTTTCAGGTTTCTGACTAAAATCATCTTCATGGCAGTGTAGGTGGTTTGGTCCCCCACCTCTAATGTAAGGAGGGTATCCCTCCCCACTATGGGCATGTACCACCAAAGATTACCCCCCCAGAACTGCTCTGGGACCCAGTGCACGTTTCAAGCCACTTCATATTCTGCCAGCCATTTATCTACATCAGCCCCCACATTGTAACTGGGCACCTTTTCTTTTGGGATATGAAATATGGACTCCTGTGAGGACACAGCAGATATGCTGCCACCATTGCTGTTGCTGGAGAGTTGTAGGGCTCTGAAGTCCAGCTCTCTGAGGTTGAGCTCATGGCTTAGTTTCCTTTCCACTAGAGCCAGCCTCTTCTCTTCTAAAGCCTGCTCTTTCTCAAATTGCATCTTGGCAGGCTCCCATTTTAGCTTTCTTTCCTATCTCCTGTTTCCTCCAGCTCCTCTGGAGTCAGGCTCCTGGTTGAGGCAATGCTCCCTGCCTTGGTTTGGCCCACTACCTTTGGCAAGTTGTTGGCCTCCTGCCAGGTCTAGATCCTCCTAATTTCGTTCCTCTTCCTCATCCAGAATCTCACACTCCTCCTCTGGACAACAGGCCCTGCAACCCTTGCTTCCATGTAGGCCCTCAGTGCCTTTTGCAATTCCACCTTTCTGGTGAAGCCCTTCATAGAGACCTGAAACTCCTGGCAGAAAATCTTGAGCTGGGCCACTTTTTAACTCTCCAGTTTGCCCAGCTCAAACTCCAATTGTGCAGGTGCAGGTACAGGTGGAGGTGAAGCTGATGGCTCACCAGTGAGAGACATGAATTTAGGTAAAATAAAAAATGGCAATCAGGCAGAATAGAAAAATTTATAATGCCAATTAGCAAAGGACAGAGCAATAGTGCTTATCAAGGAAAATGGGTTCGAATTGGTCTTAAGTATAGAGTTGTATTGAAAGCTGAATTACTATAAGGTATTGCACAGACACAAGTTCTATCCTCAACGCTGATCACCAATGTTAGAATTGGGGTCTCTAGTTGGCAGAGTTTTGCACCCTGTCCAAGTAGGGACCACCACTCTATTCAGGGTAAGTTAGATATACACCCTAAATGAACCTGTGCTCACCTCTGGTAGCTTGGCACAGAACAGTCAGGCTTGTTTAAAGTATTTGTGCAACACTTAAATTACAGTAACTCAATGAAAACACTGCATAAAGACTCCACACAGGTTTAGGAAAACAGAGCATATTTATCTGAGTAAAACAAGACCAACATGACAAAACTCCAATATGTAGAAGTCGAGATATGATTTGTTTAAGATTAAATGTGAAAACAGTGCTTAGAAGTCACTAGTGGTCAAAAGGTTATTTGAGGTCGCGAGGGACCGGTGCAAATTCAAAGTTCAGGCCAACCGTGATGGAGGGCAGGCTGGCTACAGAACCCAGACAGGTCCAGCTGAAGAAATACCTTAGATGGAGCTTTTGTTGACATTGAGAGTCCACTGCATCATCGTCGAACCACGCAAAGGGGGGTCCCCTGTCATTGTCCAGCTTTGCTGAAGAGAATGCAGTGCATCGTCATCCAGCCATGTAGAGCGTCATCGTCGAGCTATGCAGGCTGTGGATCCTTTGGTGTCTAGCAGCCTCTGGTTCGGCATCGAACGGTGATGCTGCAGAACTTCTCATGCAGTCGAGGTAATGTGTCAGTTTTTGCAGAAATCAGCTGCAGAATCCACTTCTGAGGCCCAGAATTGGAGGGGGGTACCTCAGGCCTCAGGGTAGGACTCACAGATGACAGAGCGCAGCAGCACCAGCAGGATTGTAGGAAGTCTTTTGTGTTTCTTAGACTTCCGAAAACAGTTGGCAATCCAGCAAGCCCTTGGAGTAACTCTGGGTTCAAGTGAGATGGGTCCAGTCCTTTTCCTCAGCAGGGCAGAGATCAGTAGGCAGGACAGCTCAGCAAAGCAGAGAAGCATTTCCTCAGAACAGTCAGTCACAGCAAAGTGTCAATCCTTACAGCACAGCAGTCTTTACTCCAGGAGAGTTCTTCCCAGGTCCAGTATTGTACTGATTTTGTAGGGTCAAAGCCCTGGTACTTATACCCAAATGTGCCTTTAATGTAGGAGTTCTCTGAAGTGCACAGAAAGTGCCCTTTCAACCCAGTCCTGTCTGCCAGGCTATCTATGGGAGGTAAACAGTACTGTGTGTGGAACAGTACTCAGCCTATTCAGATGTAAGTTTGAACCACCTCTCCCCCTTACTGCCCAGTAAGGATATTAGAATGCAGATGAATACTGATGAGTCATCTGTCAACCCAGCCCTTCATGTGGTTGTGGCTGTTTAGAGGGAATGCACAAAGTGTAGCTGTCACCCAGCCCAGACATGTATTGGAGACAGGCTACAGGCACACAGGGCAAAGTTAGGAGCAGAGAAATGTCAACTTTCTAAAAGTGGCATTTCTAAAATGGTAATGTCAAATCCAACTTTGGTACTAATGAGATTTTATCACCACCATTCCAAAGATATGAAACATGATGCAGCTACTCCTTTCTAATCAGGAATTACAGCTTAAAAGGTGTTTTAAGGAACCCTCAATGCTAGCTTATGAGAAGAGTAGGCCTCACAGCAGTGAAAAATGTATTTAGATGTTTGTCATTGCCAGGACATGTAAAACCTAAGAGTACATGTCCTGTCTTTAGGTTACACAGCACCCTGCTCCTAGGGTCACTTAGGGCCTACCTTAGGGGTGACTTATGTGTAATAAAAGGGGGTGTAAGGCCTGGCAAGTGGTTTTAAATACCAAGTTGAGGTGGCAGTAAACTGCATACACAGGCCGTGCAATGGTAGGCCCGAGACAGGTTCAAAAGGCTACTTGTGTGGGTGGCACAATCAATGCTGCAGGAACACAATTAGCATTTAGATTATAGTCTCGTCCTTTCTGATTGCATCACTTTAGATCATGGTCTTAATATCCCTTGACTGGCTATATTAGAAAAGCGTTTACTGACTTGGGTGTGCCACAATTATTTTATTCTCCAACAGTGATTGACAGTAATTCAGAGACTCTGATTCAGTCTCTCTTTTTATGTAAATTTATTCTATTTCGGTCTATTACATTTTCAGTGATGGAAACAGTGAGCTATCACATGGAGAGTTTCACCCAAGTTCGACTCAAATTTTACCTATACTGGATCCCAAATGCAGAGCATTGTTTCTATTTAACCTGTTTCAGGTTGAATCTTGTTCATTTCTACGTTGCTTAATCTTTACAGGACAGTTGGCTTCCATCCCTTCCCTGTTGTCCTTGTGATGGCAATTGCCAGCAATCCTGTCTGCAATTTATGTTTCTGTGCAGTTTTTATTCTACTCCTAGGAGCCAATTCTTACGCCCTAATTTGCGTTCCTGTAACTGCAGGTCTGCCAAACAGAGGGCCTGATTACAACCCTGGCGATCTTTGAACTGCTGTTGCATTTTGGTGGTCCGACCGCCCGCTATACTGGCGGTCCGACCGCCAGATCACGAGCAGGACAGGCGGACTGTCGCAAGACCGCCACCAACATGTCTGCTACCACAGCCGCAATGTCAGCAGCGGCCCATAGAGGCGTTCCCGGCATTTCCACCACTGGGCTGATCATGACCTGCCTTTCCGCCGACCATTTTCATGGCAGGGACACTGCCATGAAAAGGTCGGCGGAAAGGAAGGTTTTGCAGTGTAAATACATCTCCAGGGCTTGTGTGCCCTTGAGACATGTTAGTTGTGCCAGCTGTGTTTGCCCCCATGCCATTTGCACTGTTGCGTGCACTGTTTCTCCTGCAGACGGTGCTGCAGGGAAACAGTGCACCTGACCGCCTGGGGGCATTGCAGCAAGGCCGGCATTGGCTGCAAGATCTTTCCTAGAGCCACAGCATGCCGTCACCATGACTGTGCCACCGACACACCGCCAGCCCTCTGGTAATGTCGTAATGCGGCGGTTGGGATGCCGCCGGCTTGGCAGCATGTTCCCAGCCGCCACCACGGTGGGCTGGCGGTGTGTCCACTAGGGTCGTAATCAGGTCCAGGGTCTTAAAACTTTGCAGTGTCTATCATCTGTTTTTGTATGTCATGCAGGTATTAGATTTATTAGCTTTTCCATTAGGATTAGGAGAGAAATGCAACTTTGTCATGTTTCTCTGAATGTTTTTTTATTGTAAACCTGCGCTGTTTTTACCAGTTCTGTAAAAACAAAAATGATTGCATCTTTTGTGGCCTTATGGCCGAATCATTTTTTTAACTTAAGATTACAGGCCCTGGATGTATGGTATATCACTTTAAAAGGGACTTACAGGTAAACTAAATATGCCAATCAGGAGTACACTCATGTTACCATGTTTAGGGTAGAAGTACATACACTTTAGCACTGGTCAGCAGTGGTAAAGTGCTCAGAGTCCTTAGGCCAACAAAAAGATACAGCAAAAAGTGGAGGGAAGCAGACATAAAATTGAGGGAAGACCACCATAAGGATGACAGGTCTAACATGGAGGAACTTATGATGAAAACTCGGCAGAACGAATCCAGTTCAAAAGGTCAAAAATGTTTCTTTACTAAAGATTGTCTTCTACCACACTATAAAAAGGAAAGAATTGGAACAAATAATGCTACTTCTTAAAGAAAACAAAGACAAGTATAGATGGACATTCCCAACTACAGTTTATTTGGAGGGGTTCCTAAAAATCATCAGAGAGTTAGAGGAAAGACTCAAATGTTTGAAATCTGTGAATTCATCAGCAGGAGAAAGAGAAAGTGGATCCATGAGGCTAGGTGGAGGATAGGACGACCCAAAAGAAGAAGAGAATGACACATGTAAAAAATCAAACACAAAACCTTGTGGCTAAGAAGATGATGATGACTAACCTCTGACTATAAAGTAAAATAGGGATGGGAAGGAGAGAATTTGTGTGTAACCAAAGAAACAGAAAATTGGGTTGCAAAATGAAAAATATGTTGAAAAACTTAAATTGAGTGAGTATTGCAAAAGAGGTGACTATTATTTGGGGTGGGCGAACAAACCATAAATTCAAGCCCAGGCACAAGGGGAAGCCTAAACGGAAAGTAATGCTAAGCCTTGTATCTCAAAGGTGACACTACATCCAACTTTTGACCTAGGGGACATTGAGACAGTTTGATGCTTCGCGGAATAGTTTAGTTATTTCTTGTTTGTTACCTTATTTTGGAGCCAGATGTATGACCGTTTTTTGCAGTCGCAAACGGGAAGTCGACCTGTTTGCGACCGCGAAAAAGGGCCCTGTCTTGTAGAAATGCTATTTTGCGAGTCGGTGACTCGCAAAATAGCGTTTGCGACTCGCTATTAGGAAGGGGCATCCCTTCCTAATAGCGAGTCACAATGAAATGTACCATTGTTTTGCGACCGCATTTGCGGCCACAAAACACTCGCAGTTTACCACCTACTTCAAATAGGTGGTAAGCCATTCGCAAACGGGAAGGGGTTCCCGGGGGACCCCTCCCCCTTTGTGAATGGATGCAAAAATATATTTTAAGAGCAGACAGTGGTCCCAGGGACCACTGCCTGCCCTTAAAAAATGAAACAGAAACATTTCATTTTTCTTTTTTAAATGCATCCTGTTTAAAAAACAAAACAAAACCTGCTTTATCTAAAAAGCAGTCACCGACATGGTGGTCTGCTGACCCCCAGCAGGCCACCATCCCTGGGAGTGCTGGCCATTTCTACTGGGGTCGCAAATAGCACCTGCCTCATGAATATTAATGAGGCATGCAATTTGCGACCCCATTTGGAATCGCAAACAGTGTCTGAGACACTGTTGTAAATTCCAATTTGCGAGTCGCAAATTGGAATGGTCGTACATCTGGCCCTTGGTTTCTTAAGGGTATACAAGGAACTCCTCATTTACTTAAACAGCTTCTCGATACTAGACACTTCATGGAGATCATAGACAATGGTATAGAATGAGTCAAGCACTTTCAAATTAATATCACTTCATATCCAAGGTTTAAAATTTCCAAATAAACTCCCCAACAATTTTGGAATTATATAAAACAACATTAACCAGATCTTATCTTCCTTGAGGAGACCCATCATCAACGTTTGGATCAATTTAGAATGAAGCATATGGCTTACTCAGTGCAGTACTAGGCAGTGGGATCCTCCAAAATAGCTGGGGTTGGCAAACACAATATGGGGGCAGAGAAGGTAGCAGTAACTAGGGATCCAGGGGAAATTTGCTAAGAGTACACATACAGAGGGCTCACTTATCCATCACATACATAAACACTTTCGGTCAAGACCAGTTTTTAAAGAGCGCCATTAAAAAGCTCACAAAAGTATCACAAATGAGGCAATCTTGGGACAAGACATTAATCTAACCTGGATCCCAATCTTGCAAAACTATGGGAGTTGCCTCAAAAAGATTAAAAAGCTTCATGGTGGAATGGGGTCTGGAATACGCCTGGTTAACTTTGAAAGCTGATGCAAATGTTTTTTTCCCATGGCCACAGGTCATATTCAGATGTTGACTTTATGTCCCAGAATAAATATGATGTGCAGATTAATCTCTGCAAGCATCTCAGATATTGCACCATCTTATCATGGGAATATAGAAGCCATATTGGACCCTAGACCATATGGTCCAACAGTGAGTTATCAGCATATGCCCCCTGAGTTACTTAGGGTTCCAGTCTTGAGGCAGGAACTAGCCCACAAAATAGCAGAATTTAATTGAAAAAGCGATATCACTCTAGTGACCAGTTGGGACACCACAGAGGTGGAAGCAAAGCCAATGATGGATGCTAAAAAAGGGATATAGACTGTTGGGCGACAAACTAGATGAAGAATTGAAATTGTTAGGAAAATAACATAAACAAAAGTCCTCGCTCTGCAAGTGTAGATCATTAGCAATGTTACAAGGCCAATTTAATGTTTTAAGAACACATTTAGCAGAAAGAACCCTAATAAAGCTAGGACTTAATTTCTTTGAAAAAAGGTATAAAGCAGGGACTCTCTTTGACAGACAGCTGTGATTGCGAGAGGCAAAAAGATACAAGCAAATTAATCAAATTACCAGAGATCATTTACCCAGGAAGAAGAAGGAGAGCAGGAAGCATTCAGGCAATTCTTCCAACAACTTTACACACAGGGCAGACAAGAAGAAAAGCAGATAGAACACTATGTATAAAACTGTGGAATCCCTAGGCTCCCTTCCCAATTAAAAGAGGAGCTAGACCATCCCATCAAAGCCTTGTAAATTAAAAGAGAGGCAGAAGAGATAAGCGTGGGCCAGAAGGTTTTACCATACTATTTTACTTCCTTCTTTGTTTGGCATAACGTATAGCCTCCCTTTTCAACTCATATGACAGGGCATCTGAAGTTGCTCCTTCAATGTGAGAAGCAGATATTGCCTTTATACACAAACCTGATAAGGACACTGAGCAGAGTTAAGCATACAGACTTATAGACCTGATAAATGTGACTTTAAGATTTTTACTAAGATCTTGGCAAACAGGCTAGAAGAACTGAAGTTGTCCTTGGTTGATTAAGACCAAGTTGGATTCATCAATGGTAGACAAACAAATAAAAATATTTGGTGCATAGCTCATGTTGTCAAAACAATATTTGTAAGAAAATCCCTGCAGTCTTATTACATTTTGATGCCCCAAAGTCTTTCAACAGAGTCAGTTAGAAATATATGGAAATATTATTAAATGTAATACATTTTGGCCCATGGATGAAGGGTGAATCTGGCTGAATGCTGAAGGCCAGCTGAACGATTTATATATTCCTAGTTTTCTCTCCAGAGGACAATGAGGATCTGGATATACTGATCTCAATGACCAAGATAGCAGCAGTGATCAGATCACTTCTGACTGGCAATACCTGTGGGCTAGATAGCACCCTGTCTGAATTTTATAAGAATTATGAACTATTACTAGCTCCTCGTCTTTTTGAAGCATATACCTCTTAGCTTGAAAGGGGTCAATTCCCCCTAAAGTCCTCTGAGGCTGTCCCTGCCTTGGTCCTGAAGCCAGACAGAGCCTCTCTGGATATGACTTCATATTGACGTCTGTCCCTGTTAGATGTTGATAATAAGACTCTGGCTGAGATTATTGTTAACAGTATTCAGCCAGTTTTTCAGAATCTTATTCACCTAGATGAGAGTGTATGTTTTCCTGGAAGCAGCACTTCCCTAAATTTGAAGTAGACTGTTCTGCATCATTAGCAAACTTCCACAGGACTGGCTGAATGCTGCAGTGGCCACACTTGACATCAACAAGAACTTTGAGAAGCTGGAGTGACGTTACCTCCACTGCATGTTATGGACTATGTGGTTCGCTCAGGTATATGAGGTGGATACATCTACTGTATACACACCAAATGACCAGGTATCCATTGGCAAGGCAATTTTGGGCAACTGGAAAATACAAAGAGGCACCACGTAGGAATGCCCATTTTCACTGCTTCTTTTTTGCCCTGGTATGAAGCGGTTGGATTGTCAGGTTAGGTGGGGGAGAACCTTATGTTGAGTGCAGATATGTGGAACTTTCCACATTATATCCCTTTATGCTGATAATGTCCTACTCTATTTTGCTGACCTCCTCCTGGACGTGCACAAATTTTAAGCCTTAAGGCATTCATTTACAAAGCTATCTCTGCTTACACTAAATTGGGGTAAATCACGCCTTTTCTCTTTGCATAGAGGCCGCCAATCACAGTCATGCATTTCACTGAATGTGCAATTGAGATGATCCTTAAACAATTTCATATATATGGGGAACTTACAGAGAGTTCCTGTGGCATTACTGGTTTGTGTAACATTTTAGAGATGCCTCCTGTTATCCTTGGTGAGTCGCAGGGCTCTATCCAGGATGGTAATGCTCCCTGTTATTAAACAGCTTTGCAGATTTGGTCATAGAACCCCTGTGAGCAGCATGCATATTTCACATGTAGTAGTCCTTGCTAATAGATCTATTGTAGAATAGGGGAAGACAACTAATGGCCCTGAGAAAACACATAATATCAACTGTGGAGGAGGCTTTATAGTTCCACACTTTGAATAATACTTAATTCCAACTCAGCTAAAGTGGCTGGCATGCTTGCTTCCCTGGCACAAACAGAAGAGATAAAATATGTGACCAGAGCTGTGCAACTACAGTTTAATGATTCTGTTATTTGGGATAAGAGGGCCACCAAGCGATGTCTCAAAAAACTGCTGCATTCTGTACATGCTTGCTAGCATTGGTGCGTAGCCCTTACTGTAGGCAGAGCCCCATACAACCCAGACATCCTTGTAAGGTGCATGATTGGGTTACAAGTACTGATTTACCGGGCTCATAAACCATTGTGGGCTGAGACAAACATTCCTGTGGTTGGGAACCTGCTTCAGGGTTGAACTCTACTCACATTCAAAAGACCAGTCAATCATATGACCTTCCAATAAGGCAGTCCTGATGCATGCCCACCTGTCCCTTATAATACAGCATACCTGGGGCTGCAAAGATTCAGAACCCCTGACTCATCTGGCACTGCACTTGCTCCACAGTTTGGGTGGTGCTAGGAGATAATCACACAATTGTAGGGAGCCATTCATAATCTTGGATAAACAACACTAGAAGAGGTCAGACTGAAATGGGAGGTAAACCTAGGGAATAGTATTGCTGAGACACACTGAAATATTGGCAGCAACAATTAGCTGGGGTTTTGCATAGGATATGCTTTCAAATCCTTCAATTCAATTTCCCCCACTAGACCTACATAACACCTAAGATAATCGGAAAAATGTAAGACCCATCACATATGCTATGTCCCAGATGCAGCAAGGAGGATGCAGACTTTTATCATGTGGTATGGTAAAGCCTGACCATTAGTCTGTTTTGGAGAGTTGTGGAGCAGCATAAATTTGTCCCCACCCTTTCATGATTGACTAGGCCACATATAGCTTTACTTATGGCCTCATGTATTTGTGTGACTTAAAATGATTAATGAAGTGCAAGTGCACTTGGAAAAATATAGAAAGTGCATTAACTGTGTAACCTCAACATTTATATGTGTGCGCAAATGCGCATATTAAAGTTTTCCTTACAGCAGTAAGAAATTGCAGTTCTAATACATATACATAACTATAAATATATATATATTTATATATATATATATATATATATATATATATATATATATATATATATTCACTGAAAAAACCATAGGTTTCAGGGGCGTTATAGTTAGTTGGACATTTCACTCGTACAAAACCATAGAAATTCCCCCGTTATAGTTAGTTCAGCTAACTATAACTCGCAGCACTCGCAATGCACTGCTGATGACGTCACATATTACATCACTCATGACATGGTCAGTGACATCACTCATGACATCACTGATGACATCTCAAATGACATCACTGATGACATCACTGATGACATCATCCTTGTGATAGAGTGGCAGACCTCCTCTCACCCTAATATAACCTTTGATACACACACTCAAAAATACAAACTAACATTTTCAAAACAATGGACATACCAATACCAGTTACAACACACCTATTCAGTAATTCCAAGATCTACACACACATCCACTCATTCACCAACAGTCCCTATACAGTCACTCATACATGTACTCACTCATCATATGTACTCATACACCTATACATCCTGTTACACACCGCCACTCATCCTTAGAGTTACTCACACACATAGTCACACATGCAAAGTATCAAACATCCATTTACTTGCATATACAGTTATACACACACTACCACACTTACTTCTACAGAAACGTACACATACTTACTCTCTTAAACAATCACTTATAGAAACACCTACTTATTTGTACAGGAACTCTTCCAATCTCTCACTCTCACATATACTCACTTATATACACCAATACTCACATATACTAGTTTAAAACATATGTAGTTACTCATAAAGACACTATTGAGACAGTCATTCACTCACTAACACACCCATACACATACTCATCCACCTATACAGTCCTGCACACATGCTGTCTTCAACACATACAAACAGTGAGTCACTCATTCATGCATCTATGCACTAAGTAATACCCCCACCGAACCATACAGACACTCAGACATTCATACTGATACTCAAAAAACCAACTAATAACCCATATAGACACTCATGTAGCTACTCACCAACCCATGCAGCCACTTATACACAAAGTGAGAGACTGATACAGATATTTTCATATTTAAACATTACTCACTAACCCATGTATTCACTAAGATACACTTAGTCAGTTATACAATCAATTTTACAAAACAAAATCATCCATTTAGACACTTATATACCCATTTATTCTTCCATCGACCTTGAGATATACATATATAAAACATATTTAATTTTCAGAAAAACACACATTCACTGGATGATGTCATCAGTGATGTCATCAGTGATGTCATTTGAGATGTCATCAGTGATGTCATGAGTGATGTCACTGACCATGTCATGAGTGATGTAATATGTGACGTCATCAGCAGTGCATTGCGGGCGCGCGAGTTATAGTTAGCTGAACTAACTATAACAGGGGAATTTCTATGGTTTTGTACGAGTGAAATGTCCAACTAACTATAACGCCCCTGAAACCTATGGTTTTTTCAGTGAATTTCTAAGGTTTTTTAAATGCTAATTTCTAACTATAACGTGCCTGAAACCTATGGTTTTTTCAGTGAATTTCTAAGGTTTTAAATGCTAATTTCTAACTATAACGTGCCTGAAACCTATGGTTTTTTCAGTGAATATATATATATTTATTATACTATGTATACATGTGAAAATGTCTCGGTCCCCTGTTTGCCTCGGTGGCACGGAAAAAATGGGTGGAACTGACGTCAGCACGCCGACGAGGTTCTCTTATGGCTCCGATGACGTCATACGGTGTCGCGAGCGGAGCCGTGCTATTATGACGTCCTCGTTGACGTGGGAGAGCTAGGAAAGAATTTCCGTGGAATGCTGGTGCAGGGGATATTCACCTAAGTGTTCAGGCTAGTCCTTTGGGAGCAATTGTTTATGTTGCCACTCCAGAAACCGAAACCAGTGATCCGAGGGCAGAGGCCCTGCAGATGGCACACGAGGTGGGGTGCCCAGTCGTGTGCACCGGCGGGGCAGCGAAGTGACAAGCACCACAACCCACAAAAAGGTAACGAGGGCACTGAATAACACAGGATCTTCTCTTTGTATCTGGCAGGAACAACGAAGTTAACATGCCCTAGTACCAAAATGTAGAATTAGTGCTACAACGGTCTTCAAGAGGACCTGCGATGCCGCTTCTACCTCCCGTACCCTGGAGGTGGCACATGGGTCACGCGGTACGGTCATACTGCGGTGGGATGCACACTCATTGACCTCTCATGGCACTGCTCCACACTTCAGGGAGGACGCTTTCCATTAGCTATGTTTTCTGATGACATGTCGCGCCGGCCCCGTCCAACAACAGAACTCCTTTAGATCCAAACAGACTCTTCCACTCTCTCACCGGAAGTGAAACCAGGCCACGCGGACACTTTCACAATACAACAGTCGGGAATGCACTTTTCGGTAAAAAAACACATTCCTTCCTCCTAATTAATAAAATAAACGTCTCACTGAAGAACAGGGGCCAGCTTCGATCGGTAAACAGCCGTTACAACGACTTTTTACTTTGCGATACCATTACAACGCATGCATTACCTCGCATGCGTTGTACATCACGAAGTCATTACTATGCATTTTTTAGAACGCATGGTCATTTACCACGCATGCCTTTACAACGAATTTTGTTGTAAAGGTATGTACGGTAAATGACCATGCGTTCTAAAAACATGTAGACGATCCATGTCGTTGTAAGGAAACAGAGGCTGTTCCGTTTCCTCACAACGACGTGCACCGCCCCTCAGAGACAACGTGAAGCAGGAACCACGAGGAGAGAGGAACCACGAGGAGTGAGAGGTAAGGGGATTGGGCATGGGGTGGGGGTTTCTTTCTAGGGTTTAGGGTAGTGCAGTGGTGTTTGGGTGGTGTAGGGGGTCGTGCTGGGGGTAGTGTTTTAGGGTTGAGGGTAGTGCAGTGGTGTTTGGGTAGTGTAGGGGGTCGTGCTGGGGGTAGTGTTTTAGGGTTTAGGGTAGTGCAGTAGTGTAGGGGTCGTGTTGGGGGTAGTGTTTTAGGCTTTAGGGTAGTGCAGTGGTGTATGAGTAGTGTAGGGGTCGTGCTGGGGGTAGTGTTTTAGGGTTTAGGGTAGTGCAGTGGTGTTTGTGTAGTGTAGGGGGTCATGCTGGGGTTAGATTTAGGGTTTAGGGTAGTGCAGTGGTGTTTGGATAGTGTAGGGAGTCGTGCTGGGGAGTGTTTTAGGGTTTAGGGTATTACAGTGGTGTTTGGGTAGTTTAGGGGTTGTGCTGGGGGTAGTGTTTTAGGGTTTAGGGTAGTGCAGTGGTGTTTGGGTAGTGTAGGGGGTCGTGCTGGGGGTAGTGGTTTAGGGTTTAGGGTAGTGCAGTGGTGTTTGGGTAGTGTAGGGGTACTGCTGGGGGTAGTGTTTTAGGGTTTAGGGTAGTGCAATGGTGTTTGGGTAGTGTAGGGGTTCTGCTGGGGGTAGTGTTTTAGGGTTTAGGGTAGTGCAGTGGTGTTTGGGAAGTGTAGGGGTTCGTGCTGGGGGTATTGTTTTAGGGTTTAGGGTAGTGCAGTGGTGTTTGTGTAGTGTAGGGGGTAGTGTTTTAGGGTTTAGGGTAGTGCAGTGGTGTTTGTGTAGTGTAGGGGTCGTGCTGGGGGTAGTGTTTTAGGGTTTAGGTTAGTGCAGTGGTGTTGGGCAGTGTAGGGGGTCGTGCTGGGGGTGGTGTTTCAGGGTTTAGGGCAGTGCAGTGGTATTCGGGCAGTGTAGGGGGTCTTGCTGGGGGTGGTGTTTCAGGGTTTAGGGCAGTGCAGTGGTGTTTGGGTCGTGCAGGGGGTCATGCTGGGGGAGTGTTTTAGGGTTTAGGGCAGTGCAGTGGTGTTCGGGCAGTGTAGGGGGTTGTGCTGGGGGAGTGTTTTAGGGTTTAGGGCAGTGCAGTGGTGTTCGGGTAGTGTAGGGGTCGTGCTGGGGGAGTGTTTGAGGGTTCAGTGCAGTTGTGTTCGGGTAGTGTAGGGGTCGTGCTGGGGGAGTATTTTAGGGTTTAGGGTAGTGCAGTGGTGTTCGGGTAGTGTAGGGGGTCGTGCTGGGGGTTGTGTTTCAGGGTTTAGGGCAGTGCAGTGGTGTTTGGGCAGTGTAGGGGGTCGTGCTGGGGCTGGTGTTTCAGGGTTTAGGGCAGTGCAGTGGTGTTCGGGCAGTGTAGGGGGTCATGCACGGGGTGGTGTTTCAGGGTTTAGGGCAGTGCAGTGGTGTTCGGGCAGTGTAGGGGGTCGTGCTGGGGCTGGTGTTTCAGGGTTTAGGGCAGTGCAGTGGTGTTCGGGCAGTGTAGGGGGTCTTGCTGGGGGTGGTGTTTCAGGGTTTAGGGCAGTGGTGTTCGGGCAGTGTAGGGGGTCTTGCTGGGGGTGATGTTTCAGGGTTTAGGGCAGTGCAGTGGTGTTCGGGCAGTGTAGGGGGTCTTGCTGGGGGTAGTTTTTCAGGGTTTAGGGCAGTGCAGTGGTGTTCGTGCAGTGTAGGGGGTCGTGCTGGGGATGATGTTTCATGGTTTAGGGCAGTGCAGTAGTGTTCAGGCAGTGTAGGGGTCGTGCTGGGGCTGGTGTTTCAGGGTTTAGGGCAGTGCAGGCAGTGGTGCTCGGGCAGTGTAGGGGGTCGTGCTGGGGGTGGTGTTTCTGGGTTTAGGGTAGTGCAGTGGTGTTCGGGCAGTGTAGGGGTTCGTGCTGGGGCTGGTGTTTCAGGGTTTAGGGCAGTGCAGTGGTGTTCGGGCAGTGTAGGGGTCATGCTGGGGCTGGTGTTTCAGTGTTTTGGGCAGAGCAGTGGTGTTCGGGCAGTGTAGGGGTCGTGCTGGGGGTGGTGTTTCAGGGTTTAGGGCAGTGCAGTGGTGTTCGAGTAGTGTAGGGGGTCGTGCTGGGGGTGGTGTTTCAGGGTTTAGGGCAGTGGTGTTCGGGCAGTGTAGGGGGTCTTGCTGGGGGTGATGTTTCAGGGTTTAGGGCAGTGCAGTGGTGTTTGGGCAGTGTAGGGGGTCTTGCTGGGGGCAGTGTTTCAGGGTTTAGGGCAGAGCAATGGTGTTCAGGCAGTGTAGGGGGTTGTGTTGGAGGTGGTGTTTCAGGCTTTAGGGCAGTGGTGTTCAGGCAGTGTAGGGAGTCGTGCTGGGGGTGGTGTTTCAGGGTTTAGGGCAGTGCAATGGTGTTCGGGCAGTGTAGGGGGTCGTGCAGGGGCTGGTGTTTAAGGGTTTAGGGCAGTGCAGTGGTGTTCGGGCAGTGTAGGGGGTCGTGATGGGGGTGGTGTTTCAGGGTTTAGGGAAGTGCAGTGGTGTTTGGGCAGTGTAGGGGGTCGTGCTGGGGGTGGTGTTTCTGGGTTTAGGGCAGTGTAGTGGTGTTCGGGCAGTGTAGGGGGTCGTGCAGGGGGTGGTGAGTCAGGGTTTAGGGCAGTGTAGTGGTGTTCGGGCAGTGTAGGGGGTCATGCTGGGGGTAGAGTTTTAGGGTTTAGGGCAGTGCAGTGGTGTTCGGGCAGTATAGGGGGTCGTGCAGGGGGTGGTGTTTCAGGGTTTAGGGCAGTGCAGTGGTGTTCGGGCAGTGTAGGGGTCGTGCTGGGGGTGGTGTTTCAGGGTTTAGGGCAGTGCAGTGGTGTTCGGGCAGTGTAGGGTGTCGTGCTGGGGGTGGTGTTTCAGGGTTTTGGGCAGTGCAGTGGTTTTTGGGCATTGTAGGTGGTCTTGCTGGGGCTGGTGTTTCAGGGTTTAGTGCAGTGGTGTTCGGGCAGTGTAGGGGGTCTTGCTGGGGGTGGTGTTTCAGTGTTTAGGGCAGTGCAATGGTGTTCGCGCAGTGTTGGGGGTCTTGCTGGGGCTGATGTTTCAGCGTTTAGGGCAGCGCAGTGGTGTTCGGACAGTGTAGGGGGTCTTGCTGGGGGTGGTGTTTCAGGGTTTAGAGCAGTGCAGTGGTGTTCGGGCAGTGTAGGGGGTCTTGCTGGGGCTGGTGTTTCAGGGTTTAGGGCAGTGCAGTGGTGTTCGGGCAGTGTAGGGGGTCTTGCTGGGGTGGTGTTTCAGGGTTTAGGGTAGTGCAGTGGTGTTCGGGCAGTGTAGGGGGTCGTGCTGGGGCTGGTGTTTGAGGGTTTAGGGCAGTGCAGTGGTGTTCGGGCAGTGTAGGGGTCGTGCTGGGGCTGGTGTTTCAGGGTTTAGGGCAGTGGTGTTCGGGCAGTGTAGGGGGTCTTGCTGGGGGTGATGTTTCAGGGTTTAGGGCAGTGCAGTGGTGTTCGGGCAGTGTAGGGGGTCTTGCTGGGGGTAGTGTTTCAGGGTTTAGGGCAGTGCAGTAGTGTTCGTGCAGTGTAGGGGGTCATGCTGGGGGCGGTGTTTCAGGGTTTAGGGCAGTGCAGTAGTGTTCGGGCAGTGTAGGGGTCGTGCAGGGGGTGGTGTTTCAGGGTTTAGGGCAGTGCAATGGTGTTCGGGCAGTGTAGGGGGTCGTGCTGGGGGTGGTGTTTCAGGGTTTAGGGCAGTGCAGTGGTGTTCGGGCAGTGTAGTGGGTCATGCAGGGGTGGTGTTTCAGGGTTTAGGGCAGTGCAGTGGTGTTCGGGCAATGTAGGGGTCGTGCTGGGGCTGGTGTTTCAGGGTTTAGGGCAGTGCAGTGGTGTTCGGGCACTGTAGGGGGTCTTGCTGGGGGTGGTGTTTCAGGGTTTAGGGCAGTGGTGTTCGGGCAGTGTAGGGGGTCTTGCTGGGGGTGATGTTTCAGGGTGTAGGGCAGTGCAGTGGTTTTCGGGCAGTGTAGGGGGTCATGCTGGGGGTAGTGTTTCAGGGTTTAGGGCAGTGCAGGGGTGTTCGTGCAGTGTAGGGGTCGTGCTGGGGATGGTGTTTCAGGGTTTAGGCCAGTGCAGTAGTGTTCGGGCAGAGTAGGGGTCGTGCAGGGGGAATGGTGTTTCAGGGTTTAGGGCAGTGCAGTGGTGTTCGGGCAGTGTAGTGGGTCATGCAGGGGGTGGTGTTTCAGGGTTTAGGGCAGTGCAGTGGTGTTCGGGCAATGTAGGGGGTCGTGCTGGGGATGGTGTTTCAGGGTTTAGGGCAGTGCAGTGGTGTTTGGGCAGTGTAGGGGGTCTTGCTGGGGGTGGTGTTTCAGGGTTTAGGGCAGTGGTGTTCGGGCAGTGTAGGGGGTCTTGCTGGGGGGTGATGTTTCAGGGTTTAAGGCAGTGCAGTGGTGTTCGGGCAGTGTAGGGTGTCGTGCTGGGGGTGGTGTTTCAGGGTTTAGGGCAGTGCAGTGGTGTTCGGGCAGTGTAGGGGTTGTGCACGGGGTGGTGTTTCAGGGTTTAGGGCAGTGCAGTGGTGTTCGGGCAGTGTAGGGGTTGTGCTGGGGCTGGTGTTTCAGGGTTTAGGGCAGTGCAATGGTGTTCTGGCAGTGTAGGGGGTCGTGCTGGGGCTAGTGTTTCACGGTTTAGGGCAGTGCAGTGGTGTTCGGGCAGTGTAGGGGGTCATGCTGGGGCTGGTGTTTCAGGGTTTAGGGCAGTGCAGTGGTGTTCGTGCAGTGTAGGTGGTCATGCTGGGGCTGGTCTTTCAGGATTTAGGGCAGTGCAGTGGTGTTCGGGCAGTGTAGGGGGTCATGCTGGGGCTGGTGTTTCAGGGTTTAGGGCAGTGCAGTGGTGCTCAGGCAGTGTAGGGGGTCGTGCTGGGGGTGGTGTTTATGGGTTTAGGGTAGTGCAGTGGTGTTCGGGCAGTGTAGGGGGTCGTGCTGGGGCTGGTGTTTCAGGGTTTAGGGCAGTGCAGTGGTGTTCGTGCAGTGTAGGGGGTCGTGCTGGGGCTGGTGTTTTAGGGTTTAGGGCAGTGCAGTGGTGTTCGGGCAGTGTAGGGGGTCTTGCTGGGGGTAGTTTTTCAGGGTTTAGGGCAGTGCAGTGGTGTTCGTGCAGTGTAGGGGGTCGTGCTGGGGATGGTGTTTCATGGTTTAGGGCAGTGCAGTAGTGTTCAGGCAGTGTAGGGGGTCGTGCTGGGGCTGGTGTTTCAGGGTTTAGGGCAGTGCAGGCAGTGGTGCTCGGGCAGTGTAGGGGGTCGTGCTGGGGGTGGTGTTTCTGGGTTTAGGGTAGTGCAGTGGTGTTCGGGCAGTGTAGTGGTTCATGCTGGGGCTGGTGTTTCAGGGTTTAGGGCAGTGCAGTGGTGTTCGGGCAGTGTAGGGGTCATGCTGGGGCTGGTGTTTCAGTGTTTTGGGCAGAGCAGTGGTGTTCGGGCAGTGTAGGGGTCGTGCTGGGGGTGGTGTTTCAGGGTTTAGGGCAGTGCAGTGGTGTTCGAACAGTGTAGGGGGTCGTGCTGGGGGTGGTGTTTCAGGGTTTAGGGCAGTGGTGTTCGGGCAGTGTAGGGGTCTTGCTGGGGGTGATGTTTCAGGGTTTAGGGCAGAGCAATGGTGTTCAGGCAGTGTAGGGGGTTGTGTTGGAGGTGGTGTTTCAGGCTTTAGGGCAGTGCAGTGGTATTTGGGCAGTGTAGGGGGTCTTGCTGGGGGTGGTGTTTCAGGGTTTAGGGCAGTGGTGTTCAGGCAGTGTAGGGGGTCGTGCTGGGGGTGGTGTTTCAGGGTTTAGGGCAGTGCAGTGGTGTTCGGGCAGTGTAGGGGGTCGTGCAGGGGCTGGTGTTTCAGGGTTTAGGGCAGTGCAGTGGTGTTCGGGCAGTGTAGGGGGTCGTGCTGGGGGTGGTGTTTCAGGGTTTAGGGCAGTGCAGTGGTGTTTGGGCAGTGTAGGGGGTTGTGCTGGGGGTGGTGTTTCTGGGTTTAGGGCAGTGTAGTGGTGTTCGGGCAGTGTAGGGGTCGTGCAGGGGGTGGTGAGTCAGGGTTTAGGGCAGTGCAGTGGTGTTCGGGCAGTGTAGGGGGTCATGCTGGGGGTAGAGTTTTAGGGTTTAGGGCAGTGCAGTGGTGTTCGGGCAATGTAGGGGGTCGTGCTGGAGCTGGTGTTTCAGGGTTTAGGGCAGTGCAGTGGTGCTCGGGCAGTGTAGGGGTCGTGCTGGGGGTGGTGTTTCAGGGTTTAGGGCCGTGCAGTGGTGTTCGGGCAGTGTAGGGTGTCGTGCTGGGGGTGGTGTTTCAGGGTTTTGGGCAGTGCAGTGGTGTTCGGGCAGTGTAGGTGGTCTTGCTGGGGTTGGTGTTTCAGGGTTTAGTGCAGTGGTGTTCGGGCAGTGTAGGGGTCTTGCTGGGAGTGGTGTTTCAGGGTTTAGGGCAGTGCAATGGTGTTCGCGCAGTGTAGGGGGTCTTGCTGGGGCTTATGTTTCAGCATTTAGGGCAGAGCAGTGGTGTTCAGGCAGTGTAGGGGGTCTTGCTGGGGGTGGTGTTTCAGGGTTTAGGGCAGTGCAGTGGTGTTCGGGCAGTGTAGGGGGTCTTGCTGGGGCTGGTGTTTGAGGGTTTAGGGCAGTGCAGTGGTGTTCGGGCAGTGTAGGGGGTCTTGCTGGGGCTGGTGTTTCAGGGTTTAGGGTAGTGCAGTGGTGTTCGGGCAGTGTAGGGGGTCGTGCTGGGGCTGGTGTTTGAGGGTTTAGGGCAGTGCAGTGGTGTTCAGGCAGTGTAGGGGGATCGTGCTGGGGTTTCAGGGTTTAGGGCAGTGCAGTGGTTTTCAGGCAGTGTAGGCGGGCGTGCTGGGGGTGGTGTTTCAGGGTTTAGAGTAGTGCAGTGGTGTTCGGGCAGTGTAGGGGGTCGTGCTGGGGGTGGTGTTTCAGGGTTTAGGGCAGTGCAGTGGTGTTCGGGCAGTGTAGGGGGTCGTGCTGGGGCTGGTGTTTCAGGGTTTTGGGCAGAGCAGTGGTGTTCGGGCAGTGTAGGGGGTCATGCTGGGGGTGGTGTTTTAGGGTTTAGGGCACTGCAGTGTTGTTAGGGCAGTGTAGGGGGTCTTGCTGGGGGTGGTGTTTCAGGGTTTAGGGCAGTGGTGTTCGGGCAGTGTAGGGGGTCTTGCTGGGGGTGATGTTTCAGGGTTTAGGGCAGTGCAGTGGTGTTCGGGCAGTGTAGGGGTCTTGCTGGGGCTGGTGTTTCAAGGTTTAGGGCAGTGCAGTAGTGTTCGTGCAGTGTAGTGGGTCATGCTGGGGGCGGTGTTTCAGGGTTTAGGGCAGTGCAGTAGTGTTCGGGCAGTGTAGGGGGTCGTGCAGGGGGTGGTGTTTCAGGGTTTAGGGCAGTGCAATGGTGTTCGGGCAGTGTAGGGGGTCGTGCTGGGGTTTCAGGGTTTAGGGCAGTGCAGTGGTTTTCAGGCAGTGTAGGCGGTCGTGCTGGGGGTGGTGTTTCAGGGTTTAGGGCAGTGCAGTGGTGTTCGGGCAGTGTAGGGGTCGTGCTGGGGGTGGTGTTTCAGGGTTTAGGGCAGTGCAGTGGTGTTCGGGCAGTGTAGGGGGTCGTGCTGGGGCTGGTGTTTCAGGGTTTTGGGCAGAGCAGTGGTGTTCGGGCAGTGTAGGGGGTCGTGCTGGGGGTGGTGTTTTAGGGTTTAGGGCACTGCAGTGTTGTTCGGGCCGTGTAGGGGGTCTTGCTGGGGGTGGTGTTTCAGGGTTTAGGGCAGTGGTGTTCGGGCAGTGTAGGGGGTCTTGCTGGGGGTGATGTTTCAGGGTTTAGGGCAGTGCAGTGGTGTTCGGGCAGTGTAGGGGTCTTGCTGGGGCTGGTGTTTCAAGGTTTAGGGCAGTGCAGTAGTGTTCGTGCAGTGTAGGGGGTCATGCTGAGGGCGGTGTTTCAGGGTTTAGGGCAGTGCAGTAGTGTTCGGGCAGTGTAGGGGGTCGTGCAGGGGTGGTGTTTCAGGGTTTAGGGCAGTGCAATGGTGTTCGGGCAGTGTAGGGGGTCGTGCTGGGGGTGGTGTTTCAGGGTTTAGGGCAGTGCAGTGGTGTTCGGGCAGTGTAGTGGGTCCTGCAGGGGTGGTGTTTCAGGGTTTAGGGCAGTGCAGTGGTGTTCGGGCAATGTAGGGGGTCGTGCTGGGGCTGGTGTTTCAGGGTTTAGGGCAGTGCAGTGGTGTTCGGGCAGTGTAGGGGTCTTGCTGGGGTGGTGTTTCAGGGTTTAGGGCAGTGGTGTTTGGGCAGTGTAGGGGGTCTTGCTGGGGGTGATGTTTCAGGGTTTAGGGCAGTGCAGTGGTGTTCGGGCAGTGTAGGGGGTCTTGCTGGGGTAGTGTTTCAGGGTTTAGGGCAGTGCAGGGGTGTTCGTGCAGTGTAGGGTGTCGTGCTGGGGAGGTGTTTCAGGGTTTAGGGCAGTGCAGTGGTATTCGGGCAGTGTAGGGGTCGTGCACGGGGTGGTGTTTCAGGGTTTAGGGCAGTGCAGTGGTGTTCGGGCAGTGTAGGGGGTTGTGCTGGGGCTGGTGTTTCAGGGTTTAGGGCAGTGCAATGGTGTTCTGGCAGTGTAGGGGGTCGTGCTGGGGCTAGTGTTTCACGGTTTAGGGCAGTGCAGTGGTGTTCAGGCAGTGTAGGGGGTCATGCTGGGGCTGGTGTTTCAGGGTTTAGGGCAGTGCAGTGGTGTTCGTGCAGTGTAGGTGGTCGTGCTGGGGCTGGTGTTTCAGGGTTTAGGGCAGTGCAGTGGTGTTCGGGCAGTGTAGGGGGTCATGCTGGGGCTGGTGTTTCAGGGTTTAGGGCAGTGCAGTGGTGCTCAGGCAGTGTAGGGGGTCGTGCTGGGGGTGGTGTTTATGGGTTTAGGGTAGTGCAGTGGTGTTCGGGCAGTGTAGGGGGTCGTGCTGGGGCTGGTGTTTCAGGGTTTAGGGCAGTGCAGGGGTCGTGCTGGGGCTTGTGTTTCAGGGTTTTGGGCAGAGCAGTGGTGTTCGGGCAGTGTAGGGGGTTGTGCTGGGGGTGGTGTTTCAGGGTTTAGGGCAGTGCAGTGGTGTTCAGGCAGTGTAGGGGGTCGTGCTGGGGGTGGTGTTTCAGGGTTTAGGGCAGTGGTGTTCGGGCAGTGTAGGGGGTCTTGCTGGGGGTGATGTTTCAGAGTTTAGGGCAGTGGAGTTGGGTTTGGGCAGTGTAGGGGGTCTTGCTGGGGATAGTGTTTCAGGGTTTAGGGCAGTGCAGTGGTGTTTGGGCAGTGTAGGGGGTCGTGCTGGGGGTGGTGTTTCAGGGTTTAGGGCAGTTACAGTGGTGTTCGGGCAGTGTAGGGGGTCGTGAAGGGGTGGTGTTTCAGGGTTTAGGGCAGTGCAGTGGTGTTCGGGCAGTGTAGGGGGTCGTGCTGGGGTGGTGTTTCAGGGTTTAGGGCAGTGCAGTGGTGTTCGAACAGTGTAGGGGGTCGTGCAGGGGCTGGTGTTTCAAGGTTTAGGGCAGTGCAGTGGTGTTCGGGCAGTGTAGGGGGTCTTGCTGGGGGTGATGTTTCAGGGTTTAGGGCAGTGGAGTGGTGTTTGGGCAGTGTAGGGGTCTTGCTGGGGATAGTGTTTCAGGGTTTAGGGCAGTGCAGTGGTGTTTGGGCAGTGTAGGGGGCCGTGCTGGGGGTGGTGTTTCAGGGTTTAGGGCAGTGCAGTGGTGTTCGGGCAGTGTAGGGGGTCGTGAAGGGGGTGGTGTTTCAGGGTTTAGGGCAGTGCAGTGGTGTTCGGGCAGTGTAGGGGGTCGTGCTGGGGGTGGTGTTTCAGGGTTTAGGGCAGTGCAGTGGTGTTCGAACAGTGTAGGGGGTCGTGCAGGGGCTGGTGTTTCAAGGTTTAGTGCAGTGCAGTGGTGTTCGGGCAGTGTAGGGGGTCGTTCTGGGGGTAGTGTTTTAGGGTAGTGCAGTGGTGCTTGTGTAGTGTAGGGGGTCATGCTGGGGGTAGTGTTGTAGGGTTTAGGGTAGTGCAGTGGTGTTCGGTCAGTGTAGGGGTCTTGCTGGGGGTGGTGTTTCAGGGTTTAGGGCAGTGGTGTTCGGGCAGTGTAGGGGGTCTTGCTGGGGATGATGTTTTAGGGTTTAGGGCAGTGCAGTGGTGTTCGGGCAGTGTAGGGGGTCTTGCTGGGGGTAGTGTTTCAGGGTTTAGGGCAGTGCAGGGGTGTTCGTGCAGTGTAGGGGTCGTGCTGGGGATGGTGTTTCAGGGTTTAGGGCAGTGCAGTAGTGTTCGGGCAGTGTAGGGGGTCGTGCAGGGGGAATGGTGTTTCAGGGTTTAGGGCAGTGCAGTGGTGTTCGGGCAGTGTAGGGTGTCGTGCTGGGGGTGGTGTTTCAGGGTTTAGGGCAGTGCAATGGTGTTCGGGCAGTGTAGGGGGTCGTGCACGGGGTGGTGTTTCAGGGTTTAGGGCAGTGCAGTAGTGTTCGGGCAGTGTAGGGGTTGTGCTGGGGCTGGTGTTTCAGGGTTTAGGGCAGTGCAATGGTGTTCTGGCAGTGTAGGGGTCGTGCTGGGGCTAGTGTTTCGCGGTTTAGGGCAGTGCAGTGGTGTTCGGGCAGTGTAGGGGTCATGCTGGGGCTGGTGTTTCAGGGTTTAGGGCAGTGCAGTGGTGTTCGGGCAGTGTAGGGGTCGTGAAGGGGGTGGTGTTTCAGGGTTTAGGGCAGTGCAGTGGTGTTCGGGCAGTGTAGGGGTCGTGCTGGGGGTGGTGTTTCAGGGTTTAGGGCAGTGCAGTGGTGTTCGAACAGTGTAGGGGGTCGTGCAGGGGCTGGTGTTTCAAGGTTTAGGGCAGTGCAGTGGTGTTCGGGCAGTGTAGGGGGTCGTTCTGGGGGTAGTGTTTTAGGGTTTAGGGTAGTGCAGTGGTGCTTGTGTAGTGTAGGGGGTCGTGCTGGGGGTAGTGTTTTAGGGTTTAGGGTAGTGCAGTGGTGTTTGTGTAGTGTAGGGGGTCATGTTTTAGGGTAGTGCAGTGGTGTTTGGGTAGTGTAGGGGTCGTGCTGGGGGTATTGTTTTAGGATTTAGGTTAGTGCAGTGGTGTTTGGGTAGTGTAGGGAGTCGTGCTGGGGTAGTGTTTTAGGGTTTAGAGAAGTGCAGTAGTGTTTTTGTAGTGTAGGGGGTCATGTTTTAAGATGCAACGCTCCAATACCTGACCAGTCTGCACTACATAAAACTGCAAAAAAACTAAAAATAAAAAGTGTTTTGCACACTTTTGTCATTGGGCTATATGTAGGCTACATCTGGGTAATATTTGTGCTACATTTGGGCTCTTTTTCTCTGGTGGCCATCTTGGAAGACTTCTTTGTTATGAAGTTTCCTAATTTCCTCATTTACTGCAGTCTCCTCAGTAGGAAATGCTTTCAGTTTTTTACTTTGATTCCATCAAGAAGGCATTCAGATGTGTCTCACATTTGCCATAAATTCAGAATGTTAGCACTCTAGTTGCTCATTAGATCACTGTACTAAAGCTACTGCTCACCAGGGAGTTAACTGGAAGTCTGCTGCTGGTATTGAAAGTGATTGTTTCAGTCTGCATGTCAGAATTTTCTAATGAAATAGAAGAGGATTTGAGATCTCACTTAAAACATGCCCTCATTTTTCTTTCTGCAGCACTAACCATAATTTCTATTTAAAAAAGAACCCCTCATTTTGTTCCTTTTTAAATTAAATGTTTTAAGTATTAACGGTTTATTCCAATCAAGATGGCTTCCGCTGTGCCATACTTTTGTCATAAGTAAGGCTGTTAGCACTCTAGTTGTTCTTTAGAACACTCTGGGAAGCTGCAGTAGAACACAAAGGCATCAACTGGCAGGCTGCTCCTGTTGAAATATAACAGGAAGATATTTGAGATCACACTTGAAACATGTCCTAATTTTTCTTTCTACAGCACTACCCATAATTTTTATGACAAAATGAACCCCATCATTTTGTTCCTTTTTAATTTAAATGTTTTAAGTGTTACCAGTTTATTCCAATCAAGATGGCTTCAGGTGTGCCATACTTTTGTCATAAGTAAGGCTGTTAGCACTCTAGTTGTTCTTTAGAACACTCTGGGAAGCTGCAGTAGAACACAAAGGAATCAACTGACAGTCTCTGCCCTTGTTGGATGTACATGTTTTACTGAGAATGTCAGACTTCATTCTCACATGACTGAGAAAGATAATGTGAATTTACAGAAAATATGCTCTCATTTTAGCTTCTGGAGCACCTTCCAAAACTGTATGGGACAAGCATTTGAAAATAGTTTTCTCTCAAACATGATTCATGATATCCCAGCAGAAGGTTTTTCACAGGGTAAAATCACCTTAGAACACACCACAATTCCTGAAATTAGTATGGTACCATCAACAAATGAATTCTAATGTAACTAAAGTCTGTTATCACCCTTAATAGTTCTCCTTTTGGTAACCCTCAAAATCTTTGATTCACTACAAGGCATTTCAATGGGGTACTATCATGTATATTGGTCTCAAGATGGCTGCCAGCAATTCCAGGATGAAGTGCTGACAGCCAATCAGATCTCACGATGACATGTGTGGTTAGGCTCCGCCCAGATATATATGTGTTTTTACTTTTGATTTTCTCAGCAACTACTGAACGGATTTACACCATTTAACAAAAAGGGTTCTTTCTGAACCAAGAACTACCTCTTTGCCAAATTTGGTGTAATTCCGTTCAGCAGTTCGGGCTGTAGCCTTGCATAAAGTTTCCTATGGGAAATTGATTTTTTGACTCTTATTTTTTTAATTTCTCTGCAACTACTGAACGGATTTACACCATTTAACAAAAAGGGTTCTTTCTGAACCAAGAACTACCTCTTAGCCAAATTTGGTGTAATTCCGTTCAGCAGTTCGGGCTGTAGCCGTGTCTAAAGTTTCCTATGGGAAAATGAATGGGGAAAACACGTTTTGGGACCCCCCTTTTTTCTCGGCCCCTGCTTGATGAATCACCCCGAGACTTTCAGGGTAGGAGCGGACCGGAGCGGGCCATAAATTTTGAAAATTTCGCGAAGATTCGTCAACCGGCAAGAGAGTTATTTCAAATAGAATGTCGCGGATTTCCTATGGAAAATAGGTCCTAACTATAACTATCTACTGGCGACCGCCAGTAGATAATATATATATACACACACACACACACATATATATATACATGTGTGGTTTGAGTAACACTGTTAATCTATATGTATCCACGTACACATTTAAGTAATATTTGGATCCATTACATATTGGTAAAATGGCTCTATTAGAATTACACTTTGCATTTATATTGTGACTGTCTATGCATCTGTAATCACTCAGTTACAATGTGTATCGAAATGCTTATTATACTAAAATTGACCAAAGGCCTTAAGCATTTGGATTTTGCAATGTCAAACCTTCAATGTCAATGTCAAACCTTCAACGTGAATGTTTTCCTTTCCTCTGCAGGTGCAGTAGTACAATCTAATGAATGGAGGAAGACACATTGTGAGAACGAGATAGGAAAGCTCGAAGGGAGTACTTTTGGAAAGTACAATAAGACTAATGATCAAAGGGAGGACTATTGTTTGTACGGAATCAGGAGACGGTGGAATCCAAGGGCGTTCTGAAAATGTGGATCAAAGAAAAGAATTACGAGTGTGGATATCAGAAAGTATCGTTTGAATGTGGACACTAATGAGACCTTTGATATGGGTTTCTAGACGGTTCTTTCTGTAGGTATAACTAAGCAACACACTTTAGCCTTTATTCAGATTCCTTTCAGACTAGGAGAGGTACAGACCTCTTTGTGCTATTTCTGTGGTGTGGCTTTATGCTATGCAATATTCTTTCTTGGAGAACTTCTACAGAAGTTCTACCATTCTGACATCTTTCTAATATTTTGGATCTAATTAGAGTTTTCATTTAGCATAAATTAGTGTAGATTAATTAAGGAGAATTAGTATTCCCTCATGCATCATAGGTAGGAGGATCCAAATTTTCAATTAAACAGCGATCAGCCCGCTGTATTACAGGATGGGCGGATTGTATTTGGAAAGACCGTGGCTTAGCCGCTGACCCCACCAGCACACCATAGACCACCGGGGACGTAGTCGGGTAAAATCAGCTGCCATAGGGCGGTACAGGGGAGTTTCACTGATGTCCGTATTACGAGTTGGCTTTTTGATGAGCTGACCGCGGCGGTGGGACCACAAGCTTCAAGTTGGCAGAAACAAAAGATTTGGGGTACTAATTCACCCCTCAATGTGGATCCCTTTCTGAAGGTCCCCTTCACAGCAGCATCTTCACCCCGAGGATTACGACCCTGTTTGTGGCGATATACAGGTGAGTCCTTTTTGTACCATTTACCATCAAACAGTGTTTTTTGTACTTTGTACTGTAGCTACTGAATTCCTCATTTGCTTTCTGTTATTATTGGTAAAATTTGTGAGTAGATTCGGCTTTCCGTTGGTAATCCTATATGTCCATGCTATGTTTCTGAGACTGATTTATCTTACGTTGGCTCTGAATTTGTAATAAATCTATACTTAGGGCCTTATTACGAGTTTGGCGGTCTGTGGTCCGACTGCCGAGAGCTCGGCGATCAGTCCGCTGTATTACGAGATGGGCGGATTGCATTTGGAAAGAACGTGGCTGAGCCGCTGACCCCACCAGCACACCATAGACCACCGGGGATGCAGTCGGGTAAAATCAGCTGCCATAGGGCGGTACAGGGGAGTTTCACTGATGTCAGTATTACGAGTTGGCTTTTTGATGAGCTGACCGCGGAGCTGGGACCACAAGCTTTAAGTTGGCAGAAACAAAAGATATTTGGGGTACTAATGCACCCCTCAATGTGGATCCCTTTCTTAAGGTCACTCCTTCACAGCAGCATCTTCACCCCGAGGATTACGACTCTGTTTGTAGCGATATACAGGTGAGTCCTTTTTGTACCATATACCCATTGTCTGGACTGCCCACATATGGACCAGACTCCAGCAATGGGTAGGTGGAACTTTTCCACATGTATCGTGCATATGTGTGCATCCGACACACATGCAATTGAAATGCTCACACAGGCATTGATACATATGGAAAAGTAATTACCACCACCGCAAGATCCCCACAGCCACACCGCGGGTACCCTCGGTACACTCGTAACATGGCGGTTGGAAGACTGCTGGCGCTGCTGTCTTCTAGAGACCATGGCAATGGTGTTCGGACGGTCAACCGCCAAACTCATAATCAGGCCCTAAATCCCAGTTATTGACTCCAGGCTTTACTGTGTGACCAAATAGGTTGCACTGTAATTGTAAATTGAAAGTGATCCTAACTCATTTTGTTCCTCAGGCACCCTAGAAAGTTCCATTGCATGGGAGTAGGAAAGGGGTGACAGACTCCTATGTGTTATCAAATAGTAGCAGAGGATGGTTGGGTCCTGAGACAGGGAGTCAGGAGTTGTTATATGAGAATATTTAAAGTCCCAGTCTTAGTTTCAGTCCCAGTCCATGTTTCTATTCAGAGGATGGGCGGAGTTCCAGTGGTCTGTGGTGGAGTAGTAACAGCGACGGAGTGAGTATCAATAGGGTTGTGTGTGTATGGTTTGTGCTTAGCTTGCGGTGTTGCAATAGTTGTGTGATGTATGGTGGAGGTTTTGTGAATGTTGTGTGAATGTGGTGTTTAATGCAGATAAGTTGAAGTTGTTAACAGGTCCGACGTGGCCTAGTATCCCGAGATGATATTAAAGTGTAGAAAAAACTCTATTGTAATTGTCTGCTAAGGTTTTGTGGGGTCTGTCATGAGACATCATTGACAGCCCAATTGACATAGGGGCTTTATCTTTATGTGTGACAGGGAGGTATGATTAGTGCAGTGGACCGTTTGCGTAGAGGGATATTTTACTGACCGGTGTGATTCCCCGCAGGTCAATGTTTCATTTGAATGTGTGTGAGAATAGATCAAAGAATTTTTGTGTGTGATTATATTCTGTTGATTTCTTTTGTAAAGCAGACAATTGTTATTTGTTGCTATTGTGTTCCATTTGGATATATGCTTGTGGTTGAAGTGAGTGTGTTCTTGAAAATTGTGAAGGAGGATGAACTGCTGCAAGGAGTGAGATCGACATCCCACCATGTTGTGCTGGGATTGGCCGGTTGATGTAAAGCTATGCTGCTATTGGTGGTTTACATCATGGCGTTCCGTGCTGGTATTGGTTGTTGATTCTAAACATACGTTGTGTGAACATTGTTATTTCCTGTTTTGAAACAAACAATTTGGATTGTGATTGTTGACATATTTAATTGAAAATGAAATGTTTTAAAGCCATATGGAATTTGGTTAGGGGAGATGTGACAAAACCTGTTAGAGAGGGAGGAGAGGTGCCACCTGAAGATACTGCAGGTCATTATATGGCAATAAATGTAGGACTTCACACTTGTATTTGGCTTAAACAATGGCACAAGATAACTGAGAATGAAGGTGCACCGGCATTTCCTCGCTATTAAGAAGTTGAGAAGGATTTTATATGAAATGAAACCTCTGCCTAGAACTACACAGTTTGAAGCACTCAATGATTGGGAGCATGTGGCTCATGCTAGCGACAAAGAGAGATATCAGGGAAGAGCTAGAAAAGCAGTGCGCACATATGCAGTTGCAAGGTAGGAGGCAGAACAGAAGAGGTGGAAAACTGATAAGATAGAGGAAGCTAAGTTATATCTGGCATTGACGGGTGAGGAGTTTGAAAAGGGCAGTCAAGATAAGAAAAAGAAAGAGAAGCGAAATGAGGCAAAGGAATCAGCTAAGGGAGGTGAAAATGGTGACAGTGATACTGGTGACAGTTTTCTAGAAGGGTTGTTGTCGGAGCGTCCGCCTCCATACAATGAAACCCAAGTGAGGGGAGGTGGAAGCACTAATGTTAGTGGAAATTTCGGAATTGATACAGCACTATAAATGTGAGTCCTAATGCAGTGGTGGTTACCTCTATGAATATGAATTGGAATACGATGGGGGTGAGTTCGGGGATCTGTGCCCCTGGCCAATCTATAGCAGCAAATGTTTCTACAGCTTTGAATATTCCTGATACACTCACTGTCCTGGTTACTTTTGGTCCTGTGGTTCCTATATACAATCCCAGGTCCACAATGTTACGTGTGACTTGACTGTTCCAACTGAGTCAAGAGCCCCAGAGAAGGCTCCGGCCAAATCAAACATAAAGTTTATTCCTTTGGTCTCAATGAATGTGAGTTCTCCTTGTGATGCGAGTGCAGATCCATCAACAAATCAGACCGGGATTTGGACCTTTAAGGTAGTTTCTGGGATTGCCAGAATTGGATTCATTCATATGGCTCCACCTCTGAATGTGCACAGTAGCACACCTAGAGCGAATATGGTACCTAAAGCTTCTGAGGCGCCACATATACTTGATGCTCAGGGATTAGACGAATGTTTGAAGGTTCATAATGCCACCTTGAATTTGACTCGGAGTATGGATATAAGTCAAGGGACGATTGAGTCAACAATGAAAGTAAATTTGGTGGATGTAGTCAAATTAAAACTTGAATTGGACAAGATGACAAGTGGCAGTCTTGAATTGGCTCAAATAGACACTCAGCAAAATGAGCTTTTGTTAATGAGCAAGGATGTTACCAGGATAGAGAGACAAGCTCATGCTAAATTATCTGAAATAGCTCAGAAATATGAGGTAGACTTAGAACGGACTAAAGCTTTACAGAAAAATCATCAGTTCTGCTTTTCTGGTCAAGATTTAGAAAACATGAGCATACCAAGGTTGAAAATGCAAATTCGGGAGCTAATCTAAAGTATTCAGATTTAGGGGGCACTGAATAAGTGGTAAGTTAAATGTTCAAAAAAGGAAAATCCAAAAGATCAATAGGGGAACTGCCTCCTTCTGTAGAGGAAGGGCCGGATACTACAATTTTGCCTTTACAAGAAGTACCTAGAGGAGGTTATGTTCATGTACCTTGAAGTAAAAGTGATCTTGCATCATTCACCAATGATTTTCCTAGGTTAAGAGAGAAATGTGTAGAATGGTACAAACAAGCTGAGCGATTTGTGAACATTCCTAAGGATTTGTGGACTGATTTGAATACTCTATTTGATGTTGTGGTTCCAAGTGATTTGTGGACAGCATGTAAGATAGCTACAGAATGGTCAGAGAAAGAGCCAGTGAGACTAATGGTACATCACCTATAGTGATAAGGCAGTACAATCAGGTGATGACATGGTTGAAGTCTAAAGTGTCGCCCCAAGATATTGACTGGGTCAAGACTGATCAAATGACCCAGGAACCCAAAGAAATAATTCATGCATATTATGAGAGATTGTTGCAAGATTTCAAACAGGATAGTAGAATGGAAGCTCTGGAGCCCTAGGGTATGGTACATTTTGTTTCTAGATTTGTGACAGGATTGAGTCCTGTGATTAAAATGATGATTCAACAACATTTGATTTGCTGGTAGAATAAGTCAGTTAATGAGATCTTGCGATACGCTAAGGGCCTGATTACGATGCCGGTCGGACCGGCATCTGTAGTCCTCTCGGAGGAGGTCTGACCGCTGCGGTCTCGTCGGAATCAGTCGGTCCGATCGCTGGATTACGATGCATGCCTCCTGTACTCAGACCAACATCTGAAAGACCCCCGACTCTGACAGCCTTTCTCTGACCACTGAGATGGCAGTCGGAGATAAATAGCATCCATAGGGCAGCACAGGGATCTCTGACTGCTGTCTGGATTATGGTGTGTGTTTCCCACAACCAGACCGAGGCGGTCCGACCGGCTGCCTTGACTCGTTGGAAACAAGGGATTTGGGCTGCATACTCAACAAAAAAAGCTTCTCCCTGACAGTCTCTGATGTGGATCTCTTTCTCCAGGTCCCCCCCTACACTGTGGCATTGAACCTCGAAGACAACCCTGTGGGTGCCGCAATGAAGGTAAGTCCATAGGTGGCATGTATCCCCATTGACTGGGCCATGCACAGATCGCCACACTCCAGCAATGGGGTACATGGTGCACAAGGCATATCCCCACATATGTCATGCATGTGTGAAGATATCACGTTTCCTGTGATTTTGCACACACTTGCAGCAACATATTTGGGGGTATGTGCACCGCCGTAGATGAGACCTATGTGGTAGCAGCAGTTGCATCGTAATAAGGTGGAGAGAACTTTCCTGGCCTCGGCAGTCGGAATCGGTTCGTGGCCGCGGCGGTCTGACGGTGGGCCCAATCGACACCATTATAAGGCCCTTAAGTGTGGCAGCGATGTGATTGCCATAAGCAGAAAAAACTGAAAGAGAAGCTCATGGTAGCACAAATGGAAGGTCCTCTGAGGGGAAATCAAGGCACTCCATTTGTAGGGATGCACCCTTTATGCAAGGAGTGTACCCGCATGGAGCTCCTGCCACACCAGGTGGAGGTGGATTTCAGTTCAAAGGTAGAGGTAGGGGAATCTCTATTGATACGAGTACTGGAATTGATGTAGCCACATTGAAAAAGTTTAACCCATGCCACTACTGTAATAGGTTGAGGCATTAGAAGTGGGAATGTTGTCATAATCCAGAAAATCAAGGGCAGAATCCAGGGTTCACACAGTCACAAAACAATAACCCTATGGATCCACAGAACATACCCAGGCTGAGGTCCCAAAATGTTAAGTCCCAGTGATGCACATTCCACAACCCCCGATGACACAGCAAGCTGCTGCTGGTCCCAGATTCCTTTTTAATCAGGTTCCAAATGTGAATCAGAACTAATTTCAGGGTAATATTCCTTACTAGCAATAACCCATGTTTGAGACCATCGATAATTTTGGTCACAGTCAGTCTGCCTGATGGTGCCTGAGGGGAGAGGAGGATTGCACAGTTTTGGAGGTAGACCAGAGTGGCCCATATGTCGATGACTAGGTAAAAATGCCACATTGTATCATTCTTGGTTGATACTGGTACTACCCGTACTACTGTGCAAACAGTGGAAGTTCCAGACCTACCCTCTCTGGAAGAACTATCCAAGTTGTTGGAGTTGCTAATCAACAGATGAGAAATCCCATTACTGAGGAAGTTCCTGTAAACATTCGGAATTTTAAGGATCAACAAACCGCGATAATCATCGCGAAGCGAGATTAGCGTCATTTTTTTTATCGCCGTCGCTAACCGGAGTTCATCGCCGTGGTATCGACGTATTAACAACGCGCCGCAACCCAGCGATAGCAACCAATCCCGGCGCTAATGGATGGCGATACATCCTGCGCGCCGGCGATAAAAAAAAGCACGCTAATGATAGAAAAGTGGCGATAGGCCAAATAGCGCCGAAATCGGCCGCTAAATTGGCAGCAGGCCTGCAGGTCACATCAATCAAGCGCCAAAATTCCCCATAAAAGGCCAACAAGCAGGGGAAACAAAAAAAAACACAAAATGGAGAATACACCAGAAGCCAGGATAGACATGGAGGAAGCCGGGACTAGTGCTGAGCCCACCAACAACCCCCCAGCTAGCCAGGAGGAGCAGACAGAGACCCAGGAGAAGGCCAAGAGGAAGAGGAACCCCAGATTCAGTCACCAGGAAAATCAGGTCCTGTGTAGCCTGGTGGCTGAACATCAGCAGGAGTTATTCATCAAACGCTCAGTGCCATTGTCCAGAAAAAAAGAACTATGGGAAGACATCACGGACAAGGTGAATGCTGTTGGAGAGAGGAAGAGGAGGACAGTGGATGAGGTCAGGAAGCGCTGGAATGACAGTAAGAAGAATACAAAGGAAAAAATAGCAGCCAATCGGAAGGCAGCAAGTGCAACCGGAGGTGGGAGTCCAGCGCCCCAGCTGGAGCTGGATGAGACGGAGGAAATGGTGGCCCAAGTCATCACCGATGAAACGGTGGTCGGAGTGCCGGGTCAGGACACTGCTGAATGTGAGCAGACACAACCACAGGGTGAGTACCAACCATGGAGTGGGTGGATGGGGGTTGATGGGCACAATGGCACCCATGCACAATGAATTGCATTGCAGACCCACAATCACTGTGGAGCAGGTCCCAGATAGCCCTGTGCATGGTGGCATGGACACAGATCACATGACTCAAGCCAAAACCTTGCAAGACACATATTCACATGTACCCAGACTTTGAAATGTGCACCGTAAAGTCGGACAAACACAGTCCAGGTACAACATCAGATTACTAAATAAGGGCAACATCAAATAGCAAAATGCAACATCACCTAGAGATGTGGAGGGCCTGCAAAATGCACACCTTGCATCATCAGAACCCATATCCAATTCAGCAGCACAAGGCTGCATCTCCCAGACACCCAAATGAGCATGCCGTGTGAATGTGACAGATCACGTGCACCAGTGAGCATGCCGACAACAAGCTCTATACACCTGCAACTTGGCGCATGTGTTTGGCTTGTGTGCAAGGTTGTGTATGGCCATCAAAGTCACCCTGGATGGCCATGCACAACCTTGCACACAAGTCAGACACATGCGCAATGTTACAGGTGTGCTGAGCTTGTTGTCGGCATGCTCACTGGTGCACGTGATCTGTCACATTCACACAGCATGCTCATTTTGGCGTCTGGGAGATGCAGCCTTGTGCTGATTAATAGGATATGCGTGGTGTTTGTCTACTCCGTCAAGCACTTGGGTCAAGTAAGGAGTCAAGCGGTCACATTCCCAAAGCAGATGGACAAGTGTACCCACCTTCCCACACCCTCTCCAACAGTCCGGGTTGTGTGCCCTATCTATTTGGTGCAGGCGTTTGGGGGTGTAGTACCAGTAGTACGCTAGCTTGGTGTATGTTTCAGTGAGGCCTGTGTGAGTTGCGGTATGTCGCACCCTGTGACAGACCCCTTCCCATTAGGTGTTGGTGAGATCACGGCCCAAGTCCCCCTCCCACCGAGCACTACCAGCATGGAAAAAGTGGGTGTAGCGTGACAGGAGCATACTGTACAAGTCCGTGATCAACTTCTTATCCGAGGAGCGAGTGATCAACCACCGCTCGTACTGCGTGAGGAGTCTGTGGGCCTGCGCCCGGTTGTTGGGATGGGAGGCCCAATGGCGGAGCTGCAGGTAATGCAATTGTTCAGTTTCGGGGGGTCATAATCCGCATGCAGTTGCTCAAAAGGGATAACCCCTTCCGTGTCGTAAAGTGTGCCCAATGCGCGGCAGCCTGTGCATCTCCAGATAGGGAATGATGTGTCTGCGAGCCCAGGTCAGAAATCGGGATTGCCAAAGAGGGGAGTGAGTGGGGAGGGGAATGTCGTGAGCTTGTGTCGACTGTGCGTTAGATCCCAGGCCACCACAGTGGTGTGCGCAATTTGGGATGCATAGAGGTTGGGAGGGCGTTGTGACTTCCAAAGAAAGTGGATCTTCATTAAGTAGGTACCAGCGAACGCGCGGTCCTGGAAGAGCCAGTGTGTTCATGACTCCGCCCGGCTCCATTCCACCAAATACTGCAATTGAACGGCTTTGAAGTAAAGCACCAAACCTGGGATCCCAAGGCCCCCTTCGCTGGGGGGAGGAAGCTAACAGACTGCTTCATTCTCGGTTATTTGCCTTGCCAAATGAACTGGGATAGTTCTGATTGCACCCGTTGGATCCAACCTGTAGGAGGCCGTAGGGGAGTGTTTGGAATAGATAGAGAAGTATTGGGAGTATGAACATTATCACGGCTGCAATACGCCCCAGCCATGAAATGGGATAGCATTTCCAGTGTCTCAAGTCCGTGCGGATGTGGGAGTGCAGGATCCTGTAATTAGCTGCCATTGTGGCCTGTAGTGTAGGGGCCAGCTGAAGACCCAAGTACGGAACCGTGGTAGCCGACCACTGTATGGTGTGATGGGCTTGAAGTACCACCAGAAGCGGGGGTGGCAGAGAGAGGCTCAGAGCGATGGACTTTGCACCATTGACTTTAAACCCGGACGCTCCTCCGAAGAAGACTAACTCCTCCAGAAAAGTGGGCAACGACGTGGCAGGGTCCGCTAAGGTAACCAGGACATCGTCCGCATATAGGCAGATGGTGTGTGTGTCACTGCCCAAGCGTATGCCCATGATCTTTGGATGTTCACGAACTCTCTGAGCAAGGGGCTCCATATATAGAGCAAAGAGCAAGGGTGACACCGGGCACCCCTGCCTAGTGCCTCTGTGAATACGGAAGGGGCTCGATGCGTGTCCATTGACCCTAACTGTCGCAGAGGGGTCTTGATAGCAGTTGAGGATCCAAGTCCTCATTCGTTCCCCCTAGGCCAAAACGGGACATCACAGAGTCCAAGTAGGGCCAATGGACCCTGCCAAACGCCTCTTCCGTATCAACGGTAAGGAGCATGTACTCACCTGGGATGCGGGAGGCTCTCTCGATAAGATGAAGGACTCTCTTCGTGTTGTCGGCAGTTTGTCTCTGCGGTATGAACCCGGCTCGATCAGGGGCGATAATGCCGGGCTTGTAAGGGGCCAGGTGTGCTGCCAGTATACTGGTGTAGAGTCTCAGGTCTAGATTCAAAAGTAAGATGGGCCTGTACGCCTCACATTGCGACCTGTCTTTGCGCGGTTTGTGAATAACCACCAGAGCCGCCACTAGCATCGAGGGAGGGATCGCCCCGCCCTTGCCAAAATAATTAAAGAGGCGGGTGAGGAGCGGGGTGATCGTGGGGCATAATTGCCTATAAAAGGCCATGGTGTACCCGTCCAGAGCCGGGGATCTGGGCAGTTTCAAGCGAGAGATAGGTGAGATCACCTCCTCTGGGCGGATCTCTGTTCCTATATGTTCAGCATGAGCCTGGGAGACGCATGGAAGGGTTATCTGGTCCAGGTATGCCTCCGTTGCATCCCTCCCCAAGGACTGTGCATCGTAAAGTTGTGCGTAATAGTCCCGGAAGACCTCTGCGATGTCGGAGTCTTCTGTACGTGTGCGGCCTGCTTGATCTCGAAATTCACTGACCCCTTCTCGCAACCTGGTATCCCTCAGCTTGTGCGCCAAGAGCTGGACGCATTTATTGGCCCCCACGTAGAAGGAGTGGCGCAACTGCAGAGCCGCATATTCTGCCTTATCGCGGTCTATAGCTGCCAGTTGTGGCCGGACTGCCTTTAATTGGCGCCATATCCTCGGGGCTCCTTTTCGGCGATGCATCACTTCTAGCTCCCCAATCCTCTGGGAGAGATCCTCCTGTTAGCGTTAGTGTTCTGCGTTATCCGCCGAGGATATAGCAATGACGGACCCCAGCACCACTGCCATCAGGGCCTCCCATCTAGTGGAAAGGGACATATCGGAGTAGTCGTTATGTGATAGGTAGTTGACTAAAGTGTGTTGTAGCTGTGCCACGATGTCAGCACGGCGAAGAAGAGTGTCCCGAAAGCGCCACTGTCGGGCATGTCTCCGGACTGGAGGGAAGGTCAATGTGAGTACCACCGGAGCGTGATCCAATAGGGCAGTAACTAGAATGTCTGTGGAGGATGTGGTGTCTCTGAGGAGCTGGGTGCCCAAGAAATAATCTAACCTGCCATAAGTCTCATGGGCGCTGGAATAGTAGGAGTATTCCCTAGACAGTGGATGGTAATATCTCCATATGTCTGTCAGGCCGAGGTCAGTCAGTCTGTTGAGTCCTGCGTGGGAGAGGGCGCCCACCTGGCCATAACGCTGCTCTGAGCCATCCAGTTCGTTATCAAAGACTAAATGTAGGTCCCCCCTATAAGGATACTGCGTTCTGAGGTAGCCGTGGCTCCGTACTAAGCTTAATGGAGAAATCTCTCCTGCCCTTCATTTGGAGCATAGACAGACCAAATAATGAGTGTGTTCCCCAATCTGGAGTTGGTAAGTCACTAATCAGTCTTTCAATTCCACTTCTTTCTGCTCAACCCTCCCCTTGAAAGCCATGGAGAGCAAGATAGCCACCCCCGCAGTTTTAGTAGGCCCGGAAGAGAAGAACTGAGTGGGGAAGGCGCGTGAGCGAAGTCTGTGGCAATCCTTGGGCAGAAGGTGCGTTTCTTGCAATAAGCACACCTCAGCTCCCGAATTCACTAAGTAGGCCAAGATCGTGCGTCGTTTGATAGGATTATTCAGGCCTCTCACATTAAGAGTGATGACTCAAAGACTATAGGGTGGCATCTACGGCTCAGTGTAGTATGCAGAGGTGAGCTAGCGCCGCTGGAGTGAGGCTACCATTCCCGGATATGAAAGCACCAGTGAGGCAGCAGATGTGCGCAGCCAGGACTGGGATGGAGGGCAGGAGGAGGACAGAAAAGAGAAGAAGGTGGAAAAATAGCCCCAGTAAGAAACAAAAACCAACCAAATCCAAAAATTATCAAAACACGACCAAAGGTCTGGAGGCACTCCATCTTCCACAGAAGATTGGTCAAACGTCATTATAGGGTTTTCATGGCCCTGAACTTACCCCGTCTCCACCCTCAGAACCACCCGAGGTAGAGAGCATAGAAGGTAGGAAAGAATAACAGGGCTAAAGGGCCCAGGACCATTCAGGAAGCTTGAGACCTGGTGAGGGCTTCTGGCAGTGTTTCTAGGGCCTCCCGCTGACCCTTTGCTATCTCATCAGGGTCTGGACGTTGGTGCCGGCCGAGGCGGCGCCTGCGACTCTGCAGCCTCCAGCGCGGTTGTATCTCGTCAAAGCCCGGGTCCCTGGGGTCTCCTCTGTCGTCCTCCTCCGGAACGTCAATGCCCAAGAGCCGAATGGCCTCCGCCAGGGAACGTAACTGATACAGCTTGACATCGTAGCGAAGGATGAGGCGGAATGGGTGAGCCCAGGAGTATGTGATATTGCGCTGGCGGAGGACCACAGTGATGGGTCTGAAAGTCCTGTGCTTTTGAAGTGTGAGTGCGGCAAGGTCCTGATAGAGAACCGGTGTCTGGTAGCGGAATGAAATGGGGTGCATGGTTCTGCCTTTACGGAGTATTCCCTCTTTGGTGCAAAAGTCTTGGACACAGACTAGTATGTCTGCTGGGGGGCGGTGTCCGAGTGGGGCAGTCCCACCCGGTGGGCACGGTCAATCTTTAGTTCTGCGTCCAAAGGGTTACCCAAAATATGAATAAAGAGCCCACGCACATATGTGATTATATCGCCCGCCTCCACGTTAGTTCTCACCCCCCGGATCCGGACATTGTGTCGCCGGGAGGGGTTCTCTAGATCCTCCAAATGGGATTGAAGGTCTACTTGTTGGTCATGTATGCGGATGAGGGCCTGCTGCATGAGTGAGACCTCAGATTCTCGGGCGTCACTTCCGTTCTCCAACGCTGCCACCCGTTCCCCGATGCCATCCATTTCTTTGTGGACCTCCTTGAGTTCCGCCGTAAATTCCCTCTGTACCGTGTGAATATTGTCCCGAAGGGCTGTAAACAGGGACTCCAGGAAGGCCCTTGTGACTGGCTCTTCTACGGGGCCACTCATGGTGGCCGGGGAGGGGCCGGGTTTCTTTGCGGGATGTGATGGAGTCACCCCCCCCCTGCGAATGTGCAAAAACCTCCTGCTGGTATTAGCTTTTCTTCCCTCCGGTGGAGGCCATGTTGCGGGCCAGGTTCATGGAGCGCCGGGCGATAGAACAAGCCCGTTGGCGCGTTAGCCCTCCACTCCGGTCAGCTGCTGGTGGTCCCGGTCGTCGCACTAGAGCCCTGTGGAAGGGAGGCCCCCGGGTGCGTGGGGCGCTGGATCCGGTGGGCCCTCCGATATGTTCAGGCTGACCCTCAACGCTTGGGATGGCTGTGGCACAATACGCTGCGCTCCTGCGCCACCAGTGGGCGAAAGGGCTGAGTGTAACCCCGCCCGCCACGCTGTGTGGCGCCCTGAGCGCTCGGCGTGGTGCACAGTCCTCAGTGTTCGTGGAGATCCGGAGCCCTCTGCTCGCACCAGGCCGGAGCCCCAGGCCCGTCAATGCCCCGCCTCATGCAGACTCAGCCCCCCGGTGCCGGGAGCCGACCTCCTCTGGGACACCCGTGGGCAGCACGGGAGAGTGGATGCCAGATCTGGGTGCTGAGTCCCACGGGTGAAATATGAAGAGCGGGTCCGGTGGGGGCCAGGGCCCAGTTCACGTACCCCCGCTAAACATCACCTTGCGTGGGATGTCTTGCGCCGCCGCTGCTCAGTGCCAATCTAGGCCACCTGGCCCCAGGCTTGAGCTCTCCGATATGCGGTGCAGGCCCCTCGAGAAAAGAGCCGCATCCAGGCGACGCGCGCTCACCTCCCGGCCGGGCACGGCCTACGCCAGGCCTCTTCATGCGGCTACGGCCCCTGCTGTGCCTCCCCTGGGCCCGGCAATCCTCAGCGGTGATCCCTGTCCGGCGGGCTCGGAAGCAGGCCCCCTGCCAGTTCCCCCGCCGGTGTGGGTGTGGTTACTCCTGAATGGTCCTCGGTCTCCGCCCCGCTGGGCCGGCCGCCGCTAGCCACTCGGGCCGGAGCTCCTCCGGGCGCAGCACCCCCACTCCCCGCGGTGCAGAGCCGGTGCGGTAGAGGGCAAGTCCTCATCGTTGCTGGGAGGGCAGGGCGGCCGGCTCGGCGCTCGTCGCGCTACACACTCTCAGTAGCCCCTGAGGTCGCAGTCCGCACTCAGCCCCAGGTCGAGGCGGCGTAGTTAGAAATAGTCCGCAGCTCCGTCCCTTGCCGGGCTCCACCGCTTCGCTGCCTTCTTGGCGCTGCCCACTAGTCAAGCGGGAGACACATCCTTCTGTACACATAGCCCCCGATGTGACCCAGAAATCTCATGACCACCATGCACAAGTGTCACAACTCTGGCCAACACACATAGTCACCACAGCTTACAACATCTCTGCATTGTACATTCACAGAAGTCAAAGGCTCATTGTCTGAAAGGGACGAGGGGCAGTAAAACTAAAGCAGCAGGTGCCACTATCACACAATGCACTGCACACACATACAAATCTGAGTACATCAACATTGACTACTAGGTGTCACAAACTGCATCACTCACACAACTGAACAGAGGACAGAACAGGTAGCGCCTGTGTGTAGACACTGTCGTAAAACAACTCACATATTGCTAAAATGTAAGATGGCAATGTACAAGGACAAGCTCACATCCGTGATGCCCTTGAAATATGCAACATCCTGCTAATAATAAGCAGCTCATCCAAAACTGTCAGATGGTACAGTCTCCCGCAGTCAGTTTGCCAAGTTAACTAATGCATGCACCCACATGTAACACACTGTTAAACTGTATCTCCTGTTCCAATTGCAGAGGGAGAGACAACACCTCCTGGACAGCAGAATGACCCACCACTCACGTCAGACGTGGATGATTACACCACCATCAACCAGGAGGAATTCCTCCAGATGCTGGACTCCCTTGACACACAATCTACAGGAGCGGGGCAACCCAGCAGCATTGCGCAAACCACACCCCATGCACAAACCATCCGGCAGCAGGCACCTCCCACCACAGCTGCCTCCCCGGACCTTGAGGACACATATCAGGCCTTTCACCGCCATGTGCTTGAGGTCCAGCGGGAGACGCGTGACCAGGTGCGGTTGGGGTTTGAGAGCCTGGCAGCCAAAATGGACGACATACGTGGGTGTCTGAGTCCCATCAGGGACCACATGCAGAGGATGACAGACATCCACAGGCCGCTCAATGCTCTCCAACGCTCCCTGGATGACATTGCTGTAGTCCTGACACAGAGACTGGACCAACTGTCTCAGCAGGGTGGCTACAGTAGTGTCAGCGCTGATTTGTCCCGGATAGCCCGGATAATGGAGAGCAGGGAGCGGCGTGAAGAACAACAGATGGCTGCCACGGCTGAACACCAGCGCAATGTAGCTGGGATCTACCAGGCCCTGCATCTGCTCGTCACCTCACTGCTGCCCCAAGCTCTGGCGCCAATAGTTGCTGCTGCTGGCGGCTCCACATCCTCAGCTCCGCCCCCTGATGTGTCTGTGCCTCACAGTGCTGCACCAACCATACCACCACCCACATGTGAGCCACATGACACATCAGAGGACGAAGATGATGATGATTCTGCCATCATGGTAAGGAGAACACAGAGCAAACATTGACGTCAGAAGGCCGGGCTTACCTTGGTATTCTTCTTACTGTCATGCCACCGAACGACCCCTTCCATTGTCTTCCAATGTCACCCAACACTCACCTTGGACCCAGACATGGACTTCCACACCAGCTTATTTCTGTGACAATGACACTGCTAACTCCGCCTCTTCCCTCTGATCCGTCACTCCCTAAGGACTCTGTCTGCCCCTCTAACGGGCATAGATGCAATGTTGGGTTGAATGTCCAAGTACTGTCCCTGTCTTCCCCCTTTGTACTGTAAATAAATATATTCTATTCACACAGATGCGTGTTTACATGATCAATTAGGCATTGAACTTCGTCAATAATACATGTCCTGTGAATCCACAAGAAGGTCCAGCAAGGGAAATACAAGCTAGGTACATGTGTCACCTGACATGGATCGGCAGTGAGATGAGCCTGAATGTGTAAAATCTCTGTGGCCACCTTGATCAGATACCACAATCTAGCAATAGACCAACTTTCACCCACGTTCATTCATGAGACAGGCATGTGTGAACAAATGTAGCAGTCTGTTTCAGGACACAAGTAGTGTCACCCTGAACAATAGCAAACCCTAATCTCCTGGCATATCTACTTACACACAACATGGTGTACTAATCTTGTTGTGATGTTGCCCATTGCATCTCACAACCCTAGATGTTGCACACCAGTATCACATTGCTGAGGAGACCTAAGGGCACATGTCTAACATACATATATATGGAACAACAAAGTCTGCCACACTGAAGTGTAGTTCACAATGGTGACTATGGCCAAAGTGCCAAGCGTCACTTAGCCCCTATCTGTGCACAAACAATGCCTGACAATCTTTGAGCCCTCTCATGCTGTGCCCACTGTGAGCATATTGGTCAATGTGTCTACGGATGTCTGTTGAACTGCACTTGGCATATAGTCTGTTTCTGTGGCTACATTCCAAGGGTGTCATCACTATGAGTCAATGACAAAAGTGACAGCTGTGACAAGTGCCCATTACACTGTCGGTACAGGGAGCTATGCATGTGTGCATCAGACCTGTGTGCATGCAACCAAACGTCAACTGTGAGCAAAGCATAACTCTAATAATTATGGCAGTCCGAAAAGGAAGATAGTAGAAGTTAAGTCAGTATACCTTACAGTGCAACTCCTAAATAACATCTGTGAATAACCTCAATAGTAAGGTCAGAACTCATTGTCACGTAACTCATGTGATTCACAAACACTGTTGTGCCATGTGACTTTACCAATTGACACACAAATGACCTACATCTTGCATGTCATGGGGATTGAGCTGCCATGCACAGGGACAGGTAAGGCAAAGCAAGCTGATAGCCTGGTACCACGCATCAAGTGTGCCAAGGTCTGTGCAATGTATATGGACTCAGAGGCCGGAGCATCTTATATGCATGTGTCATACGCTATATGTGTTACTCGGTGCATACATCCATATCCATGATGGCTAACTCTAGCAACTTCTATGTACTCACATATCTATGTTCCGACATTGTGTAGTAATTTAGCAACCATGTGCAGTAAAACCCTGTGCGTCACACTTAAGATGTCGAACGTCACAATTAAAAGTCCCTAGACTAAGCTGTAAACCATACTTAACAATCTGTCAGCCATGCAAGTTCACTGTGCTCACATATATGGTATCCTGACACTATCCATCCTGCTAAGTAACAGGTCATGACCATAGTCACACATTCAATGATTTGCCCATTGACGGCATGAGTTGCATACAATGGAATAAGCCCCACTCCCCCACATCATCCCTGATGTAAGTGCAAACAGACCAAATATAAATAACATTATTTATTTAACAAATATGAAAAGTCTAAATTCCCTACACTACCACTAAGAACTAATCCTAACACTAAATCTAAACTAACTATTAAATTGAACTTCACTTAACCCCATACCCTAACTATTCCTAAACACGCAAAAACTGTAACGACATCAACCCCCCACCCAAAGGAAAATGAAACTTATCCCCAAATACCATAAAATTTGTAGAAAAATATATAAATTTATGAACTTGCACTAACTAGGCCTACACTAAAACTACTCTGCCTAAAACAAACATAACATCACTAACACTAGCCAACACTGAAACATAAACATCGGGGCAAGGGAGAAGAGGGGGGTGGGGGCCAAAATGGGGAGGAATCACTGCAGCCCAAGGTGTGTCCGGATATCATGTAAGTTCCTGTTGAGGTACAACAATTCCCTCCGTATGTCAATGAGCATTGAATTGTTCGCAGCAAGCATCCTCCTGTCCGTGGCGTTAAAAGGCTCCACGGGAGCTGCAGCTGCAGGTGCAGGTGGTATTGGCACCTGTGCGGGTGTGGTCAGAGGGGGAATGACAGTCTGAGGAGCCACACTGGGACCAGAGGGTACGGGGAGGGCCTGGCTGTTGGTTTGGCCAACGTCCTGCAATGCATTCCATTTCCCGGCCTTCCTGTCTTTCCGATACCTCCTCGCCATCTGTCGGAAACCTCTTGCAACCTTCTTCACATGAAGGTACCGGTCCTTGCCTACCTGGTAGGCATGTTGCTCCGCAGGTGTCATGTTGTCTGTAACATATAATAAATGTCAATTCCAGTACATCTGAACATGTTAATGTTCACCATAAAACCGTTAATCAAAGATTGATTCAACATGTGAGCCAACACACCAGTGTATCTAAGTGAAGTCCGAGACGGACGTGGTCAACCAAATATATAAGCCTGAATGTTTCACTACATGCTGTGGAGACTGACATGACAGTGCATGTCATGGAACATGTACTGTCACTACAAAATGAGACAGACACGGTCAAAACATGGCACCATTGGACACCCTGACTGCGGTTGACATGTACAAATGCCTGGAGGAGGGAGGCATTTGCCCTCCAAGTACAGAACCACCCTCATCCTGTCCTGTGACACACTGCAGCATTTAATGCACAATGCACATGTGCACCCCTGTGTGTACACCAGCAACTGTGTGCAGGTCATCAAGTCCGCACAAAAACAGCCAGTCTTGCACAAGATTGCAATGGGTGTCTGTGTGCAGGTGTGCTTGTCAATCTATAGTAATGTCACACTACATGCACAGGAACAAGACTGGGACAGCCCTACTCACACTTCCAGTCGTGCTGCACACATGGGAACATGTTTGGTGTATGACCGCTTACATTGACGGGATGCGCTGTCCCTCACTCCACCATTACTATACAATTCCTGATGTTCTGCCACTGAGAGGGCGAGGCATCATTCCACCCTAATTGTCACACATGCATGTCTTGTGACCGCTGACCTCACTCCGTAGTGAATAAGAGCACGCATGCCTTTACAACGACAACTGTTCCAATGCATTCAACATTAAACTGCACCCTGGGGTCATGTGCGTCGTGTCATTGTCATGGCTAATGTTTACACACAGATAGTGTCGTTGAGCCCTGCATTGCGTAATATATGGTACTTTGTACAATGCATACCTCAAGCGTGTGTTGGAAATGTGTGTGGAGTAATGTCACCAATTGTGTCCGAGGAGTATGTACACATGATCCATAGTCAAGCATGGAATGTCCCCACGGACACAGGCTGCCAACACCAATGCAGTGCACAAAGATGCAATTGCAGTTAACATGCACATCTTTGAAATGTGTTTGTGTAATGTGCCATTGATATGTCTGACTCTCAGCTACACCCTGCCACTTCAGTGAAGCTGCTATGCAGCATACATAAGTAAGCACTGTTCAAACATGTCTCTGAGCTTGCACCCCCTGAAAAGCACTGCATCCTTGTGCACAACTTGACACCCACTGCACGCACTGTTTACAATAAACACAGCATGTAAGTGTGCCTTCTTGACAAGGCAGCGTAACTCTACATTGGCAAAAAGGCTACGACCCGATTGACAACACCACTTCAGTGGAAGTGACGCAGTGGCGACGTTTGGGTATTACAAGGATGCCCCTCAATTGGAATGGGTATCACTGACAGCTGATGGGCAAACTCACAACTGTGAAACAGATCCATTGGCCCACCTTTACCTACCAATTTGTAAACGAATCTGACTTACACAATGCATCTTCACATTGTGGGTAAGGGACATGCGATACACACCCATACTGCTTATCAACAAAGTGTAGCATATGTAACAGTCATCCATGGCACTGCTACATGACACTAGAATATGTCCATACTCACCAGTGGCGTGCGGGTCCCTGTATCTGTCTATGTCCCCCTGGGTTATAGGCTGACGACCATCTGCGAGACAACAAATGTTAACGTGTTGTTACCAGACGTAAGCAAACATCACATATTCATGATGAAATACATTACAGTAACTGATGATGCAACATAACTGTGGTGTTGCCTTTCATGTTGGCCACATTACTGTGACAACTTAGACTGCCATTCACGCAGGAGCTGTGAATGCAGAGCCGGACCACACAATACATTACTGCTGGCAGACATGCACATTTGAGTCGTGTGACACAATGTCAAGGCCCCATCACTACACGGACATGGGATTAAAATAGCTCTGTGTACAATTGCATCTCGGCCGATTACAACGGGCAGTTACCCAGAGATATTTGGGCTATGACACCCTGGAGATGTCCCATTTGCGGTGTGTCTTTTTGACCTCTCCAAATCATACTCACACATAAACCATGTACAGGGGCAGCGTAGCAATGGTTCCACAAGTGATGTGTGACTGCCATTATTTACACTACACTCTGCCAAGCACACAGCACACGCGCACAATGGCTTGGCTAGTACATGTACAGTCACCCTTACTGTACACATACATACATTAATGAGCACGCCGGTTTGGCACAAGTGTGCCAGCTTTGGCACAACATTGTTAGGTGTTGATCCAGCGCAGTGGGTCACCCAACATAGCCCCCTATGATTGTCGGCATGGTACTGCGTTGTGCCTCTGATGTGACCACATCATGTGTAAACACATTGCACCTCACACATCACTCATCAAATGTACATGAATTGGACCCCTCATACATGACGTCCGCTGCGGGGACAGACTAGCAAGGCCACTGACTAACTGTCAGTGAAATTGCTCTGGCAGCCTCGCTGCTCCACCATTGAATGAGGCCTCCCCAAACACATGCACTCTCTGGAGTGTGCTTATGAAGGCCTCCTCCACACGCAGGTTCACCTGTGCACCAACCCTGGTGGTCAATTTGAGCTCTGAATCAGGCATTCGGCTCCATCATTCACTCTTATCAAGTTGTTACTTCACTTTTTTCCACACTCATACATAATCTATTGTTTGTCAGTATCCGGCTTCCTGATGCGTACTCTGTATTCCCTCTCTACAGACTTTTCATCCTTCCACGCCCCTTTCCCTGCTACCGCTGCTGCCCCCGTAGACCTATAGCAAACTCCCTCACCCACATCATCTCCACGCATGCCTTTGCATCCCCCAACTACAACACACTGTGAGTCCTCAACTTCCACCTCGACAGACCACATTGCTCCCCATCTTCAGAAATAGACTAATGTAAATGGATTGACCACATACACACACCTTGATGGACTTGAACATGCACACACCCCCATCGTGCCTTGCGACCCTTACAAATGAGTAGACGGTCACAATAAGCATGTGCTTGATGGAATGTGTCCTACAGGTGACCTAGATTACAATGTGGGCTTTACAGCGCAACATGTTTACTACCCGGTCATTACAACAGAAATTGATAATACAACTGGCGCTGGATTGCGCTCTACAATAAGGGATATTACGATAGTGTATTCCGACACCTTCCCTTCTGTTGCAAACACTGTAGTGGGGAGACTAAATCATGCAATTCAAGAGTCCAGTGCATCATGCGCATGTCTTTTTGAAGACTTTAATTGTATTAACGAAATTGCAACAGGATCACGGTGTCAACACAGCATTATGACATCATGCCTTCATGTCCCACACGTCAATAGTCAATGTACGTAACAGTATTCAGGGTTAAAATAGTGTTTGTACTTACCACCCTGGATGCCAGTCATTACTCCTGTGAAGTCCAGGATGTCGGCCTCACGTGCCAGCATGTCCTGCCAGCGGTGCTTCCACTGGCGCACGTTCCGGTCCACTCCAAAGCACCGGAGCATCTGCACCCGCACACGCTCCCAACGCACCTTCCGCACTGCCACACTGTACCCTTGCAGGATACGTCCACCCCTCTCCAACATCAATGGCAGGTTAAATTTAACCAGCCAAAGGAAGCCCCCAATGCCCCCTCAGACATCCTTCCGGACCTGCCCACAGCCGGCATCTCCCTGCACCCCAGTAACCCCTCAAACAAAAAAATGATAACCCCCTAAAACAACTTACGTGAAATACACAAACACAAACACACAACTAGACTCAGGACAGGAGACAGTCAAACAATTTAAAACAATTCAAGAATTTAAAACAATGTAAAACAATGTAAAACAATGTAAAACAATGTAAAACAATGTAAAACAATTTAACACAAGCTAACAGACACTTTTCACAGGACACAGGACACAGCAACACTCTCAGAATCTCACACCAACAGCACAAACCACCAGACACCTCCTTCAATCTCAGCAATAACCAGCAATGTGCTCAGAACAGAAAGTGAAAGTGAAGGACACTCCCCTGGTAAACAGGAAGCATGCATACATCACTTCCTGTGTGTTTGCGGCCCGTTTTTAAGTATGCGATGAATTTTTGCACGCAACTAGCTCGCAAATGTGCTCATGTTGTTAGTGGATTGTGTATGCGGCCCGTTTTTAAGTATGCGATGCAGTTTGCACGCAAATAGCTCGCTAATGTGCTCATGTTATTGTATTGTGTATGCGGCCCGTTTTTAGGTCTGCCATGGATTTTTGCACGCAAATGGCTCGCAAAGGTGCTCATGTTATTGCATTGTGTATGCGGCCCGTTTTTAGGTCTGCGATTGATTTCTGCACGCAAATAGCTCGCAAAGGTGCTCATGTTATTGCATTGTGTATGCGGCCCGTTTTTAGGTCTGCGATTGATTTCTGCACGCAAATAGCTCGCAAAGGTGCTTATGTTGTTGGTGAATTGTGTATGCGGGCAGTTTTTGGGAATGTAATGTTCATCTGCACGCATTTAGGACGCAAATAGGCTTAGGTTGGTACTGTGTTGTCCATTGGGTGTGTCTAGCGATGTTTTTTACTTGGCACATGTAAAGTTAGACATTGCGTTTGCGTGTAGATTTTACGGCAAGACCAACTTCTTTTTTTATTTATTTAAATTATTAGTTTAGTTTTCAAAAACCTTTATTGGAAGATGGAAAGGCCACATACACAGCGTACTGCCTACATCCCAGATGGGCCGGCAGCGCAATTGTCAGTGCCAGCCAAAAGCTAATCTCGGGGGGGGGGAGGGAGCACACAGCAAGCCGCCTACAACCCCATTTGGGGCCGGCCGCGTCGGGGGAGCTGACAGCAGTATGACAGGAGCGTATCCGTACCCCACCCATTACATACATTTCTTCCACTATGCATATAAGTGAGCGACATTGTAATATCTTTGTTCGAACCTGGCCTTCACACAGGAGCCCCCTGAAACGCTCCGTCCCCACAGGTGTATTTGGACGTGGCGGCCTTGTATCACGAGTCTCCCCCGGCAGGAGGCTCCCATGTATGGAAGGTTTAATTCCTACGGCGAATGTGGGGGTGGGTATTATGCAAATAAGCAGCACTGCGGCCAGCTGTGACACTGGCCAGTCCTGCGCCCACCCCTCCCCCCGACACCCCCTTCGGGAGGTACCACCTGCATCTAACCTGGATTTGCACTGGGAACAGGTTGTGATGGCCATCCCGAGGGATCCGAAGTAAAATGTGACCCAGAAGAGAAAGAGTGGAAGGAAGGAGAAAAGAAGAGGCAGAGAAAGGACTCAACTCTCCGGCTGGCTAGCGATGCGGGAAGGACGGGGGGAGAGGCCGGGACGGAGCGAGCAACCCCCCGGAGGAGGCGCTACCCATATAGGAACGGGTAGTGAGCTTAGCGCAGGGCTGGGGCAGGGCATATCACTCTTGACTGTCATCGGGAGGGACTCCCCTGGGCAGGAGAGGATCTTCAAGGAGTTGCAGGGCGCACAAGCGCGGAGGTACATACGGAGCGTGTTCCAACCGAGTTAAATAGTGGATAAGGGGCTGCCAAGTACGCTGGAATTTAGCGTCTGTATGCGCCAGCCGATGCATCAGGAGTTCCATGGCCATTAGGTGCCAAAGCCGTGTAATCCACACTGAGGCCGGAGGAGTGCATGGTTTTTTCCAATGTACGGCAATGACCTGCTTGGCAGCAGTAAGCATTTGAAAGATCCGGCGGCAATCCGCCGGTTTCATCGCTTTTAGCGAGGTAGAGTGGTGACCCAGGATTATCACTCCCGGATCGCTAGGTAGGGGGTATCCCACCACTGTTTTGCCTCGGCCGAGGATGTCCTCCCAGTAAGGTAGGATCAATGGACATTCTCACCAAATATGGAGGAAGGAGCCCCGAGATTTCAGACATCTCCAACAGGCCGGGGTACAGCTCGGGAACATGCGTTGGAGCCGAAGAGGAGTGTAGTACCAGCGCGTCATCATTTTGTACGCAGACTCCTGTTGAGCTATCGATTTAAGAATACACCGTATGTCTCGCCAGAGCTGCGCCCATCGCTCCGGGGTGACATCCTCCTCAAGATCCCTTTGCCACTGGTTTCGATACGTGAGAGGGAGTATCGCCTGAGAATATAGAAGTACTTTGTAGGTCCGGGAGATCAATCCCTTAGACCCATCAAACGATCGCACCAGACGTTCAAAAGGCGTAAGCTGGCGCGTGGCGCCCTCAGTATACGATGGGTCCCGCAGCCAGTGGCAAATTTGAACATATTCCAGCAGCACCGTTTTGGGGAGATTACAATCCGCTCTACATCGGTCAAGAGTTTTGAAGATTCCTCCTTCGAAAAGCTGTTCTATGATGCGACATTCACCTGCCGCACAGTGTGGAAACTCAGATGGGCGAGAAGCTTGCCGAAAATCTGTATTAAGTAAGACCGGCGTATGAGGAGAGGGGAAGGTAGTAAGGTGTCGGTGAATCGCAATCCTGTCCAAGATCTCCAGCACTGTGCGCGTAGGAGTGGCGACATAAGCACTGGGGTGTCTAGCAGACCTATGCAACCATGCCAGGTCCCAAAGCGGACGGCACGCCACAGCGCGGTCTATGTGGAAGCAGTGCTTCTCACTAGCTCTTACTGACCATTCCAAGATATACCGCAGGTGGGAGGCCCAATAATAGGACAACAGATCAGGGCAGGCCAGCCCCCTCGATCTCTTGGTAGCATCAGGACTTTAGTCGATAGGCGGGCCCGCTTCCCTCCCCAAATTAAGCCGACCAATTCCCTCTGGAGTGTCAGGATATCGTTGTGTGTGATTGGCGTGGGGAGTGTCTGACAGAGGTATAGGGCCTTTGGTAATAGGGACATTTGAATCGCGTTAAGGCGTCCTAACCAGGACTGGGGCAACGACCTCCAACGGCGTAGGTCCGCCCGTATGGAAGTCCTACTTACCGGCCAGTTAGCCTGTGTCCAGGTGTTAAGATCAGCTGTAATATTAATGCCAAAATACCGGATAGAGGTAGGAGCCCAGCGTAAGGGACTGATGTTTTGCACTTCTTCATGCAACCGGGAGGGAAGAGTTAGGTTAAGCGCACACAACTTGGAAAGGTTAACTTGAAGGCCCGATGCTCGCTCAAAGAGAGACAGGAGATCCAGGAGTGTCGGGAGGTAGGTCAACGGCTCAGTGAGCGTTAACAGAAGGTCGTCCGCAAATGAAGCTATCTTATGGTCCATTGCCCCCATGCGAATGCCCCGAACTTCCGCCGACCGCCTGATGGCAATCGCCAAGGGTTCCACTGACAGAACAAAGAGCAGCGGCGAGAGTGGACAGCCCTGGCGGGTGCCTCTGCAAATGAGGAAGGACGGGGTTAAAGTGCCATTGATGCGTACCCGCGCCTTAGTGGCGGAGTAGGGGGCCATAATGCGGGCGATCATGAGAGGACTGAGACCTATGCGGTGCAGGACCGCACGGAGAAAAGCCCAGTCAACCCGGGCGAGAGCTTTCTCCACGTCCAGGGATAGGAGAAAAGCGGGGGTTCCCCGGTGGCGGACCTTTTGAACCAGATGAGCTACCCTACGCACGTTGCAAGACCAATTTTGAACCTAGATGGACAGTCAGAGGAAATGTCTTCTCTAAGCCATTGAATACAGGCTGATGTTTCTTGCGCACAATGAGGGCAGCCTACATTTGAGATCTCAAGACAGGTGACAGACTAAGGGCCATATCCTCAAGGGCCGGCGATCAATATCGCAAAGCGCACTTAGCGCTTGCATATTTATTGCCGGCTAACTCTGGAATTAATCGCACGGTTAGCGCGTTGTCAAGAACGCGCATCGCCGAGCCGATACTAGTCACTGAGTTAGCTGCCAAATGTGCGATTGGCGCAGCTAATCCAGTGCTAATCGCACAACGGATTGGCGATACGTTGTTGATAGGGCAGGGCTGACTTTGCCATTATATCAACCTTCCATTGGATATAATGGCAAAGTCAGCCTGAAAGCAGGCGTGAGGAAGGTAGCGATAACCAAGGTTGGCGCTACTTTTCTTATCGCTCTGCAGGTTAGCGTTCACATTGTTGATAGGAGAAATGTCGGTTTGCAACATTACTCACATTGTTTTTGCAAGGAACGGCCAACTTGCATCTCATTTGAGATGCAAAGCTGGGCGTTAAGGTAAGGGCCGCTACGTCAAGGATTCACGCGATAGTGTGACCTTGTTAATGGTGCGATTACATTGTCGCAGCTTTTGGCCTGTATACGGACGCTAGAGCGGCGATAATGTTATCTTGGGTCCTTGATGTTATGCCCCTTGATGTCACTTAACATGACTCATCCCCAGATCACTAGCAATTTGCAACTACAATCATTGAATTGATGATGTGAATTGTAAGTGCACAACTCACCCGTGAATCTCACAAGGCGCTTGGGGGAGTAAGTGTGCAGCTCCGTCTCTGGCAAATTGCCATGTCTTGTTGTCCCTCCTGAGAGCCTGCAGGATGGTAGAGCATTAGATGTTGACTGTCATCTTGTTCCCGGATTTGCCAGCGACGTAGGAGAATGCTCTTCCTCCCACTCTTGATTTGTGGTTCCGGGGTGAGTCTGCGTGGCCAAGGTTTGCTGTGCGTCATTTCCTCTTGGGGAGGTTGAAGGTGACTCTCTTGTTGATGTATTTCTGTCCGATGATGAGGTGGAGTGATTTGTATGTGTGTGAGTGATATTTAGTTGACTCTTATCTCGAGGTTGATCCAGTGGAGGTTTAGTATGTTCTGTCTTTTGTGTTTGTGACGTGGGGTTGTGATGACAGGTATGTCTGCGCACTTCAGGATGTTTTGGTGCTTGTGTAGTAGTGTTTTGTTGATTCCTGATTTGAGGGCATTGCCGTAGTCCAGTCTGCTGGTGTGAATGCGTGGTTTTGCTTTTTGATGCATTTGGGGGATATACATTTGGATGTATTGCGTAGGATCCGTAGGCAGTTAGGGCTGTTGAAGGCTATGGAGTAGATCTGGAAGGTCATGGTGACAGAAGAGTAGTGGATGATGCCGTGGTTGCGTGTGTGGTCTGTCGGTGATGGCAGGCTTACCTGGGCGGAGAGCCACCAGGTGTTGTCCCATGCGGATGTGGATGGCATGAGGATGTGGATGTCAGTCTTCTCTGAGTTGAGCTTTCGGCTGATGTATTTCATTCGATCTGCACTTTCCAACATTCATAGCTGGGAGCAGATTTGGTAGTATTTTCAGATCTTCGTGAGGAGTGGATGAGCTGTGTGTTGTCTGCGTATGAGACTATGCTGAGCCCATGCTGTCTGACGATGAAGGTGGGTGTGTCCATGTAGTTGTGGAATACTTGTGGGGCTTAGGGACGATCCGTGTGGTACTCCGCAGTTGATCTCTGTCGGTTGGTGGATGAAGGGGGAGTCAGATCCTGTGGTTTATTACGGAGAGGGAGGAGTGGATCCAGGAGAGGGCGGTTCATCGTATCCCGGTGTCGTGGTTTCTGGCGGATGTGCTGCGTTGTGTGACAGGGTTGAAGGCTGCAGAGAAGTGTTATGGGATGTGTTCCACTAGTTGGGCCTGGTCAAGTGGCATGCGTATGTCGTAGTTGGTGGTGAGGTGTGCGATCTTGGTGCTGTGCTTGCTGCCGTACCCCGACTGAGAGGGGGCCCTGATGGGATTTTCTTCAGTGAAGGCACTAATCTGCGGCTTTATGTGTCTCTAGGTGACTTTGTCTGCAAAGTGTGGGAAGGAGATGGCCCAATAGTTCTTCAGGTCTGTTGGGTGAATCCGCCGATACGCAGATTAGTTCGACAATGAGATAGGTCTTGATGTGCTTCATGAAGGTGTTCAGGGATGGTGCGCATGTGGGGTCTGCTGATGGCTCATTCATGGTCTTGTGGTCAAGGTGAGTTTATTTTATCTTATTTGACCCCCATTTCACACCCAATTTTCATGTTTGACCCCCATTTCATGCCCAATTTTCATGTTTGACCCCCATTTCACGCCCAATATTCATATTTGACCCCCATTTCACGGGCAATATTCATATTTGAGCCCCATTTCACACCCAATTTCCATATTTGTGCCCCATTTCATTACATTGTAATGATATTTTCACACAGACTGAACATTCATGATCATTGTTTTCCCCATACGCCCACATACATTTCAAGATTTAGGACCGAGTACACCCTGTAAATCATGATTTACGTACAGTATGTCACACTAATTGAGTAATTGTGTGCCACAATTTACACCTTCTTAAGTCAAGTAGTGAACAATTGACACACTATGGCATCTCTGTAATGAGGTGACATGCACGCCATTGTTTGACTTTAGTGGTCATTATAGTTAATTTTGAACAATGTGAAAGTTTCATTTGGGATATACTTATGCAGGAGAGTGATTTGCAGACAGGGTATATGTGTTAAGTTTGTTTATTGTCACAAACAGTTGTTGTGGTAATGTTCACGAAACATGTCTCTGTTGTAGTCAGTCACAACGTGATGTGCTCAAGTGAAGTAATTGTTTATTATCCTGTGCCTTCGGGCAATTCCGGCTGCAGTGGCTGTGGGGTGTGGTCCACCTCGGTGATCTTCCTCATCATCCTGGTCATCGTCCGGAGCTGCAGGGACTTGGATCCAGGGTGCCTTGGTGCGCACACATATGTTGTGCAATACACAACATGCTAGTATGATTTTGTTTACCATTTCAGGGCTGTACAGAAGTTTGCCACCTGTGATGTCCAGGCAACGGAAACGTGACTTCAGCACGCCAAATGTGCGCTCAACGATGCCACGTGTACGTCTATGTGCAGAATTGTACTGCCTCTGTGGCTGGGTGGTGGGATTTCGTATGGGTGTCATCATCCACGGGCAGAGAGCATATCCTTGGTCACCTGTCACAAGTAAGAGGGAGATGTGTCCATTATTCATTGTGCATACTGTGTTGGCAGTGTTGAGAGAGGCATTGTACATTTCTGATTTTTGCAAATTTTAGATTTAGGTAGGCCATGTGTTGCTTCTGGCTATTTGGCAGCATCAATGCTAAGTACATTGCCTCAGTGTTGATCCTTCAAACAGCCATTTTGCTGGTGTGTGCTGCAAGGTGGCATCCACACATCTAGCGATGGCACTAATCATCACTCCTCGCAGTCAACGCCATGTGAATGTTATCATGACATGGGCCACGCCTGGCACAAATCACATTCCTATCTGCGTCTGGTGCTGACGACAGACCTGTGACACCACACAACATATGCAATTGAATGTCCGGAGCTTACACAAAGCAACTGATAGCAGACCCCTCGCTTGCAGGCTCCACTGAGGGCATTGACGGTTTGCACACGCCATCTACAGCCTCACATGTCATGACATGAACTTCATGGACTACATCCTCTGTCGCAAGCAGAGCCTCAAACTCACATACCATACATACTCAAGGTCAATTGCACTCTGTGAATTGTTTAACAACATCTGATTGTCCATGCACTTCACCACACTGATACGCAGGGCACACCTTTGCACACTTCTTGTAATTTGATATGTTTTAGCGTTTGCCAATACATAGTCTACACACATGTTGTGTGCACGGACACATCCACTTACTCATTGTGCAACAACATGACACACCATATTACAGATGGGACAATGAGACTTTTGTGTAGCTGAGTTAGAGATGAGATGCTACACACCACCATCAACAGCAGCACCATCAACACTGCATTCAACAGCAATGGCCCAAGATAGTTTTTCTGGACAGATTTCTCCACCTGCGCATACACATTTGCAACATTTGGCAAATCCAACATTCCACATGCATTGATACAAGCCTGGTCACTCCACAGCTCTGAGTTGACACACTGATGAGACATGGGGGAGTACTTGTGCGATATTTAGTCAACCATCATGTGTCACCAGCAACATGGACAACAACATTATGTGCCTCCTCACCAATACACCAACACACCAGACTGGGATGCCAGTGAGGTTAACTTTGATTTGCGACATGGATGTTCAGTAGATGGTGGGTACTGTACGCAGAGGAGCCTGGAGATCTCATGCTCGTACACAATACATCAGCATGTGACACCAGGTGGTGTGCCACTGCCTTTTGCAGCCCCCTATCGGTACCTAGGCAACGTATTTGAATCCTAATTCTTGATGGGACAACATTCTTGTGGATTTAGTGCATGTGGTGTGTCCAGTTGGTACTTACCGACAAGCAATGAATTTCCATATATGTGATTCTGGAAGCGCTGGTTTATGACGCAGTGTCGGTAGATTAATGCATCGTGCACACTCCCTGGAAATTTGGCAATGACAT